>VDFB02281492.1:786044666-786060820 GCA_007258455.2 Sequoia sempervirens
TATTCCTCGTGCATATGACTTCTGCAAAAGCTCACTATGGAAAATTTTGTTCTTCACTGCCGTATCGTTCTTATGTAATACTTCATGTAATCCTCCTTTTCATTAATAAATGTTTGTGGTTTTTCCACTTTTATTGTTAAAAAAAAATTAAGAGAGTATTAGTTTAGTGTTATTAAGTTTGTATTTCTATTTGGGTAGTACCCTTTTATTTTAAGCTATCCTTCAAATAAGAGTTAGTGTATTAGTATTTTTAGGGTGAAAATTGTATATCCTTACTAATTTTCAATTATCTTTCTATTTATTTTGAGTGATTTTAGTATGCTTGTTATGTTTGTGCAAAAGCCACATCTATATTTGCTTAATGCGAGTTATATTGTGGGCCCATTACCCACAGGCCCTTAGATTCATGTTTTAAATTTAGAGAAACAATAATATGTTTAGAATGAATTAGAATAACATATTTATAGGATATAAAATCATAGGTGAAAGTTATTTCTACATCTTGAACCTTGAAAATATTGTGTTGGTTGGAATGAAATAATGCTTTATCAATTGCACAATAATATATATTTTCATATGATTAAACATGGGGACATGTTGAAGTTTTACAGGGGAGAGATAACCCTAATTTATTTTTATATATTGAATAGATATTTCTTCCTAAATTAAAATAAAATAAAACAGAGTAATGAAAAATATTTAAGGAAACTCTTTTAAAAGAGAGATTTATGATTATAAGAGACAACCTTTGTAAAAAGGGATAATTATTAAGCCACCTTATTATGCTAGGGAACACTATGTATGTTAGACATATTTCTTGGTCTCAAATAAACCATGATGTATGGTTTGGGTGATTTCTTATGATTGGATTAAGATATGCAATAAAATACAATGTAGGAGCATAAATAAATCAAAGATAGAGATTGTCCAACAAGCATGTGATTTTTCATATATAGGGGTATAATTTATATATTCTATAGGAGAAAGTATGAATAGATGTGCATAAAACCCTTGAAAAAAGAAGAAGAATAAATTTAATATGTCTCAAAATGTTCCAAGGAAGAATCATCTTATCCAAATTCATTTAGAGGATTTGTAATTTAGAAAGAAAACAATTTTTAAATCACATAACCACAAAGGTAAGGTTAAGGGGTCAAAATTGGAAGAAAGTGAAATAGGATAAATAGGGATGGTAAGAGAAGCATGTGATTAAAAGACTTGATATAAGAATAAATACTCTTAGAGTATATAAGAAAATCTTGTATTGGGTTGCTCTTAATCAATTTTAACAATCTTATACAATATTAAATAAGAAAGGAATTAATGAATTTAAAAGAAGTACAAGGATAAGAATATATTTAATAAAGACTTGGGATTTCTATTTAAATATGAGTGGGATATGTTATTCCAAGGCATACCGTGTATTCGATTAGTATTAGAGTGGCATAGTGGAAGTATGGTGGGCTCATAATTTGTAGGTCCTAAAATCATTTAGTAAATACAAGATAAGGAACAAAAATATTTTTTATCATTTTTCTAGCAGTATCATAATTTTTCATCTTTGAATTAAATTAAAAAACAAGAAAGATTAGACCTAATATCCTCTATAAAGTGGTCTATTGTTCTATTATTGTTAAGATGTATAACCAAATTATCATGTTTTTTTTTATTGTACTTTGTTATGGACTTGATCAACCCAATAACTTTGTACATGTGGTTTTTAAAGTATTATATATGAAAAGAGGATACTCATGTAGTCTAGAATGTATGATTATCATCTTAGAATATATTAAGTATATATATTATATATAGTTTAAATGATGAATGAATACCTAGTATGGGATATGCGTGTCATTCACTAGATAAATGTTATGTCAACACATGATGATAATTTTGTAAATCTAATGTTGACGTTACATTAGACAAATTTGATAAAGTTAAAAAATATGTGATTAAACGTACAAAATAGCATTAGTTTCTTCGGTTGTAAATTCTTGATATGTATTTATAGCTTTTTCATGGTTTTGATTGGAAAGAATGACTCTCTTGAAAGCATTTATTAATTTAAATTGAAAGGAGAAAAAAACTATGAATTCAAAAGAAGAAAAGGATGTAGATGAAGTTAAAATTATTTTTTGAAATATTGAATATTAGTTTCTTCAATTATTGATTATGTGTTCTTTGGGTTGTGATGCAGATGCATCTTGTGCTACTGAGGACGGTAGTTAATTTATAGGGGGAGAATTGTTATGAGAAATTTTCCCCATGGAAGAAAAAGAGAAAAAAGGAGAATAAAAGTAAAATAAGAACTTTCAAGAAAGTAATAATTAGAGTTTTCAATGGATGTTATAATGTAATTATTCTCAAAAGGGTATGTCAGTTGGAACTACCCTTTATGTTGTATAAAAACCTGTAGACATCGAAAATATGCAGATTGATATCTCACACTCGATCCTGATCTACTAACATTGTTTCATCCTGAATCATCCCTCTATCTAACCATTTAATTAAATAGCCTTATTTGATTAAATTCATCATAATTCCCCTTTTAATTAAATAAATCCCTCGATTTAATTAAATCATTATCTCTGTGTAATTAGCTAGGTCATTTCATCTTCCTATCTTTGATTTAATTAAATAATCCATATTATTTGATTAAATCTCTAAAGTTCATCCAATTAAATTAAATAAATCAAACATTTATCTAATTTAATCTAACATCACTCCCTTTGGTTAAATAAATCAAAAATATTTATTTAACTAAGTCTACATCATTCTTTTCTCATTTTGAGTTATTTAAATCCTAAAATCTAAGTCAAAATGGTCAAATCAACTAATATCATTTAAATTAATCAAATCATGATCAATGCTAATCCTAATCACTCAAATCCTCTAGATTTTGCAACTTGCACATGAAAATAGACTTATTTGATTTATTAAATTTCTATTTTCCTTCAACAAGGCATCTTTTAAGGAATATTCCCCTAATTTGAATTCAAAATCCAAGTGGGAATAAATCCTTCCAACAAAGATTTAAAATCTCTTACATGTCCTTTTCTTGAGCCATGTGCATTTGCTTCACCTTTCACCTCATCCTTCAAGCCATATTTTGAATTTGAATCTCCCCCTCTTTGCACATTCTTCAAAACTTGCACATCCTCCATCCATTCACAAGTTGACAAGTGGCATTTTGTCATTGGCTCATTCTTAGTCCCACATTGCTCTATTTTGGGCATGCTTTCAACTTATCAATCTATAAATAAGAGGTTAATCTCTTCATCTCATCATCCACAAATTGAGTAAACTTACTATACTCAAATTCATAGCAATTTTCATCCATCTCATTGAATCATAGCTAGGTTTTTGCACATTTTAGCTTGGAGCATTCATCAATCTTCATCAAAGTGGATCACAATCTTCATCAAATCATCAAAGCTAGCATTGGAGTTGGGAAAGGGCCAAATTTCCACATCAAATTAGCACCAATTCCCCCATGGGATTGAGAGTTTGCATGCTTAATTAGGATTCAATCTTTATTTTGTGATTTATTTTGTGTTCTTCATTATTTTCTTCCTAATTTGAGCTATGTTAATGAATCTCATGGGGAATCCTTGTTTATGCTTGCAAAATCTAACTTAAGGTGTTTATTGTCTTTGTTTTGCAGGTACATAGATTTGGGGTTCACAAAACCCATGAAAACTAAATTATTTGGATAGATAGGAACAGGATTCCAGGTTAGCAAATCAAAAATCTAAAATTATTTACAAACTGAAATAGGAATGAAGGATCCTCTTAAAAAATTTACAACTGTAAGAGAGGGGGACCAACCACGTCAAGGCTCCAAATCATGGAGAGCTGAGAGCGAAGGGTTGCACTAACTTACCTCACTCTAAAGGGATGTTTTGGGGTGAGGATTGAGAATGAAGAGCACTATGTAGTACTTTTGTCACTCTACTGACCCAAAACTCTAGTTAGAGCTAGATGAGTTGGTTTTTGGAGTTCAAATTGTACCTCAAACAACTCTCTATTCGAGGACGGTACCGCGGGTTTGGGACGAAAACACGGCGAGTTGGCATCTCTCTAGCACACTGGTGTCTATACAGCCAAAAAACGTAAAGTACAGAAGAGAAGCTACCAAAAACCTACTTGTAGCCTAGCTAGTTGATTTTAATGAGGTAAACAAAATGATGAAGTACAAGAAATAAAGATAAATTTTAAAGCAAGTAAATGAAAGCTAGGGTGATGAAGATCTCACAAAAGCGCTACTTCTCCAGCTAGCTCCACGCACACGTTCACCTACACACAAGTAAGAGGGGAAAATTGTTGGGGCTATATAGGGGCCTACCTCAGTCAGACCCCTGCTTTGGTGTTTCCACCTCCATGGATAGCTAGAAAGCAACGAAGTAGAATATGCAATAAAGAAGATAGAAAGTAGTACAATGAACACTGCAAAAGACAAGTGCTACTCTATCAAATCACAAAGGATAGGAATGAAGTGTTACCACCTCCACCCAAAGGATCTCAAGGCCAATGAAGGGAGAATGCAAGCAACGAACTTGGAAAAGTCACCACTGCCACAACCATGGTGAAGGGAGGTCTCACAAGACTCCAAGCTCGCAACTTCTGTGATAGCCTCACACTTGCAATGTGGATTTTATGGAGTGTCAATGTTGTTTTAATGCTCACAATGGAGTGCTAGAATGTTGAAGTGAATGAGAATGTGCTTGAGAATGTGAATGAATTGCTAAGAGAGGTGAAGTGAATGTGTAGAAGATGTTTTTGAAGGTGGTATGAGAATGAATAAGGCATTTTTGGGTTGGTTGGTCGAAGAGGGATGTTACAATTCATCCCCAATGAGGAGTGTAATGCCTTTGCCAACTTCAGACACAAGAATCCGTTAGGGATGGTAGTGCTCCACGCAGACGTTTGTGCACTGCGCGTGCATCCCCGATAGATATTCTCTCATCGACGCACAAGACAAATGCCAAGTGGATGCATTTTGGATGGGTGATGTGGAATTTCACCTTTGAATTTGATTTTCTAAGGCAAGGGTATGTGAAATGGGAATTTTCTTAAGGGGTGCAAATTCACTCCAATACATTTTTCCCCCACTTTAGTGAGCACAAATATCGATGAGTTTTCGGTAAAGTAGATCGAAGAGTTAGAAATGTATACCTGAATCATCGAGGAAGCAGACTGTGATCTGGAAAACTCAAAAGTGCAGGGTAGGTAAAGGACTCCACAGGTACTCTCTCCTGAGGAGGTTTGAACAAAAGGACTCCATAGCCCCACAGAACTATGAAGTTGCACAAAGTACACTGAAGGCCTATAGACTAGTGATGGACGAATCTCGTAGGATGTAAGTGCCCTACAAGCCCATAGACCTACCAGAAAGCATTCCCCAAAGTACTCTCTCATCAAGGAAGCCCAGTGAGAGGGGACTCTACAAAGTCAGACTGGAAAGCAACTTCACGGGCGCACCTACAAAGCAACATGTTAATCCACAAATAAAACATGCCAGAAAATAAAAAGTAGTCATACATGAAAACAAGTAGGTAGTCACGCAGACAGTTAGCAAATTGAAATGCTTTTAAAGGGGTCCCTCGGGAACCCTTCAAAAGAAGAGGGGTCCACTCAAGGGATGCATGGTTTGAAAGTGCAAGAATGATTTTCGCAAATCGATTCAACATCAAGGAATCCTTTTGAAAGATGTTCACTTCATCAAGGAATTCAAAAGGAAGAAAATACCCCCTCACAAGGGGAAGGTCAAGGCTTTTCCTATAGGAAAAGTTTCTCCCACCTCAGAGGAAAGTTCTTTTCAAGTTCTTTCTTTGCAAAACCAAGATTAAGGAAACACATTTTGTTAGGGGTCCAAGCTAAGAACGCGATTTTAAAAAAAAAAGGTTGCAAAGATTTTTGAGAAAAGATTTGTTGGTCACCAAATGTGTTTTTCAAAAATCAAAACATTGTGAAAATGATGTCACACATATGAGGGACAACTCAAGTAAAGAAGAGAAAGGTAAAAGAGTGAAAGAGAAATAACAACATTATGAACAAGAGACATAGGGGCGATCTAATATTTCAGGATCAGAGTTGATCATAAATATATATAAGTATAGTAATAGTATATAAATGAACCATCATCAACCCCCTACTATATCAAGCCATATGAATAATGCATAAGAAGAAAAAATAAAAATAAAAAATTGGGTCAATATGGAAGGGAAATTCCCCCAATGCTTTGCATCGTCCCCAATTTTCCAAAGTTTTACGACACATAACGAAGGAAAAATGATGGAACAAATAGAGGAATTTTTATGACACATAATCACTCCTATATGTGAGCACCTACAAGGGTGACAAGGGTCATCCAGGAACACAAGACACAAGCATGGGGGAACACATCTCAACACACACACACACACACCTATTCTAAAGATAAAGAAGAGGCCTCCCCCTAACACTCATCAACCAAGAGGTCATCCACTTCCCAATCTAGATCATTATGAGGGGAAGGCAGACAAGCCTGCAGTGGTGGAATATTAAGTGGAGGTGCTTCCGACCCTCCTACAATAAGGGCTAAGGAAGAAAGCCTCACAAGGTCTTCTCCACTAGGCTATTGTGCAGCGATGGTCAACGATTTTGTGAAAATCGCTGACAAGGTCAAGACCTCATCCAGAGAGTTAAACATGCACTTTACAGGAGTTCCATGTGTGACCTCAACAAACAGGGTAGACGGCACCTAAGATTCACTACTTGGCTCACTGAGTGACTCGGGAGCAGTGACAAACTCAGGGGAAGCAAAACTTGCTCTGCTACTAGGATAGAACAAGCTAGTGTAGAACCACCCTTTGAAGAAGGTGGGATCCTCTTACGCCCTCCATTGCTAGAAGGGACAACCTCTGCTTTTTTATTTTTTAGAGGATGTGAAATCCCCACAGACGAGGCGAGAGGCGCAGAAGAGGAGGAGAAAATCGTGAAAGACACCACTGAAGTATTCAGCATGTCCACAAGTTTAGAAAACAGTGGGATGTCCAGGAGGGACATCAAAAGAGGTGACTCGACTGAAGGATCTATAAACACCTACACCTTTTTAGGGTCAAGCACACTCACACTCTCAGGGGGAGCTAAAAACAGAACCAAATTTGATTGAATGGAAGCAGAGGGGAGGAGAGAGGAAGATGCATCAGGAGGCATTGAAATAGGGGCGGTAAATTCCTCTTACTTTCTCTGCAAAGCAGCTTGCTCAACCATAAGATCCTTTCGTCGGTGCTTGCGCTCATGTGCAAGGCAGTTTCTATGACTCTTTGAGCTAGAGGATGGGAGTTGTGAAGGGATAGGAGGCTCTTGCTCATCCATAGGAATGTCCATCATAACTATCTTTGGCGGAGGTATAGGCTCTTGAATGGGAGCAGGAGGAGTTTGAGAGACAATGGGGGTATTCATCTCTAACGCCTCAACGGCGGGCCTCTTCCCATTCACTGCTTTAGGAGCAAGAGTGGTGGGAGGCCATGGAGGCTGAGACATAGAGGATTCCCCTTAGGGACCCTTTCTTCTACCATATCGAACGGGCCTAGGCTCCATGGGCAAAACAAGAATTTTGAATGCAAGATGCTTGGGCTTTCACCAAGTGGGAACCATAGGGTTCTCCCACAAGCGTGAAGCAAAATCCGATGATGCCACAGTAGGGTGAGAGGAAGCGTTGGGCTGGAAAATGGAAGGGGAACCCTGAGAGCACTTCTCTTCTTCCCTTCTACGTGTTAGGGTGGCATCACTGTTAGCTTTTGAACATGCACTATGCGAAACAACATAAGGTGATGGAGGGTATCTCACTCTAGGCTTTAAGCGCCCTTTCTTGTACTTCTCATAGGTTCAGTACAAGAGGTCCTTCCTAGGTGGAAGTGGACCAATGGGTGTAGCCTAGAAGTAGTCTAAGGAATAGCTACCACACGCAACCAGTGTTTATAACCAGTGTTGTGGATCACATGCACTAAACCCTCATGAATAAACTTTAGACATTTATGAACAACCGAGGGAACTATGTTATAGCTACTAACCAGGGGATACCCAACTTCACTTTAAAGAGTTTGGACCTCAGGATTATGGCAAATAGTAGGTTTACAGACTTAGGTCCAACAAGGACCAACAAAATGATGCTACCAAAGGGAGGTATGAAAATTCCATTATGTGTACGAATGGTGCTTAGAAGTGCGTCATACCCATCTTTATGTAGGAATTTAATTGACATAATCTCCTTGGTTATAATATTCACCTGAGACGTCGAGTCAACAAGAACACTTGCTACAGTGTTTCTGTTGATTCGCGTAGGGATGTAAAGAGGAGACAATTCTTTATTAAAACCCATCGGGAAGTCAAGCTACAAGGTGAAGGTTATACCTGGACTACTACTCGCAGGATACATAAAGGGGATAGGAATATGCAAGAATAAATCCATCGTGTACACTAAACAATACTCCCACAAATCCCCCAAAAGGTTTAAAATAGGACAGTGACCTAGTTAAGGTTTTGTTCCGCAACACTTACGGAACCTTCCAACTACGCCTACTAGGGGTCACAGGTTGGGTTGTAATGAGAAATGCCTCACAACACTTGTACCTATAATGCTCCTATAATGTGAGGAAAGGACCCTTTAGTACTGCCAAACAGAACCAAAATGGTTCACGTCAGGTTCACCAAAAATGTAAGAGAGGGGGACCAACCACGTTAAGGCTCTAGGTCATAGAGAGCCGAGAGCGGAGGGCTGCCCTAACTTACGTCATTCTAAAGGGATGTTTTGGAAGAGAACTATGTAGTACTTCTATCATTCTACTGACCCAAAACTTTGGTTGGAGCTAGACGAGATGGTTTTTGGAATCCGAACTGTACCTCAGACAACTCTCTATCTGAGGACGGCAGTGCAGGTCCGGGATGACAATGCGGCGCACTAGCGTCTCTCTGGCATGCTGGCATTCATACAACCAAAAAAAATTAAGTACAATAGAGAAGCTACCAAAAACCTACTTGCATCTTAGCTAGTTTATTTTAACAAAGTAAACAGAATGATGAAGTATGAGAAATAAAGATGGAGATGATAAAGCCAGTAAATGAAAGCTAGGGTAACGAAGATGATCTCACAAAAGCATTCATTCGCAAAATAGCTCCACACACACATTCACCTACACACAAGAAAGAGGGGAAAATTGTTGGGGTTGTATAGGGGCCTACCTTAGTTAGACCCCCACTTTGGTGTTTCCACCTCCACGGACAGCCAAAAAGCAATGAAGTAGAATATGCGATAAAGAAGATAGAAAGTACTACAATGAACACTAAAAAAGACAAGTGCTACTCTATCAAATCACAAATGAGAGGAATGAAGTGTTACCACCTCCACCTAAAGGATCTCAAGGCCAATTATGGGAGAATGCAAGCAACAAACTTGAAAAAGTCACACTGCCATAATTGTGGTGAAGGGAGGTCTCGCAAGACTCCAAGCTCACAACCTCTATGATAGCCTCACACTTGCAATGTGGAGTCAATGGAGTGTCAATGTGTTGCAATGCTCATAATGGAGTGCTAGAATGTTGAAGTGAATGATAATGTGCTTGAAAATGTGAATGAATTTCTAAGAGAGGTGAAGTGAATGTGTAGAAGATGTTTTTAAAGGTGGGATGAGAAGGAATAAGGAATATTTGGGTTGGTTGGTCGAAGAGGGATGTTACAATTCATCCCCAATGAGTGTAACTCTGCCAACTTTAGACGTAGGAATTTGTCAAGGATGGAAGCGCTCCAAGCTAGCGTTTGCGCGTCGCATGTGCGTCCTCGACAAATATTCTCTCACCAACGCATAGGACACATGCCAAGTGGATGCATTTTGTATGGGTGATGTGGAATTTCACCTTCGGATTTGATTTTATAAGGTGAGGGTATGTGAAAGGAGAATTTTCTTAAGGGGTGCAAATGTGGAACCTTTGCAAAGTGAAAATAAAGATGAGTGTCTTTCATCCATGACAAAATTGTTGGAAGATGATTGGGGTTCATTATATTTTACACCTACATTCATGGGGGAGTACAATATTATTCAATACAAATAAAAGAAAGAGAAATAAGAAACAATGGTATCAACGCAATCTATCACTAACTCATCAAAAACATCCACAATTTCTAGAAAAGAGGAAAACAAAAATTACACATCCACTTATGATGAAGATGATCATGAAGAACCACATTCTTCAAAAGTAATGGAAGTAATTTATGGAAAAGGTTATGAATTTTTAAATCAACTTGGCTATAATGAAAAAGGGTGTGGTGTTAAAGAACAAAGAATTCATGTTCCCATAGAGCCTAGCGCATAAGAAACAACAAGAGGTCTTAGCTATTATCCTTCAAAAATAACAAAAAAACATCAAAAATCCTTTCACTTAATCAATACCATTAGTTGCTTCTCCTTGTCATATGGTAGTTGTAGTATCACACAATGCTCACTACCATGCATGGGAGTATAAACTTGGCTTTATATAATCATACTTCATTTTGGAAGGAGCAGCATATCATCATCCATCTAGGCTCATCTTTGTCCCTGCACTTGGGAAGCAAGGGGTTAGGTAGCCTTGTCCTAGGTGCATTCCTTCTAGCAAGGGATCCCTCTTTATCTGGACTTAAAACGTTAGTGTAGCAAGTACACTAACATTTTAAGGGCGGATATAGTCCCCCACTCATTGTTTGAATAGGAATAGTCCCTTCCTAGTGATGATAGCATAAATCTCCTAGGAAGTGTGACCTTGTCAATCAAAGTGTGACTTTCATGATCTATGTGAGTATCTCTTTGGTGGTGATATTAGGCTTGATATCCCTCAAGAGTGTGACCTTTCTTGGCATATGAAATTCCCCTTGGTGATAATGTTAGAGCTAGTATTCCCTAAGGCATGAATTTCTTTCATGAATTGTCTTCTTTTGGTGGTGATGTCATGTGTGATATTCCCTAAAGTGCGACCTCTCATGTATTGAGCAAAGCCCCTTTATTTTTGTAAATCTCCTCTTTTGGTGGTGTTATTATAACCCCCCCCCTTAAGTTCTTAGCTTTATCCTATCATCATTTTTGCACCCCTTGAGGTGATTTTTGTCCATCCCCTGAGACATTAAACTTTATGCACCCCTAGAGGCAAGTTTGACATTTCTGCTCCACTTTGTTCGTGGGTGTTGAATTTAGTGTGACATTGACATTACATCTTGATTATTTTGTGGCACCTTATCAAGGTTATCAAGGAGTATAACTCTTGGTATGGTTATGGGTGCACACCTAGTTAAAAATAGTCCTCACTAGACCTAGCATGTTTCTCATTTTGCTACCTTATCTTGGGGGCTCACCTAGTGAATATTAGACTTCACTAGCCCGTGTGCCTTCCAATTTGTGATTTACCTAGAAAATATCAGACTTTGTTATGGTATGAGTCATGAACACCTTTTAACATGGATACCTAACATAATACACCTTGCTTGCTAGTGGAACCATGTGTTTCATGAGTGATGTGGCATAACATAGCTTGCTAGTCCTCATGAGAGCTAACATTTATTCGATGAATAATGTTTGGTATTTGAGACAATTTAAGATTGAGGTCTCTTTGCCTTACCGACTTGAATCTTTTATTACTAACCTTTTTTTTTTTTGTGTGTCTTCTTTGTAATTGCATTGTGTTTACATCATGTCTATTTTCATTTTTTCACCATCTTTATGTTCCATCATTCCATGTGTTTTCATCGTGTATGCTTTGTGCTTTCTAACATGTATGTGTATGTCGTCTTGTTGCATTTCATACATGTGTGTGTTCCTTTATGATTATGTTGGTTTACCACGGGATCTTGGATTTTGGGGGCTTGTGCACTCCCCCTAGATCCTTCGTCATCCTATCTCTTCAACATTTGGACAATTGGACCCCTCTTGAAATATTTTTCTACTTTAGTGTGTCTAAGCGTAAGTTCATACTCTCACTAAAGTGGGGGTTAAATGTACCATCATAAATTGTCACCCTTGACAATTTCAACTTGTATTTTTGTCCTCCCTTAAATTATTGGACCCAATTGAGTATTTAATTTCCTGAATTATGCATTATATGACCCATTTTTAACAATTACAAATGAATTGCAAGCAAGAAACAATTGCACTTATTTAAGACCTTACCCCCGACACTAAATGTCCTAGAAAATAGGTCCAAGACACTCACACCTTGTGCACGAGTGTCCTCCTAATTCAAATATTTCGGTTGTGGCTCTTTAATATATGCAATTCAAGTGCCTAAAATTGGCCATCGAGATTTATTTTTCAAGAAATTAAATAATGCCTATAAGTAATTAGTTATTGCATTTAAACATTAAGTGAAATTTATTGGAGAAATTATTGTTAGGAGCATTCAAGAGCAACATTTCAGAGCTTTATTGAAACAATTCAAGATCCTCACATCTCCCCTCAGGTGGTGACAATGACAGTGGAGCATTTTCAAATTTGGAAAAGCTGGGAAACTTTGGTGGTGCTATAGGCGTTAATGGAAGACAGCTTGTTGATGGGAAGGTGATGTCAGATGGGTCCTTGGCTGTAGGTAAGAGGAGTGGGTCCCCTATTGTGGAAAATGAATATTCTAGTGGGAAAGGTGCTCTGAAGGTTGCTTGTCCTTCACATTCTTCGGCGTCCTTCTCTGAAAGGGGGAATCTCTGTGCTGAAAAGGCTGGGCCCATTTAGTCAGTTGATGGTTTGGGTGTGACTTCTCAAGGTTTGAGCCTTGGGGTTGATAAGATAAGGGATGATTTCTTCTCAAACTCATCTCTCAAATGGTTGAATTTTTTTGGTGTGAATCCCAAAGGTAAAAGCTCTTCTCCTTTTGTGGCATTCATTGCGAATGCGAAGACTGGAGAATATTCTATCTCTATCCCAAATTGCATTGTTGAAAAAAGTGTTTCAAATATGGACATATCTTTTTTGGGTCGTGTCCTCATATTGAGTTGGTTCGTAAGTTTTCTTTGAATCGCTGGACACCTAAGGGACAGATGGAAGTGGCTGCAATGGCCAAAGGATTTTTCTCCTTCACATTCAATTGTGAAGATGACTTATTTGTGGCTCTGACAAGTGGTCCCTAGTTTATTGGGAGTCCTCTCTGATACTAAAAATGTGGGAACGAGGCTTCAATCCTAACTCATGCTCTTTTTGATGGCCCTAGTCTGGGTGAGACTTCTAAGCCTCCCTCTTGAATTCTGGGATGAGGAATTGTTCAAAGGGATAGCGAGTACTTTTGGGTGTTTTCTATCGATTGATCAAATGACAACGTCTTGTTTATGCCATATTTTGTGTGAATGTGGAACAGTCGTAGACCTTCCCTCTATGGTGAAGATTAACTCCAAGCTTGGGGTATGGGAGCAAGCAGTGGAATTTGATTCAATTCCTTTCGCTTGTTTCCATTGCAAGAAAGCTAGCCATTGGGCTAAGAAATGTCCTCTTAAAATGCAGAAGTCGATAATTAAGCAGTGGAAAGAAAAGGAAAAGGCTCTTGAAGTGATTTCTTCGAATTCTATGGAGAAAGGGGGTCTGCTCCTAATGGTGAGGCTATCATGGTGTGTGATAAACCTATGGAATTGGAGATGGTATCAGATGAGAATATTGGGATTCCTGAGGGCCATGTTGAATCTAAAGTGCTTAATGTGGTGCAGGAGTTGGGAGGTGAGGCTATAACATCCTCCCCTATTCTCAATACTATGGAGCCTTGTGAAGAGATTAGGTATGGAGCTTTAGGTGATGACAAGGTGTTTGTGGATGAGGGTTTGGGCTCCCCTCCTTTAGGGGCTCATGGTAGTGGGGTTGTTAAACCACCACATGATGAATGTTCTAAGGTTGATGGGTTGGAGGTTTGTTCACTTTTTGAAATGAAGGTTACTGGGACTTGGATGATCCTAACAATCCTCCTTACATTTTAGTGAAAGGTAGAAATAGAAAGAAGTACTCTCCTTCTCCAAGAGTTGTTACTAGAAATAGGCAAAGGTCAGACTGCGGGTCAGAGCTGAGAGGTAGAGGTCATCCTCCTTCAAATGTTACCAGGGATAAGGAGATTCGAATGGATATTGCTAATGGAACTCATAGAACTTTTTTGGAGATGTGCTCCAATAGCGCCTCCCATAAGCTCTTATGAAGATCATCTCCTAGAATATGCAAGGGTTAAATCACCCTCATAAATATGATCTTCTTGCTAACCTGGTAAGAGATCATCGACTTGATATTGTCCTAATTCAAGAAACTAAAATGGATATGGATAGATTATCTAAACTTAAGGATAATATTTTTAAGGATTGTGGTATGCATTGATTTGATACGACTGGAACCTCAGGATGGATTGTTACTTTTTGGAATCTTAAGTTGGTTCATGGGAATGAGGTGTTCTAGGACTATAATCATGTGGCCACTTCATTTTTTAATATGCAGGATAAGCTCTATTGGACCCTTTTGAATATCTATGCTCCTAATAGTAAGAGTGCTAGAAAAAAAAATTGGGAAAATCTTGGCTCCTTCAATTCATTGCATCCTATTGTTAACAGTTGGTTATGGGGGATTTCAATATGTCCCTGCATGATGTTGATAAGCTACCAGGTTCGCATATTGTGGATAATAGTAGATATGATCTCATGAACCTCATCAATGATAATTCTCTCCTTGACTTGGATCTTAAAGGGGCCTCTTTCACTTGGTCTAACTGGCGAGTGGGTGATGCTCGTATCCAAGTTAAGCTTGATCATGCCCTTATCACCCCTGATTGGCTTGTCTCTTTTTCTTGCTTGCTTTTAGCCTTAACTAGGCTGGGGTTGGATCACTTTCCTTTGTCTTTATCGGTGGATCTGTTGGGAAGGAAGAAAAACTTTCTGTTTAGATTTGAAAAGATGTGGACCTATCATCTTGATCTTAAAAATTTGGTTCAAGATTGGTGGAACATTCGGGTGGATGGTTCAGCTATGTATAGTGGCTAAGAAGCTTGCCAATGTGAAGAACAATGTTAGGAAATGGAATAGGTCTTCTTTTGGGCATCTTTTTTAGGAAAAAGAGGATGTTAACTGGGAGCTTCTCGCTTTGCAGCAATCTATCCAAGTGTCTGGTTATAATCAAGCTTTGGATTTGAAGGAGAATGTCCTTTCCAGATTGAATAATATTGTTGCTAAGGAGGAATTTTGGAAGAAAAGATCTCGAATTATGTGGTTAAAAATTGGGGATAGAAACACATGGTTTTTTCATCTCTCTACTCTAGAACACAGGGCTTTTAATCGTATTAATGCTACTAATTACAACAATCAAGTGCTAGAGAAGGATAATGATTTGCAACAAGTTGTGTCTTCTTACTTTTCTAACTTGTTATCTGTGGAAGGGGAGCTGGATTTGGATTGTTGAGAGGATCTTCTTAGGGATATCCCTCATCTTATCTCTAAATATATTAATCAGTAGTTGGTGCATATTCCTTTAGTGGAGGAGATTAGAAGTGTTGTTTTATCTTTTGAAGGTAATAAGGTGTTGGGGCTTGATGGTTTCCCTACGTTCTTTTTTCAGTCTTTCTGGGATATTATTGCCAAGGATGTTGTGGATGCTATTAAGGAATTTCTTGGTAGTGGTAATCTTTTGAAGGAATTAAACTGCTCCTTTATTGTTCTTGTGCTTAAGAAACCGGGTGTTGCTTCCTTTGATGAATTTTGACCTAGGGTAAGTGCAAAAAGATGGGTCCCAAAAAGGGGGCTTAAGTGGCCACTTTTTTTCTAAAATCAGGAAATACTGACCTTGGACGTGAAATTGAGGATAGTTACACTCAAATTTTTGAGATGGAAAAAAAACAAGGATCGAAGTGCTCTGAGTCTACTTTCTAAACTACTAATTTATTTTGAAAATGGTTGAGATTAAGGGGTTCAAAAGAGGGACGTACAGAAATTAGTGTTGTTTTTGTCAGAAAAACATAACATAGCAACTCTTGTACGCCCCTCGCACAGTGAATTTTTTTTTAGTATTTTCAAAATTGCTCCGATGAGAAATTAGCTAACAATATGTAGTTGATGCATGATTTTTCTGATAATTTTTTAATGAATATTTGATTTTTTAATAATTTTCTAAGTGGAAACTTCCTAAAAAATAGAATTTTGGCCGT
>VDFB02281492.1:786060840-786074214 GCA_007258455.2 Sequoia sempervirens
GGTCAGGAGGTTAATGAATTTGATGTGGTCACAAAGGTTGTTAGAACCTTACATCCAAATTTGAATCTAAGGTTTCATCCCTAGAAGAAAAGAAAAACTTTGATAAGCTTACCTTAGACAGCCTGCAAGGAATACTTAGTGCCTATGAAATGAGAACTAGCAAAAACAATTCAATAGGAAAAGAAACTACCTTTAACACTGAAAAGAAAGAAAAAGTCGAAGTCGGTGAATCAGATTTGTCTGATTCTAAAGAATCCCATTTTTTTAGAAGATTTAAAAAGGGATCAAGAAAATATAAGGGAAAACTTCCCTTTAAATGTTTTAACTGTGGAAAAATAGGTCACTTTGTTGCAAAGTGTCCCTATGATGATCAAATATGTGACAACGAGACAACTGAAAAACTGCCTAAGAAGAAGGTTTCCGAAACCTTAAACAAAACTTCAATTTCAAAAAGAAGAGAAATCGCTTTTAGTAAGGATGAATCGATATTGAGTCCTGAAGATTCATCGCTTGAAGAAGATGAAACTTTGTTCATGGCTGAAATTACCAAAGAAATGATATTCAAACACGGCTGATGTTGAAGAAGGTGAAGTAGATCTTGAAAGTGAGTCAAATGTGCTTCTTTACAAGAGGTCACGTAAAATCCCTTTAAAACAAGTTCTTGCTCAAGAACATAAACCGTGATCAAGAAATGGTCTTCCGAAAACTTAATTTGAAGAAAGCTGCAAGAGTTGAAGACCGCTACCAACATTGAGCAAACTATGTTGGTTCAAACAGCTTTTCATTCCAAGAAAAGGACTTATGGGTCTTGGACAGTGGATGTTCTAACCATATGACTGGCGACAAGGATAAGTTTGTAAATCTTGAAGATTATGTAGGTGGATATGTTAAGTTTGGTGATAACTCTGGTATTCAAATTAAAGGTAGAGGTTCACTTCTTTTGAATGAAGACACTCCTATCTATAATGTGTACTATGTGGAAGGTCTCAAACACAATCTTCTAAGTGTTAGTCAAATCTGTGATAATGGTTATCATGTTCTTTTCACTGGCAGTGGATTTCAGATTAAGAAACGTTTTGGAAAGGCTTGTTGCTAGAAGGGAGGACAAAAGAAATGTGTACAATCTCTAATATCATCAAGCAATGACAATAATCAAGGTATGTGTCTAATGGGCTAAAATTGAAGAGAAATGGTTATGGCATAAAATATTAGGACACATAAACTTTGAAAATCTGGTTAGAATCAATAAAAATTAGAATGTTAGAGGTCTACTAGTTCTTAGCAAGCCAAAAAAATCTGTGTGCAAAGAATGCTTAAGTGGTAAACAAACTAAAATCAGCTTCAAGTCAAAAGAACATTCTTCTTCAAAACCTTTACAGCTTGTGCATACTGATCTATGTGGACCAACTAGAACAAGGTCTATTAATGGTGAAAGGTAATTTATGTTGTTTGTAGATGATTATACTAGAATGATATGGGGTCACATTTTTAAGCACAAATCGTAAGCATTTGAAAGGTTTAAAATCTTTCGTAAATTGGTTGAGAAGGAATCTAATTTAAAACTTAAATGTTTGCGATCTGACAAAGGAGGTGAGTTCACTTCTTAAGATTTTATTGATTACTGTGAACAGCACGACATTATAAGACAGTATGCTGCAACAAAAACACCTCAACAAAACGGGGTAGTTGAACGTAAGAATAGAATTGTAAAAACAGTATAGAACCAAGTTAGATGAAGCAAGTTGTCCGATATGTATTGGAAAGAAGTTGCTCATATAGTCAGAGTACATTTTGAATAGAGTGCAGCTTAGGGTGAAATCTAAACACACTCATGAACTTTGTTATGGAAAAATTGCTTTTTTCAAACACTTTAAATTTTTTGGAAGTAAGTGTTTTATCAAGAAAGATGATGATAACCTTGGGAGCTTTCAATCAAAGAGTGATGAGGGTATCTTTTTGGGATACTCAACTCATAGCAAAGCTTATAAATGCCTTAAAAAAAGGCTTAATAAGATTTTTGAAGTTGTTAATGTAAAATTTGATGAAAGGCCACATTTGTATGCTGAATCTTTATAGGATAATGAGGAAGAAGAACTTGAACTAGAAATACTTCGCGAGCTGAAACAGCCAGCTCAATAATCGATTCAACAGTTTCCTAAAATGAAAAAAGGAAGTCCTGCATCAAAAGCCTAGCTAAATATCACCCCAAAAATTAGATTATTGGGGATAAAAATGCAGGAGTTCAAACTAGAAGAAAGGTTACAGAATCTGATGAAAAGGCACAAATTGCTTTTTGTTTAGTTACTCAGTTTGAGCCTAAAATTTTTAATGAAGCTCTCACAAATTCATGTTGGATTAATTCTATGTAGGAAGAAATTAATCAGATTGAGAAAAATCAAACTTGGGAGTTAGTCCCAAGACCAGATGACAAGAATGTCATTGGAGGCAAATGGATATACATAAACAAGGTTAATGAAAATGGTAATGTTATTAACAACAAAGCAAGATTTGTCTACAAAGGCTATGCTCAACAAGAAGGTATTGATTTTGGTGAAATCTTTGCACCTGTTGCTAGATTAGAATCTATCAGAATATTCTTGGCTTATTTTTTTTATAAAGACTTTACTGTTTATCAAATGGATGTTAAACCGCTTTTAAATGGTTATTTAGATGAAGAGGTCTATGTTGAACAAAATTTTGAAGGATTTATTTGCAAAAGATGTTTACGATCATGCATTTAAAAAGGCCCTCTATGGCTTACTTTGGTACTCTTAGGCTGTGATACCATTTGTTTCTTTTCAAATGGTTTTATTAGAGGAGGTGTAGACAACAATCTTTATGTTAAAATTGAAGGTTCTGATATTCTGGTTGTTGAAATTTACGTTGATGACACTATCTTTGGCTACAACAATGTTACTTTGAGTAAAAAATTCTCTTAGCTAATGGAATTTGAATTTGAAATGTCATTATTGGGAGAATTAAATTTCTTCTTGGGTCTTCAAATCTCTCAACGTGAAAATGGAATATTTCTTTCTCAAACCAAGTATGCTAGAGAGATGCTTAAGAAATTCGCATGGATGAATGCCACTCAGCTTAGCACCCAATGGTTACCGGATGCAAACTTACTAAGGTTGATTCCGGGATACAAAATCAAACCTAATGTTTGTGATCAATGATTGGCGCTCTTTTTATATTTAACAGCCTCTAGACCTGACATTATGTAGGAAGTTTGCATTGTTGCACGGTTTCAGGCATCACCTAAAGAATCCCATGTCACTACCGTTAAAAGGATTTTTAAATATATTCAGGGCACTCTTGATTATGGTCTTTGGTATCCTAGAAGCAATGATTTCTCTTTGATTGCTTATACTGATGCTGACTGGGCTAGTTGTTTGGATGATAAGAAAAGCACCAGTGGTGCTACATTATTTCTTGGTGATCGTTTAGTGGCATGGCACAGCAAGAAACAAGTATTTGTTTCTCTTCACGTAAGCGTAATAATTACTGTTGCCACCTACATGTTGCAGTTCTTTCGATGAGCCAAACTCTCTATCCGGATATGGGTATTGGAGTTCCTAAACCTGTTTCTATTCTTTGTGATAACACAAGTGCAATAAATATCTCCAAAAATCCTATTATGCATTCTCGCACTAAACATATTGCTATCAAGTTTCATTTTCTGTGAGAAAAGGTACTAGCTAATGAAGTATGTTTACATTTTGTTGGATCACAAGATCAGGTGGCTGATATTTTTACTAAGCCCTTAGCAAAAGAGTTATTTGAACGGTTGAGACTTTGATTGGGAGTTATCTCTCAATCTTACTTCTTTGATTTTACAAGCATTGGTTTAGGGGGATCATGTTATATATTTTGATCTCACTTACAACCTCCCACAATCTTGCTTTTCACGATTGTTACTTTTTGCAGCTGTTTCTCATGGTATTTGGTTGGTTTCTCAGTTGTGTTTCCTGGAATTGCACATTCTTCTCTTCTATCCTTTGTCATGGAGGAAAAAAGGGGGAGAGTCATGTGTGTTTTTCCATCAAGGACAAAGGGGGAGTTTGTTGGTTCTTAGTTGTCTTCTGATTGGTTTATCCTTGATGACAAAATTCACCTTTGGGTATCTATCGGCATGACAATCACGTGGTCTTGGCGACAATGGAAACGTCTATCAGCATGAGTATTTTTCACCGGTCTTTTCTCAATGAGTTCTGCCCTCAATCGAATTTATACATGAGGTGGTTCATCGGGCGTAAGTGATCCTTCATCGGCATTGTGTCTTGGCAAGTTTGACTTGTTACATCGACCAACTGGAACATTAAAGATTCACTTCGGCCAGACATATTGCTTTCGATGTGAAGTCATAGCGATTGTACATTGTCACACCGACCGGTGGCGAGAAGATACATCGGTAAGAGTTAGGGTTATCGAAGTGAGGTCTTGGCGAGTGACCTTCGATCTCGCCAACATTACACATGGAGTTTTTCAGGCAGCTTTCAGTAGGACTTCTCCTTTGTTTCAGCAACAGAGGGTGATCCCTATCGGCAGGAGTTATACCATCGGTATGAAGTCACAGTGAGATTGTTATGTCTCACCGATCGGAGGTTGAATGGGAACACATCGGCAAGAGTTGCGGCATCGATATATTGTCATAGCAAACCCTGTGGGTCTCACTGATGGAATACATATGGACCTTGTCGGCATAGGCATTGATTTATCTCGGCGAATAGGAATGATCACGTGGGTTTTCGGTAAGACACAGGATGCTCTACGAGAAGTCACCGCGACTATGCATTGTCTTAGCGAAGGCGGATGAAGGATACATCTCGAAAAGAGTGTATTTTTGTTTCAGTGACTCAGAATGGATAAAGTATTTCAGTGAAACATAATGTGGTCTACGAGAGGTCTTCCCGACTCTGATGGGTCATGGCGAAAGCAATAACTAAGGGGAATGTCTAGCGATTTAATTGCCTTTGGGAGGACTATTTGGATGTCTCAGTGAACGATTAACAAACTCTGTCATTGTGGCCGACATGTGAATTTCTATGTATAGTTGCAGGCCGACATCATTGGTTGGCATCGAATCTCAGAACGATTACATGGAAAAATATTCTCTGAGAATTGGGAGGTTATGGTTCTCAACTGGTGGGCAGTCGTGGTTTTGATGAAAATCTATCAATTACAATTTGAAATCTCTTGATTCAGCGCAGAAATTAAAGCTCTCTAGACAAGCGTTACTCTTGATTTTTACCATCATCTACAGATTATCATTATTCAGCTTCATACTCTAAAATTAGCAAGAGAGTTTCAAATTCTTGTGAAAAATGCATTTTGAAGATTTCTTTATGACAGACATACTTGAAATGTATATAAAAAAAACCAATGTTGAAAACAGTGTTAACTCTTTGGTTGTAATTCTAGAATATTGTTCTTTGGCTGTATCAAATATGTATTGAATACTCTGTATTAAAAATGTGTAAAACAAAGATGCAGAGATATATTGTAATATTCTTTTCTATGTAATATTTTAAGGATTCAATTTTTTGAATTCTTAGGGTATTAGGTAGACAAGAAAAAATAGAGAGTTATGAGCTTAACTAAAAATAGAGAGATCCTCTGAGATATTATTATTGTTCAGAAATATAATTTGAGGGGTTGGTACTCCTTGAGATAGATATCTCTAAATGAGGGGTTGGTGCTCCTTGAGTGGGTGCTCAAAAACAGCCTATAAGGCATTGTGAACAGTTGATTAAAAGTTAAGCCTGCAAGGCATTTCGGGAGTGGTTTTTATACCCCAGGAGGGTTTTCCACTCGAAAAAATCTTGTGTCTCTTTTTTCTTCTATGTGCTCACTGCTTTACAATGTTGTTGTTTTAGTTCACTATTGGGATTATTACTTTTCTCAATTATGTTTATGAATGATTACATTCAACTCATGAATGCATTAATGAGAGTAATATTGAGATCAAATTTGAGCTATGTTTATGAATTTTTGAAAATTGGTCAAATCTGTTAAGACACTGATTCACCCCCCCCTCTAAGTGTCATTTTAACTCCAACAATTGGTATCAGAGCGTAGGGTCCTCTAATAGGTTTTAATCACCTTGGATTGATCTTGGTCTTGGAGTTTATTTTAATGGTACATTCTCAAGACGGTGCCTCTGTAACCAGAGCTCCATTATTTGATGGAACAGATTATGTGTTCTGGAAAATCAGAATGGAAGCTTTTCTTATTTCTTTTGATGTTGATGTTTGGAGCATTGTTATAAATGCTTACAATGTACCATCCTCTATTCCCACTGATCCTGCTGAAAAAAAGAGGTATGAAACAAATGCCAGAGCTAAGCATGCCATCTTGTGTGGGTTAACTAAAGATGTGTTCATTAAAGTCATGCATTGCAAATCTGCTCATGAAATCTGGGAAAAACTTGAAACTATATATCAAGGGAATGAGAAAGTCAAACTATCAAAAATCATTACACTCAAACATCAGTTTGAGGAGTTGAAAATGAAGGATGATGAAAAAGTGGTTGAATATTTCCTAAGAGTTGATGAAGTTGTCAATGCAATGAAAGGTCTAGGTCAAGAGGATAATGAATTTGATGTGGTCACAAAGGTTGTTAGAACCTTACCATCCAAATTTGAATCTAAGGTTTCAGCCCTAGAAGAAAAGAAACACTTTGATCGCTACCTTAGATAGCCTGCAAGGAATACTTACTGCCTATGAAATGAGAACTAGCAAAAACAATTCAACAGGAAAAGAAACTGCCTTTAACACTGAAAAGAAAGAAAAATTTGAAGTCAGTGAATGGAGTTTGCTGATTCTAAAGAATCCCATTTTGTTAGAAGATTTAAAAAGGGATCAGGAAAATATAAGGGAAAACTTCCCTTTTAATGTTTTAACTGTGGCAAAATAGGTCACTTTGCTACAAAGTGTCCCTATGATGATCAAATCTATGACAACGAGACAACTGAAAAACAAACTATGAAGAAGGCCTTCAAACCTAAATGAAACTTCAATTTCAAAGAAGAGAATACGTTTATTGGGATGAATCGATGTTAATTAGAAGATTCATGTCAGGTTGAAGAAAGATGAAACTTTGTTCATAAACAAATTACTCAGCAAAATGATTCAAACACTATTGATGTTGAAGAAGGTGAAGTAGATCTTGAAAGTGAGCTGAAATGTGCTTTACAAGAGGTTCAGAAAACTCAAAAACAAGTTCTTGCTCAAGAACATAAACCAGATCAAGAAATGGTCTCTCTGAAACTTGGCTTGAAGAAGCTAAAAGAGTTGAAAGGCTACAACAACATTGAGCAAACTATGTTGGTTCAAAGTGATTTTCATTCGAGAAAAAGGACTTATGGGTCCTAGATAGTGGATGTTCTAACCATATGACTGGCGATAAGGATAAGTTTATAAATCTTGAAGATTATGTAGGTGGATATGTTAAGTTTGGTGATAACTCTGGTATTCAAATTAAAGGTAGAGGTTCACTTCTTTTGAATGAAGACACTCCTATCTATAATGTGTACTATGTGGAAGGTCTTAAGCACAATCTTCTAAGTGTTAGTCAAATCTATGATAGTGGTTATCATGTTCTTTTCACTTCACAGGGATGTGAGATTAAGAACAAGCTTGGAAAGGTTGTTGCAGCTGGAAGGAGGACAAAAGGAAATGTGTACAATCTTCTTACACATCAAGCAATGACAATAATCAAGGTATGTGTCTAATGGGCCAAATTGAAGAGAAATGGTTATGGCATAAAAGATTAGGACACATAAACTTCGAAAATATGGTTAGAATCAGTAAAAATCAGAATGTTAGAGGTCTACTAGTTCTTAGCAAGCCAGAAAACCCTGTGTGCAAAGAATGTTTAAGTGGTAAACAGACTAAAATCAGCTTCAAAACAAAAGAACATTCTTCTTCAAAACCTTTACAGCTTGTGCATACTGATTTATGTGGACCAACCATAACAAGGTCTATTAATGGTGAAAGGTACTTTATGTTGTTTGTGGATGATTATACTAGAATGATATGGGTCACATTTCTTAAGCACAAATTAGAAGCATTTGAAAGGTTTCAAAATTTTCGTAAATTAGTTGAGAAGGAATCTGATTTAAAACTTAAATTTCTGTGATCTGACAAAGGAGGTGAGTTCACTTCTTAATATTTTATTGATTACTGTGAATAGCACAGCATTATAAGATAGTATGTTGCAACAAAAACACCTCAACAAAATGAGGTAGTTGAACGTAAGAATAGAACTGTAAAAGAAATGGCTAGAACCATGCTAGATGAAGCTAAGTTGTCTGATATGTATTGGAAAGAAGTTGTTCATACAGCTGTATACATTTTGAATAGAGTGCAGCTTAGGGTGAAATCTAAACACACTCCTTATGAACTTTGGTATGGAAAAACTCATCGTCAAACACTTTAAATTTTTTGGAAGTAAGTGTTTTATCAAGAAAGATGATGATAACCTTGGGAGCTTTCAATCAAAGAGTGATGAGGGTATCTTTTTGGGATACTCAACTCACAACAAAGCTTATAAATGCCTTAAAAAAAGGCTTAATAAGATTGTTGAAGTTGTTAATGTAAAATTTGATGAAAGACCACATTTGTATGCTGAATCTTTGCAGGATAATGAGGAAGAAGAACTTGAACTAGAAATAATTTCAAAAGGAGCTGAAATAGCAAAGCCTAATACTGATTCAGCAAGCCCTAAAAATGAAAAAGGAAGTCCTAAAAAGGTTGCATCAAAAGCTCTAGCTAAATATCACCCCAAAGATCAGATTATTGGGGATAAAAATGCAGGAGTTCAAACTAGAAGAAAGGCTGCAGAATCTGATGAAAAGGCACAAATTGTTTTTTGTTTAGTTACTCAGTTTGAGCCTAAAATTTTTACTGAAGCTCTCACAGATTCATGTTGGATTAATTCTATGCAAGAAGAAATTGATCAGATTGAGAAAAATCAGACTTGGGAGTTAGTCCCAAGACCAGATGACAAAAATGTCATTGGAGGAAAATGGATATACAGAAACAAGGTTGATGAAAATGGTAATGTTATTAGCAACAAAGCAAGATTTGTCTGCAAAGACTATGCTCAACAAGAAGATATTGATTTTGGTGAAACCTTTGCACCTGTTGCTAGACTAGAATCTATCAGAATATTCTTAGCTTATTCTCTTTACAAAAACTTTACTGTTTATCAAATGGATGCCAAAACTGCTTTTTTAAATGGCTATTTAGATGAAGAGGTCTATGTTGAACAGCTTGAAGGATTTATTTGCAAAGATAATCCTAATCATGTTTACAGATTGAAAAAGGCCCTCTATGGCTTACTTGGTACTCTAGGCTGGACAGTCATTTGCTTTCAAATGGTTTTGTTAGAGGAAGTGTAGACAACAATCTTTATGTTAAAACTGAAGGTTCTGATATTTTGGTTGTTGAAATTTACGTTGATGACACTATCTTTGGCTGCAACAATGTTACTTTGAGTAAAAAATTCTCTCAGCTAATGGAATCTGAATTTGAAATGTCATTATTGGGAGAATTAAATTTCTTCTTGGGTCTTCAAATCTCTCAACGTGAAAATGGAATATTTCTTTCTCAAACTAGGTATGCTAGAGAGATGCTTAAGAAATTTCAGATGGATGAATGCCATCCAGTTAGCACTCCAATGTTTACTGGATGCAAACTTACTAAGGTTGATGTTTCTCCTGATACAAATCAAACTAAATATAGATCAATGATTGGCAGTCTTTTATATTTAACTGCCTCTAGACCTGACATTATGCAGGCAGTTTGCACTGTTGCACAGTTTCAGGCATCACCTAAAGAATCCCATGTCACCACTGTTAAAAGGATTTTTAAATATATTCAAGGCACTCTTGATTATGGTCTTTGGTATCCTAGAAGCAATGATTTCTCTTTGATTGCTTATACTGATGCTGACTGGGCTGGTTGTTTGGATGATAGGAAAAGCACCAGTGGTGCTGCCTTCTTTCTTGGTGATCATTTAGTGGCATTGCACAACAAGAAACAAGTATTTGTTTCTCTCTCTACTGCCAAAGCAAAATACATTTTTGCCACTACATGTTGTACTTAAGTTCTTTGGATGAGCCAAACTCTATCTGATATGGGTATTGAAGTTCCTAAACCTGTTTCAATTCTCTGTGATAACACAAGTGCAATAAATATCTCAAAAAATCTTGTTATGCACTCTCGAACTAAACATATTGCTATCAAGTTTCATTTTCTGAGAGAAAAGGTACTAGCTAATGAAGTATGTTTAAATTTTGTTGGATCACAAGATCACGTGGCTGATATTTTTACTAAGCCCTTAGCTAAAGAGTTATTTGAAAGGTTGAGACTTCGATTGGGAGTTATCTCTCAATCTTTACTTCTCTGATTTTACAAGCATTGGCTTAGGGGGAGCATGTTATATATTTTGATTCACTTACAACTCTCCTACAATCTTGGTTGCTGCATTGTTACTCTTTTTGCAGTTGTTTCTCATGGTATTTGGTTGGCTTCTCAGTTGTGTTTCCTGGCATTGCACATTCTTCTCTTCTATCCTTTGTCATTAAGGCAAAAAGGGGGAGAGTCATTTGTGTTTTTCCATCAAGGACAAAGGGGGATTTTGTTGGTTCTCAGTTGTGTTCTGATTGGTTTGTCCTTGTTGACAAAATTCACCTTTGGGTATCTATCGGCATGACATTCACATGGTTTTGGCGATAGTGCAAAGGTTTATCGGCATGAGTATTTTTCACCGGGGAAAGGTCTTTCTGAATGAGTCGGGTCTCACCGACTTATACATGAGGTGGTTCATCAGCGTAAGTGATCCTTCATCAACATTGTGTCTTGGCGAGTTTGACTCGTTACATCGACCGACTGGCACATTAAAGATTCACTTAGGCCAGACATATTGCTTTTGGTGTGAAGTCATAGTGATTGTACATTGTCACATTGACCAGTGCCGGGAAGATACATGGGTAAGAGTTAGGGTTATCAAAGTGAGGTCTTGGCGAGTGACCTTTGGTCTCGCCGACATTACACATGGAGTTTTTCAAGTAGCTTTCGACAGGATTTCTCCTTTGTTTCGGTGACAGAGGGTGATCCCTATTGGCAGGAGCTATACCGTTGGTATGAAGTCACAGTGAGATTGTTATGTCTCACCGATCGGAGGTTGAATGGGAACATCAGCAAGAGTTACGGCATCGATATATTGTCATAGTGAACCCTATGGGTCTCACCGATGGAATACATATGGACCTTGTCGACATAGGCATTGATTTGTCTCAGTGAACATGAATGATCATGTGGGTTTTTGGTAAGACACAGGATGCTCTACGAGAAGTCACCCCGACTATGCATTGTCTTAGCGAAGGCGGATGAAGGATACATCTCAGCAAGAGTGTATTTTTGTTTCAGCGAATCAGAATGGATAAAGTATTTCGGTGAAACATAATGTGGTCTGCAAGAGGTCTTCCCGACTCTAATGGGTCATGGCGAAAGTGATAACTAAGGGGAATGTATGGCGATTTAATTACCTTGGGGAGGACTATTTGGATGTCTCAGAAAATGATTAACAAACTCTGTCATTGTGGCCGACATGTGAATTTCTATGTATAGTTGCAGGCCGACATCATTGGTTGGCATCGAATCTCAGAACGGTTACATGGAAAAATATTCTCTGAGAATTGGGAGGTTATGGTTCTCAACTGGTGGGCAGTCGTGGTTTTGATGAAAATCTATCAATTACAATTTGAAATCTCTTGATTCAGCGTAGAAATTAAAGCTCTCTGGACAGGCGTTACTCTTGATTTTTACCATCATCTACAGATTATCATTATTCAGCTTCATACTCTAAAATTAGCAAGAGAGTTTCAAATTCTTGTGAAAAATGCATTTTGAAGATTTCTTTATGACAGACATACTTGAAATGTATATAAAAAAAACTAGTGTTGAAAACAGTGTTAGCTCTCTGGTTGTAATTCTGGAATATTGTTCTTTGGTTGTATCAAATATGTATTGAAATACTCTGTATTAAAAATTTGTAAAACAATGATGCAGAGATATATTGTAATATTCTTTTCTATGTAATATTTTAAGGATTCAATTTTTTGAATTCTTAGGGTATTAGGTAGATGAGAAAAAATAGAGAGTTATGAGCTTAACTGAAAACAGAGAGATCCTTTGAGATATTATTATTGTTCAGAAATATAATTTGAGGGGTTGGTACTCCTTGAGATAGATATCTCTAAACGAGGGGTTGGTGCTCCTTGAGTGGGTGCTCAAAAACAGCCTATAAGGCATTGTGAACAGTTGAATAAAAGTTAAGCCTGCAAGGCATTTCGGGAGTGGTTTTTATACCCCAGGAGGGTTTTCCACTGGGAAAAATCTTGTGTCTCTTTTTTCTTCTGTGTGCTCACTGCTTTACAGTGTTGTTGTTTCAGTTCACTGTTGGGATTATTACTTTTCTCAATTTTGTTTATGAATGATTACATTCAACTCATGAATGCATTAATGAGAGTAATATTGACATCAAATTTGAGCTATGTTTATGAATTTTTGAAAATTGGTCAAATCTGTTAAGACGTTGATTCACCCCCCCCCTCTTAGTGTCATTTTAACTCTAACATAGGGTTGGGGGATTATGGTTGAGGGTCCAATGTATAGAGTAGAGGGTATAGAGGTTGAGGGATTAGGGTTTAAGGGTTGAGGGTTGAGGGTTGAGAGATTAAGAGTCAAGAGGGTTGAGGGATTAGGGTAGAGAGTTTACTAAGTGGGTTTAAGAGTTTAAGGGTTGAGGGATTAGGGTTGAGGCTAGAGGGTATTGGGGAGGGTTGAGGGTAGATGGTTTAAGGATTTAGGGTTTAAGGGTTGAGGGTTTAGGTTTTAGGGTTTAGGGTTGATTGTTTAAGGGTTTAAGGGTTGAGAGTTTAGGGTTGATGGATTAGGGTAGAGAGGGAGGGCTAGATGGATAGAGAGATGGAGGGAGAACTAAGATAGAGAGGAGAGAAGAGGAGGGAGGAATAGAGATATATAAGGGTTGAGGATCCAATGCATAGGGTAGAGGGTTGAGAATTGAGGTTATAGGGTTGAGGACCTATAGGTTTGATGGTTTAGGGTATTGGGTTGAGGGTATAAGGTTCAAGGATTAGGGTTGAGGGTACATATGGTTGAAGGATTAGAGTTGAGGGTCCAATGTATAAGGTAGAGGGTATCGGGGTTGAGGGTTTAAGGTTTGATGGTAGAGGGTGGAGGGATTAAGGGTTGATGGTTTAATGTAGATGGTAGAGGGTAGAGGGTTTAATGGTTTAGGGTTTAAGGTTTAAGGTTGAGGGTAGAGGATTGATGGTATAGGGT
>VDFB02281492.1:786075883-786138690 GCA_007258455.2 Sequoia sempervirens
GGGGTCTCCCAAATCACTGGGAGACCCCATTTCTTGGACCCATTTTTTCAAACAGGCCACTACATTGCCAATTTCACCAAATTGGCAAGCTAGTGGGTGAAATTGGCAACTTAGTGAGCCCACTAGCTTGCCAATTTGGTGAAATTGGCAACCTAACTTGAGATGGATAGGAGTGAGAGAGAGAGAGAGACTTGAGAGAGGGAGAGGGGGTAGGAGGGAGAGACTTGAGAGAGAGGGGAGGGAGGAGAGATAGAGGGTAGAGGATAGAGGGTATAAGGGTTAAGGGTAGAGGGTAGAGGGTTAAGGGTAGAGGGGAGAGAGATAGAAGGAATGAGTGAGAGAGTCTTGAGAGAGGGATAGGGGGTAGGAGGGAGATACTTGAGAGAGAGGGAGGGATAAGTGAGATAGAGAGGAGAGAAGAGGAGGGAGGGACAAATATACATGAGGGTTGAGGATCCAATGTATAGGGTAGAGGGTTGAGGACCTATAGGGTTGATGGTTTAGGGTTTAGGGTTTAGGACCTACATATGGTTGAAGGATTAGGGTTGAGGGTCCAATGTATAGGGTATAGGGTATTAGGGTTTAGGGTTTAGGGTTTAGGGTTTGAGGGTTGAGGATAGAGGGTAGAAGGTTTAATGGTTTAGGGTTGAGGGTTTAGGGTTGGAGGGTATAGGTTTTAGGGTTGAGGGTAGAGTGTTGAGGGTTTAAGGGTAGAGGGATTAATGGTTGTGGGTTGAGGGTAGAGGGTAGAGAGAAAGAGAGAGAGAAAAGAAACCTATTAAAAATCAACTTTATCATAATGCAAGCACGTTTTCAAGTAGTAGAGATATGGTAATTTTTTAGCAAGAAATAACACGCTCGTGTTATAACGCGAGCACGTTTTGGCTTGCTCTAAAAATGGTAAAAATCTCAATATACCCATGATGTCAAGGCCCACATTTTGCATGTTCTCCTGGTTTTGCGTGTGCTCTGACAAAAAATAGCTTTTTGATGATGTTGTGATGTGTGCATGCATGTTTTTCACATTCCACCACCTTTTTCATGATCTTTCCACCACCTTTGCATGAAATAGAAAAGTTTTCGTGTTGAAAGGAATATAATATCAATTCAAGTCTAAATTCCATTCAAAAGTGATATACAATTGAAGTTTGGAGGGGAACAAGCTTTTGAAAAAGTCAAATTGTTGAGGAGTTTGAAGAAAGAAGAAGCAAAGGATACATAATTGGGTAGAACTCCTCCATTTGAAACTCTAGTTTTTTAGGTATGTGAAGTCTTTACACATTTTCTTTCATTCTATTATGGATTGCTTTTATTTTTTTTATTTTGCTTATTCCATGTTGATCATTGTTTGTTTGTCATTATAACCTTATCTTCTTAATGCACATTTTAAATTACATAATTCTTTACACTTGACAATTACATTTTTAGACCACATCTCTGAGGCATTTTTTTATTTAACAATTGACTTACCTTGTGTATGCTTCCACATTTTTTATACACATATACATGACATAAGTTATAAGGAAGTAAAATAAAACATCATTTCTCAATCCTTTATTATGGATGTACATACCACTCTCCAAAGCTTTCATTTTGGTATAGGCATGGCAGATGTTGGAAAATGTAGTTGAATTTGGTTTTACACCTACAATTTGCATATGCTTGTAATTTTCTAAAACCTTTTCAATAAATCTATTTTTTGCATATCCCATAATCATTATAGTCCACGGGGACATATCTCATTGAGGTATTTTGTCAAACAGTTATAACAAGCAGATGATTGCCTTGTCTATGCTACCAAATTTTCCATACATGTCTCTAAAAAATTGGAATATACTCCTCCCACATTGATAGATCTTTGAATCTATTTTGGTTTTCATCTCTATTTCTAAATTTACCTCATCACTAAACATACCTCACCACTTATGTTGTGATATATTTTAAATATTTCCTTGATTAGTCTATCTACAAGGGATTCTAACCCTTCTCTCCACTGTTTCAAGACTCTTTATTCAAGGCTAAGTTAGCAACATGGGGAAAGGTGTAGCCTATCTTGCAATCATGGCTCAAAATAGAAGCATGGACAAGGCATTTGAATTGTTTGATAATATTTTTTTTGTATAAATGTATGCAAAATGTGGTAGCATTGACAAGCTAGTGAGTGAGCTATACATCACCGTGAGACCCCATTTCTATGAGGCATTTGTTGCCCATACCTTGTCAACCCTACCACATTGGCAAGCTAGTGACTGAGCTAGCTTGCCAATGCTCCACTAGCTTGTCAATGCGGTAGGGTTGAGAAGGTAGGGGCAATGTATTCCTCATAGAAATGGGGTCTCATGATGATTGAGACCCCATTTCTATGAGGCATATTCTAGCCCTACATTGTCAACACTATCGCATTGGCAAGCTAGCTCACTCACTAGCTTGCCAATACGGTAGGGTTGACAAGGTAGGGGCAATGTATATCATTGTGAGTCCCCAATTCTATGAGGCATACGTTGCCCCTACCTTGTCAACCCTACCACATTGGTAAGCTAGTGAGTGAGCTAGCTTGCCAACGCTCCACTAGCTCGCCAATGTGGTAGGGTTGAGAAGGTAGGGGTAGTGTATGCCTCATAGAAATGGGATCTCATGGTGATATAGCTTGCTAATGTAGCTTGCTAATGTGGTAGGGTTGAGAAGGTAGGGGCAGCGTATGCATCATAGAAATGGGGTCTCACGGATCCCATTTCTATGAGGCATACACTGCCCCTACCTTCTCAACCCTACCGCATTAGCAAGCTAGTGGAGCGTTGGAAAGCTAGCTCACTCACTAGCTTACCAATGCGGTAGGGTTGACAAAGTAGGGGTAGCGTATGCCTCATAGAAATGGGATATCATGGTGATATAGCTTGCCAATGCGGTAGGGTTGAGAAGGTAGGGGTAGTGTATGCCTCATAGAAATGGGATTCGTGAGATCCCATTTCTATGAGGCATACACTGCCCCTACCTTCTCAACCCCACCACATTAGCAAGCTAGTGAGTGAGCTAGCTTGACAACACTCCATTAGCTTTCCAATGCGGTAGGGTTGAAAAGGTAGGGGCAGCATATGCCTCATAGAAATGGGGCTCATGATGATGTACATCACCGTGAGACCCCATTTCTATGAGGCATACGCTACCCCTACCTTTTCAACCCTACTACATTGGCAAGCTAGTGAGTGAGCTAGCTTGCCAATGTGGTAGGGTTGAGAAGGTAGGGGTAGTGTATGCCTCATAAAAATAGGGTCTCACATTGATTGCCAATGCGGTAGGGTTGAGAAGGTAGGAGTAGTATATGCCTCATAGAAATGGGGTCTCATAGTGATTATCGCTGTGAGACCCCTTCTATGAGGCATATGCTGCATAATCACTGTGAGAACCCATTTCTATGAGGCATAAGCTGCCCCTACCTTCTCAACCCTACCAAATTGGCAAGATAGTGAGCTCACTCACTAGCCTGCCAATGTGGTAGGGTTGAGAAGGTAAGGGAAACATATGCCTTATAGAAACATCACCGTGAGAACCCATTTCTATGAGGCATACGCTGCCCCTACCTTCTCAACCCTACCGCATTCTCACTAGCCTACCAATGTGGTAGGTTTGAGAAGGTAGGGGCAACATATGCCTCATAGAAACATCACTATGAGACCCCATTTCTATGAGGCATACACTACCCCTACCTTTTCAACCCTACCCCATTGGCAGGCTAGTGAGCTCACTAGCTTGCTAATACACCACTAGCTTGCCAAGGCATTTGAATTGTTTGACAAGGCATTTGAATTGTTTTACAAGGAATTTGAATTCACATGCCTTGTCCATACTTCCATTTTGATCCTATCTTGCAATCATGGCATGCCACATTACCACATTTTTTTAAGGCATTCCATTGGAAAAATTCATGTGACCATTGTCTATGCTAGAAATACTCTTCTACAAGATGATTGTAAGTATTTTTTATGAAGCCTTGAATGACATATTTCATTTATTTGTATGGATTCATTTTTTAGGAACTAATATTCATCTCATTACCATGCTACAAGTAAAATTATTTTCTATGTTGAGGAAATGAACAAGGAATAAACTAAAAAATGAAGAGTATGAAACCAAAAAAACAAAGGAGATAGAACAATTGAGGGCATATCGAGAAAAGAAGAAATTGGATACGATTGACAAAAAAAAGACAATTGAAGAGGAACCTCAACCATAAAAGAGAGAATAGACATTGGCAGCACAAAGGGAACGAATGTGAAAGCATCGTGGTAAGAAAGATTTGGATAGCATAGTTGGAGACACACCCTCTACCGCAAGTGAATACGAAGGGACACCATTAAGCACAAGCAAATATGGAGGGACACCATCTACCGCAAGTGAATATGGTTGCACACCATCCACCACACCTCAAGTTGAGAGTACATCATCACTTGAATTTGACAAAGAAGGTACACCATCATCCCCATGTAAACCTCAAGGTATGTCTTCTACTCCACCCTCGATCGAAGGTAAGCAATCTAGCCCACCTCAATTAAATATTGATGAAATTCCTAATGTTGAGATGTATGTACCTAGGAGAACACCACCTAGAATTTTGTGTAGAAAGCCAAAGTATTTGATTAATATTGATGAGGATATTTTGCAACTCATGGAAGCTAAGATTTCAGCACACACTTGTAGAAGATGTGTTGATAATATTTGGAAATTATTCTTTGAAAGGCTAAATGAGACCACAAGATGTCAACTATTTGTTGAAATGATGTGGGGTATAAATTATAGAAACATCATAAAGACCTTGGGTTGAGAACATCAAATGCTTCAAGTGAAAACACTATTGTGAAGAATCTAATGTATGCTTATGAGAGTGTGGATAAGACCTCATGCTCAAAGGATAATAATGTCACCTGACGTGTCATTACATCGACTTTGGTAAGTAGTCAAACAAAGAGATCTCATCTCATTAGAAAGACGAGTGAATGAATGAGAATTAGTAGAAAAACTTTATCAAGAGTTGTTCAAAGGCAATAAAGAATTGAGGGCACCAATTCAAATGGATTATGGAAATTCTCAGGGAGACTGCCACGAAAAGATTAAAAAGTTTTTGAAGCATTGAGAACACTAATTGAAGAGTATTGGAAGAATAACACAAAGCCATCTCCAAATCAAAGGGATGTGGTAAGAAGGAGAATCGATAGTTGGAACCGTGAGCCACATCCAAAACATTTTTTGGATACGACTCAAACCCAATTTTTTCATAAATTTCAATAGGATTATCCTCAAATTAGTATTTTTCAAAGATATTTTGAAATGCTTAAACCTTTTTATGTCAAGATAAATCACACATGCACTACTTGTTGTTGTAGACTACATATTGAATTCTCTAACCATTATGATGTTTATCGTTCTATATGTTTAGATTTGCATACTAACGATGTTTTGTAGGATTATGGCATAGAAGCCCCACCAACACCTTCAAGAGAGTTATGTGAAATAGAGGATGGCCAAATATTCCATAGGACAACATGCTTGGATGGTTCATGCGAGAGTTGCAGTGGCTTGTAGTGTATGCCAATATGTCAACATATGGAAAGCACATATGAGGTGGGATAGAAACTAGTAGAGTTTGGGAAGTATAAAATAGTGTCATACATTAAAAAAGATGGTAATCAAACAAAAAGGTGTGATTTGATTATTCAGAAGATTCTATTGTATCAGTTTATGTTCATGTTTCATGACAAAATAGTGTATGAGTATGCAAGGCATACCCATAGAGCCTGATGGCTAGACACACAATTCAAGCTATGCAAGGACACCTTTTTAGTTGACAACATAGTATCAGTGGTTGACTTTGCAAAGAACTACACTCTACAACCACAACATGAGGTGCAGTCACAATATTACAAATCCACACAAGTTTGGATATTTGTGCACATAGCATTCATTCATGCAATTGATAGTATAGAGGACCAAAGGAAGGTATTAAGGGAGTATCAATTTTATATTAGTGATGATCACACACATTCTTCAAAGTTCATGCAACGTTGCTTTCAGATGTTCTACAGTGATTTGGCTCAGAGGGGCATAGCATATGGTTGGCATATAATATGGTCAGATAACTGTGCAGCACAGTTCAAGAGCTTGTGCATATTCTACGGGTTGAGTAGGATGCATGTCATTACAAGTGTTCAGCATATGTGGAACTTTTGTGAGGTCAGACATGGAAATCAAGAGCATGATGGTGCAGAAGCATGTGTGAAAAGAGCATTAGCATGAGAAGAGTTAAAGTATAAAGACAATGCGAAGTTGACAAATGCAAAATCAATCATTGAGTGGTGTAAAGCTTCGATGGGTCTAGGTAATGAAGGTGTGTCTTCAGTTCATAGATTTTTTTGGTTGATGGATGATACTAACATTGCACCATATGAGGATTGTTGTACACTAACAAGATTGAGTGAGCTACGCTCTTTCCTTAGCTCAGATGTGGGTTCATAGAGTGTCAATACATGGAAAATGGCATGATTTTATTCTTCATATATAATGAAAGCTTGAAATGATTGTGAGTCAGAGGAGTGGATTGAGAAATGGTTGACAAGTTATCTTAGCCCACTTCACACGTATCACCCTTCAACGACATTGGAACTAACACAGATGGATTCATCGATCAACTTTGACCACATATCAGATCTAGTTCAACCAAGTAATATATTTACTTGCTTAGTTTTTGAAATTCCTATTGTTATCTTACTTTGTACTGTATTCATAATGTTGACTAATTTCAAGAGATTTGTTGCACATATCAATGCAGGGCATGTTTATGCAGTTATTGCAGATGAAGAAAATGCAGAGGGAACAAACTATTACTTGTTTCATTATGTTAAGGCCAAAAAGAAATTGGAGGCTCTAGTTATAGATGGAGAAAACATCAAATACCCTACAGACTCAGTTGTTGTTACTGGAACGTGGCTTAGAAGGTACCCACATAAGAGTGTTAAATATTGGCTATTTCATGACTTTCACATGCATCATAAGATTCTTCATTACTTGAACCTTGTCATGGCATCCAATGTTCGTTTGAACAAATATGGGGTAGACCTTTGAACAAGACCTTGTGAAAGGTCTGTGAGTCTAACCATGAGGCAATACTTGACGCAATAAAGAGTAGAGCAGACCCACATGGTTCGTTGGATTAATTTGTAAGTATGCACATTGGTTCTTATTAATTTATACTTGTATGCACATTAATTTGTATGATGCCAATTCTATCATCTTCTTTTACTTTGCCTATTTGTAAGTGTAGACAGCCAAATTTGGACACTTTCATTTGTCCAAATTTATCTCTTTTTGTCTAAACACCCTCTTATTTGCATTAATTAAGTAATATAATTATTATTTAATTAATACTTTCTAAAGTTCTTCTAATCCCTAAGGTATCTAGTTAAATAATTAAATACCTTACTCTTCAATCCCCCATTTCATCAAATGAATTAAATAAATATGACATTTATTTAATTCCTCACATGTCACATCTTTTTCTTAATCTTAATCAACCTCCTAATCTCATCATCGTGCCTAATTCTTGATTAGGACGTGTCACATCCTCCAACTTTTGCAAGTTGGCTTCTAATCTTCATTAACCACTAATTATCTTCTAATCACTGATCAATTAAGTCTAATCAGTACCTTGGTCAACACTCCCCATCCCCCAAGGAATTTTTAATTCATTTTTATTCACCCAAGATTCCTCTCTTCCCCATGTGAATTTTTAATTCACATTTATCCTTTTAAGACTCCTTATCCCCATGCAAGTCTTCTAGAATCTTTGAATTGTCACATCAAGTCACATGTGGGTAAGTAATTACCTTTTTAACACCTTGTTTTATCCAAGGTACTTCTCACCTCTTTTTTTGGGAACCTTGTCTTGTCCACAAGATCTCTCAATCATGTGAATTTTTCATTCACATTTATTCACCCAAGATTCTCCTCTTCCCCATGTGATCATTGAGAGGTCACATCATCCCTTTTCCAAGGTACTTGCAAGTACCTCCAGATCATTTGTACCCTCTCCACCTCATGTGTCATTGTGAGACATTATTTTCCACATGGCAAGATGTGAGGGCTTGTGAGTCGTCAACCCACTACAACCCTTCATCTTATCCATGGTGGAAAGATCTCAACCATCCATTCTTTTTAGGGTTCCTCTCCATAAAATGAAAGAAATTTCTTTTATTCTCATTCATTATCACTTTCATTCACACACTTGCAAAATAACATTCATCCTATCTCTCATCGCAAGCTCTTAATCTCTCAAGACCTCCATTGTTGCATACTTGCATACTCTCAAGCTTCATCCTTTGCACTCAATCCATCCATTCAACTATCCACTTTGCTCATTGCATTCCCACATCGTTTTGAATCCATTTCATCTACTTTTCCATGAAAAGGAGCGCACATCAAATCAACCATTAAGGGCCAACCAAAGGATCAATTCAAGACAAGGTATAATCAACTTACTTGTTATCTTTATTTTGTTTTGGATTCAACTAGGCTAATCTCGAGGTGTCAATGTTCTTTTCTTTTCTCTTTGCATCTTATTTTGCATTACTTAGAGTAGGTTAAGATCATTGGTTCACATTTCTGGCATGCTCGGTGGGACCCAAAAATAGGTTCCATCTTTTCACGTTTTTTGTTGTTTAAGTTCTTTGCAGGTTCAGGTCGCAAAGGGGCGAACTTGCCCATAGATTTCCTGCAAAAGGGCGAACTTTCCCAAAGAATTGTTGCAGAAGGGTGACCTTTCCTAAAGAACTACTACAAAAGGGTGACCTTGCCTAAAGAACTGGGTTTTCTGAACATTGTTTGCTCACTACTTGCTGCAGAAGAGAAAACTTGCCTAAAAAACAGTGTTTTTTTTGTATTGTTTGCTCACTGTTTGTTGCAGAAGGGTGACCTTGCCCAAGGAACTGGGTTTCTAAACTTTTTTTGCTAATTGTTTGTTGTAGAAGGGCGAACTTTTCCAAGGAACTATTTTTCTTAACTTTGTTTTCTCACTGTTTGTTGTAGAAGGGCAACCTTGCCCAAGGAACTGAGTTTTCTATAACTTTGTTTTCTAACTGTTTGCTGCAGAAGGGCGAACTTGCCCACAAAACTGTGTTTTTTTAGCCTATCTGCTAACTGTTTGTTGTTGAGGAGCGAACTTTCTCACAGCATTGTGTTTTTTATAAACTTGTCTACTAGTTGTTTGTTGAAAAGGGGCAAACTTGCCCATAATACTATGTTTTATAAACCTGTCTACTAACTATTTGTTGTAGAGGGGTGGACTTGCCCACAACACTGTGTTTTTTTAGCCTATCTGCTAATTGTTTGTTGCAGAGGGGCAGACTTTCCCACAACACTGTGGTTTTTTAGCCTATCTACTAACTGTTTACTACAGAGGGGTGGACTCGCTCACAACATTGTGTTTTTTATAAACCTGTCTGCTAACTGTTTGTTGTAGAGGGGCGGACTTTCCCACAACACTTTGTTTTATAAACCTGTCTGCTAACTGTTTGTTGCAGAGGGGCGGACTTGCCCACAACATTGTGTTTTTTATAAACCTATCTGCTAACTATTTGCTACAGAGGGGCGGACTTTCCCACAACATTGTGTTTTATAAACCCATCTGCTAACTGTTTGTTGCAGAGGGACAAACTTTCCCACAACACTATTTTTTTATAAGCCTGTTTGTTACAGAGGGGAAAAACTGCCCTAAACATAGCACTTTGGGAGGTAAAACGGTTATCTTAGCTTCAATTTTTTGTCATTTTCAGATTCTAATCCCCTAACATCATTTGTTTGCAAGGATATTTATGTTTTTTTGCTAACGTTTATGCAACTTATTTCGTGATTGACGAAGAACGAAGGATAAAACAACTAATATTTGTTTGCAGGACAATTTATTTACTTAGCTATTTAAAGTTTTCCTTGTTGTTTTCGTTAATTAATCTAGGAACATAGTTTAACTAGGGGAAAGTGAAATTTGTTGTTTGTTGTGTCTATAAATATGTTTTTTGTGTTACCCAATGAGGCATTAGTTGTTCATGCTTTCCACTTGCACTTCGTGTGAGCCTGGAGAGTAGCTGAAAATGATTAGTGCTTTCTTTTTAGCAGGACCTGCTTGGGGATTTCATCACCCTAAGGGACGATCCCAACCACCCATACCAGCGGGGTATAGAAAGGGGGGAGAGCCAAAGTTGTACCCCAATCCAGTCACGTCATGTCTGGTGGAGCGTTGAAGCTAGGGTGATACCTAGCTAGATGTGAAGAGTTGGTCTAAGCCTTTCAATATCTCGTTGGGGTTCCCGACTCACACTTGTGAGGGGCTGGTGTTCATGATTGTCTCACGTACCAAAAGTATATTGAGGACTCCCTAGAAGCCTTATGCATCCTAGATTAAGAACTTTGTTGACCATACCCTTAACACTAATCATAGGATTGTGCTTGTTTGAAGTGTCTTCTTGTGGGAAACCAGTAAAATTTTTGACAAGTTAGCTTTTTTGCTTGTTGTTTGTTATATTTTAAGTCCTTTCCATAGTCATTTCCATCCAAGTCAAGTCCCATTTTTCTGCAGAGGGGCAACCCCGCCCTTGCAGAGGGGCGTACCCGCCCTTTCCCTAACTAGGGCGGACTTGCCGACCTTTTTCATCGTCTGTTTAGTCATTTTGGGCACCCGTTTGCTCATTCTAAGTGCTCATTAACCCATTCCAAACATTTGTCTCTCCATTCCAAATATCCATTCCCCATCCCAAGCATTCATCTCCTTTATCCAAACCTTCATCCTCTCAGAGCACCTGTTTACATAATCCAATCACCCATTTTTTGCCTGTTTTTCACCAAAAGGCGAACTTGCCCTTATCCTTGGGTGGACTTGCCCTTGAGAGGGGCGTACTTACCCTCTAAAGGGGAGAAATTTCCCTCTAAAGGGGTGAAATTTCCCTCTAAAGGGGCGGACCTGCCCTAACTGGGGAGGACCTGCCCTAACTGGGGCGGACCTACCCTCCAAATGACCTTTTTCATCGTCCATTTTGTCATTTTAGGCACCCATTTGCTCGTTCCAAGTGCCCATTTACCAATTTCAATAATTCATTTCTCCATTCCAAATATCCATTCCCCATCCCAAGAATTCATCTCCTTGATCCAAACCTTCATCCTCTTAAGGCACCTGTTTGCCCATTTCTTTCACCCGTTTGCTCGTTCTGAAGGCCCGTCTCCTCAGTTTGATCATCCACCTTCTTGTTTCGAGTCCTTTTCTCCTCTTTTCGAGCATCCATTCCCCATCCCAAATATTTTTTTCCTCATTTTGAGTATTCATCCCTTTGATCCTAATAGTCATCTCCTTGATCCAAGCACCCGTCTACCTGTTTCGGGCATCTGTTTGCCTGTTTCAACTAGTCGTTCTCTCATTCCAAGCATCTATTTGGTCATTTCAAGAATTCATTCCAAACATCCATCCCCTATTGTGAGAATTCATCCCCTCAATCTGAGTCTTCATCCTCTTGTTTCGAGCAATCGTTTGCCTGTTCCGAGCATCCGTTTGCCTGTTTTAAACATCTGTTTGCCTATTCTAAGGGGCCGTTTCCTTATTCCGACCATCCATCTTCTCATCTCGAGTAGTCATCTCCCCTTCCTAGCATCAGTCTCCTCGTTTTGAGCATCCATTTCTTTGATACGAGTGTCTACTCGTTTTGATACCCCATTCCAATACACCATTCACCCACGATCTGCATCTAAATACATCCGCATTTTTCTGAGCTCATTTGTTCATCATCCAAACCGTATCGATACATCATCCTCAAACATCTCTAGGTTACGTATCCATCACCGTGTCCCCCATCCAAATCCTCTAAATTTTGTTTGAAGTAGTTATCCAAATTGACCTAGAAGTCTAAATTTGATCGTCACCATCCATAGTTGCTTAGGATCGTCATCCATTCTAAGTTAGTTATCATCGTCAGCCTAATAATTCCATATTCAATCTCAAGGTGGATTTTGTGCCGCAATCATCTATTCATCATTTAATTTGATCAATCAACATCCTAAGTCACCTAGGGTAATCTCTGAATGGGATTTAGAATCCCTCTCCTAACCCTATCAAATCTATCATTTGATCTTATCAATTATTTCATTAGTTGATCCTATCCGATCTAATTCAACCACACCCTTATCCAATCATCTCAAACCCAATCAATCTGCTTCCATCTTGAGGTAGATTCGGTGTCATAATCGTCCTTTACTGATCAAATCCAATCATCAGAATCAATCCCATCGCATCATCTAATCATCCTAATCTGAGCTTTAATCCAATCCCGATCTGAGCTTGACCTAAATTTTGATTCGAGCTTTAGTCTGTTTCCACCCAAAATCTTTGACCCATCCTATTTATCCTTCTATCATCATGAATCCTTATCCTCCATCAGTAGTAATCAAGGGAAACTCTAATTACGTTGACGACGATAACGAGAGTCTTGTCGATCAAGAGGTGTATGACATCGATCCCCTTGATGCTATCATTACTAGTAAGCTTTTCCCAATCGCTTTCCAAAATCCAATCCCCCCTCTGAGCTATCTCGTTATGTCTTCATCCATTCCTAATAATGCTCCTTATGCTACCTTTGACAAGGGATGTCCATTATCTTCCTCGCCAACATCTCCATCATATCCTCCCTCTACATCATCTTCTTATCTGACATCCATGACTTTTATCCCAATCCAGTATCCCAACACCCCTATTATAATCTTCCATCCACATCCTCCTATCTCAATCCTTCATCCACATATGCCCTCTATCCTAATCCTCCATACCAGTCTACTTATCCTAATCCAACATCCACATCTACCTATCCTAATCCAACATTCACATCCTCTTTTCCTAATACACCACCCACATCCTTTTCTCCTAATCCACCGTCCATATCCTCTTCTCCTAATTCTTCATTCCAATATCCCTACCTTAACCCTCCATCCAATCCTAATCCTTCATCTACTTCCAGTCCTATATCCAATCCCATTCCTCCATCTAATCCTAGTCCACCACTCCATAATCCCAATCCTTCACCAATCCCTAATCCTTCATCTATGCCCATCACCCCAGACAAGCCTAGAGTATGCAAGTTTCTCACTCTAGAAGTTCTCCAAGGACTTATGACAAAGAAGGCATCCCCAACTCCACATCTTGAAGTAATGAAACCATGTCATCCCAATCCATCATCCATAGTCGCTGGTGATGAGACCCTTCTCCATCCCACACCTATCATTGATGTCACCACCCCTAGCACCACCCAAACCGCTGAAACCATTACACCTACTGAATCCATTGAATGCCCATCTCCTAACTTGAGATCTGTCGAATCCATCAAAGACAACCAAATCCAATCCACTCTTCCCACTCCTAGTATCACTGAAATCCATTCCCATGAATACTTTGAATCCTCCATCCTTCCATCTTCCCTGATTGAAGAGTCCCTCCAAGACTCCATCATCATGCCACCCACACAAGATGAGTCATGCCAAGAGCTTGCTCCAAAGCATACCAGCATATCCCCTTTTCCACATCAAGATCCTGTTAACAAACCTAGTCCTACTCAAGATCATAGTCCTCCATCCACTCCATCTCATTACTCCCTTGACATTAAAAATTCCACTGCTCCATCTCATGAGCCCTCATCTCCATCTCCATCGCATGAGCCCTTACCACCCTTTTCCACAAATCTAGATCCTATAATATCACCTAACCCCTCTCCTAATACCACCCATCCATATGATGTTATCTCATCATCTCCGTCTCATGATCCTCCACCATCACCTAACCATACCATCCCCACACCACTTTTATATCCCCTTGGTACTCTCACATTCTTCCATGGTGGTCTCCTTGCAGAAGAAAAACAAAGCATATATACCACCCATCATCCTCCGCCTAATAATGGACTCGCATCATTCTTCCAGAATGACAAAAATCATGTCATGGATCGAATGCTTAAGAACATGAACTATCAAGGAAAAGGTTTAGGCCTTCATGAGCAAGTTATTTTAGAGCCCATCCAAGTCCAAGAGCATGACTACACATGTGGTCTTGGTTATATCTCTCAAAACTCACAAGCTAAAAATGTTGGTACAACCTCTATACGTCCTCAACAAGCCTCTTCCAAAAGAAATATAGGCTCTTCCCATCGATCCACTAAATCATTCGTTGCCATCCCCCCTCCATCATATTGCCTCAAAACAGCCGTCCATATTCCTCCTTCATCCACCCCATCAATTTTGGGTCCTTACATCCCTCCATCCACCATCTCCCATCCTCCATCTACTATGTCCATGTTTCCTCTAGGTCCTACGTCTATTTTGGGCCCTTATATACCAAAATCACCTCCTCCATCTCGTCCTATTCATCCTTTCATCCATCCATCACCTATCCATATCACCCATCATCAACATCCCACTCTCATGTCCCCTAATTAGGATCAACAAAGGCACGTACCCGCACATCCCCCATCCACATATCATCCTCAAAATCCTACCTCCATTACTCCATTCATGTGTCCTCCACACCACCCATCTCATCATACCCATCCCATTGCTACTAAAAGCACTTTGGATGCCAATGTAAAAATGCTTACATCTAAACATCCACATGAATCTAAAGCTCCCCATGTCCCCTCTAAAATACATGGTGAAGAAAAGAAAAATCAAATCCAAAATCCAAATCAAATCTACAGGCCACAAAGGCCCACCAAAGGAAAAATCAAAACCATGTGGATCCCAAAGAAAAAAGGATGTCATGCCTTCAAATGAAAAATCTATAACCACATCCAAAGTTGTTAATCCAAAAGCTAATCATACATCCCCTCCATCTCCTAAATCTATTTTGGGTCCTTATGTCCCAAAATTCACTATCCCATCTCCTCCATTGTCCCCACATTCTCCATCCATTAATCCTCCTATCCTTTCACATATGCCACCACATCTACCAATGTTGGTCCTAAACTCACTACCCCATCACACTCCTACCCCATCATTCCATCCATACCCTTTCCAACATCCCATCCATTATCTCCCTCATCATATCCCTCTAATTCATCCTCTTGCATAATCCATTTATCCTAATAAGGTTGTACTGACATCCAACAGTCGCTTCACACATGGGCTCTTGATACCTCATATGGAACTTGATGCTTGAGTCCTTCATCCATATCCTTATCATATATCTTCTAAATCCCCTCATCCACGTCCCTATCCTTATCCATCTCCATCCGCATGCTATCCAAAAAAATCAAAAAATCCAGAAAAGTAAAAAAAAAAAATTCAAAAAATCCAAAAAAGTCAATTTTTTTTAAAAGTAAAGAGAAATAATTCGTCCAATGGTGAAAACTTGGAAAACAAGCACCTTGGACAAGTACCATGATGAAAACTTGGCAAACAAGCATCATGCATAAATCCCCATCCGTCCTTTTCCACTCTTGGGGGCAGCTTCCTGATATGCATTCCCTCCATCTGTTATGCTTCCACCTATGCACCCATCTTCCTGCTATACATCGTCTTCATTCATCCCCTCCATCCCACCTATCTTCTACATCCTACCATCACATCCCATTTATCTCCCATCCCTCCATCCTTCTTGTGATCTTGATCAAAATAGGGGCACCTATCTATGCATGCTTTGGACACCTCTTGGTATACATTCCCTTCATCCATGCTCTATTGTATTCCTTAGTCACCCATCTTATCCTCCTCTAATTATCTCCTTTATCTTCCCATCCACTCATCTTACGTCCCTCCTACCTCAATACACATGACATATTTAGAGTGGGGGCACTTATCTCCCTTTGTGACATAGTCCTTGGAGACATCATCCATCATAATAATCTCTTCCATATACCCACCATTATCTTCCTTTCCACTCAAACAATCCCTTCCATCTCCCAATCCTTATCTTCCTATCCATCTATCATGACATCCTTGTCATCCCCCATCCCTATCATCCTATCCATTATAGCAATTCTTTCCATCTCCTCATCCTTATCCCTCTATTCATCCATCATAGCATCCCTTTCATCTCCCCATCCTACTCTTCCTATCCACCCATCTTTCTCTTCTTATCCATTCATCCCTATCCTCATCCCATCTTGTAATCCCTTGTCATTAGTATCTAGCTATAGGCCACTCCCCATGCAATCCAATGTCATCTATCTCATCGCCGTCACTCATGCTTCCTTTGTGCATCTTTCTAATCTCCTATCGCTTCTCATCATTCATCTCTCCACTGTATCATTCTCCCAATTAATCTTTTAATGATTTGGATAACTATCCCATCCCTTAGCTTCATTTGATCACCATCATCCTATCCAATCCAACAGGTCTACCCTGACTCATCGTTCTAGTTCCATCATTTTATCCCCTTATTAGGGTTATCTCATCATCCCTTATCCATTATTTTGTCTTTGGTCTTCTAGTCGAACTACGTTGCCCCTGCGCTTTCACATAGGTAAGGTTGATCATTTGATCCACCCCTGGGGCTTTTGTCTATCTTGTCCTAGTCATCATTATCCTCTTTCCACCTTTATCCATGGTCAATCTTCTATCTTTAATTGAACTACGAGGGCTCTACACTTTCACGTAGGAAAGGCTAATCTTTGATCGACCCCCAAGCCCTTAGGTCTTTAGGGTGTGTAAGTCTCGTGTCTTGTTTGCCTTGTGTCATGTCATTAGGTTATGCCCTTATCTAGCTGGTTCTTCATAAACGAGATCCTCTAGTGTCAGAAGATCGGGTTAATGACAAAAATTCAGCGTCATCTGGGTCATTTTAGTTTAGTATCCATCTTCAGTCTCAATAGGATGTATCCTTCCTAACAGACCTCATCAACCCCACCCATCCTCTTGATCCTATGGCAAAGGACATTTGAAATTGATTGCGATATTTTGATACTTTTGGCTTTTGTTTATCATTTAAGCTTCCTATCATCACTTGTTAGGACCGCCATGATCCATCATATTATGGTGCGCTCTAACTGGTCAACATAGGGGCATATTTTGATCTTTTTTGTTCTGTTGCTATCTTCCTGGTTGTCCCACGTAGTACCCACCAAGATCCCTAAGGTCTTGTGTTACGTTGAGGCATCCTTTTGTGCTTGTGGTTATCCCAATACCTGGCCCGACTAAGGTCTTTGTGACTTTGGGGTGTTGGGATAGCCTTCTTGTCTGTTGTGCTTGCTTTATGCATTAGACACTAATTCACCTTGGTTCTTCATACCCTGGCATCTTGTGTCTTATGTTATAGCAAAAATCAGTGCTCTGAAGATGGCAAATTGCATAAGGATTTCATTTCATTTTCCATTCCATCGTCGTGCATGTATCCTCCATCCTCTCATCTATCAAAATCCCCCCATACATTCATCCTTCATCACTCTCCCTCCCCTATCCATCCAATCTCTTATCGTCATCTCTTCAAACTTCTTAGAATAATATCAATTGGTTATTCTAAGCATCTTGCCCCCATCATTTTTATTCCATCTCACATCTCAATTCAATCCTCATCAATTCAATCTAGCAAAAATCATCTAATCACATCCTTGGTCTTGTTCCCAGCCTTGCTACAAGCCTTGATCCAATCATCATCATCATCATCATCATCATCATTGGGATGTATCATTCCCTATCCTTTGGTGTTGTTTCAAGATGTATCCTTCCCTCATCAACAACCCTTTTTTATCGGGATGTATCCTTCCCTATCCTCGTGTTGTTTTGGGATATGTCCTTCCCTCATCAACAACACTTTCATCATCATCATCAAGATGTATTCTCCCTATCCTCGTGTTGTTTCAGGATATATCATTCCCTCATTGACAACACCCCATCTATCATCAACCCATTTTGGCTTGTAGCTTGACTGGGGCAACCTCATCTTTCGTCCTTAAATCCATTTGTGCTTCCCAATCTTCCATCGCTTCTCATCCTTTTTTATCCATCACTTTGCATCCTCTTTCTCATATACCCCTTGCATCCTCTCATCCATTTTGAGAGCACATCTGTGTTCTCTTGAACCCACATGTCCTCTCGAGGGGGCATCCTCAATCCATAATCTTCATCTTCACCCCCATCATTCCTTCATAGTCACTCCTTTGAATGACTGAGGCATCTTTCCCAATCTGACTATCTTCTTCTAGGTTCTATATTTTAATATTCTTTGAAATGATGCTACTTCGTAACACCATCTCAAAGAGGGGAAAAATGTAGACATCCAAATTTGGACACTTTCATTTGTTCAAATTTATCCATTTTCATCTAAACATCCTCTTATTTGCATTAATTAAGTAATATCACTATTATTTAATTAATACCTTCTAAAGTTCTTCTAATCCCTAAGGTATCTAGTTAAATAATTAAATACCTTACTCTTCAATCCCCCTTTCATCAAATGAATTAAATACTCACATGTCACATATTTTTCTTAATCTTAATCAACCTCCTAATCTCATCATTAGAGATGTGCACATGCCTAATTGTTGATTAGGACATATCACATCCTCCAACTTTTACAAGTTGGATTCTAATCTTCATTAACCACTAATTATATTCTAATCACTAATCAATTAAATCTAATCAGTACCTTGGTCAACACTCCCCATCCCCCAAGGAATTTTTAATTCATTTTTATTCACCCAAGATTCTTCTCTTCCCCATTTAATTCACATTTATCCTTTCAAGACTCTTTATCCCCATGCAAGTCTTCTAGAATCTTTGACTTGTCACATCAAGTCACATGTGGGTAAGTACTTACCTTTTTAAGCACTTTATTTTATCCAAGGTACTTCTCACCTCTCTTTTTGGGAACCTTGTCTTGTCCACAAGATCTCTCAATCATGTGAATTTTTCATTCACATTTATTCACCCAAGATTCTCCCCTTCCCCATGTGATCATGAGAGGTCACATCATCCCTTTTCCAAAGCACTTGCAAATACCTCCACATTATTTGTACCCTCTCCACCTCATGTGTCATTGTGACACATCATTTGCCACATGGCAAGATGTGAGGGCTTGTGATTCATCAACCCACTACAACCCTTCATCTTATCCATGGTGGAAAGATCTCAACCATCCATTCTTTTTAGGGTTCCTCTCTGTTGGCACTCTCAAATTTTGCAAATTTGAGATGCCCATATCAAAAATTTTGCCTTTGCACTTTCAGAAGTGCACCTGATTAATCTGCCTGAATGGCCTACTTTGAGAGGTCTTAACTTGAAGCTTGTTTATTTTCATGCAAAATCCCTTTGCAGACACATTCATGTGTCCTATGTGAATGTGCATGTAAATTTTTAGCTTCCCACAATGAGTTTTATCAGGGTTTCAAAAATTGAAGCTGGAGGGTTTTGTCACTATTCAGTTGTTTGCAAACGTTCAGTTCTGCAAAGTTGCCTCCCGTTTGAGCTTGCATTTTGCAATTGGTTGACCGTCATGTCAAAATGATTGTTTTTTTGCATTATCTATACCAAAATGAGCTCACATGTCAGTTTTCAAGGCCTTATGAGTTGATTTTCTATTTTTAGCAGATCAAAACCAAATGGAATTTCTTCAGTTTTGCACTGAAACCTTTCTGTGAGGCCAACTTCAAGCGTCAATAACTTTTGATGAGTGATGATTGAAGCTAAACCATCTTGCACACATGTTCAATGTGCCTAAATGTGCTTGTGTGTCCGGTGGCAGCTCACCAGGTGCCGATTAAGGGAGAATGTGTGCTGCAAATGGAGCAGCATTAAAAACCTTAAAGAAAATTCCCAAGCAAATACAGAGAATGTTGGGCGCAGCTTCAAAATAGGGTGTGGATACCCACCAAAACAAATAGAATTTTGTGCATTCAAAGGATGGCACGCAACCCACGTATAGAGGGGAATCCCTTCAAAAAGCATTAAAAAATCTCAAGCAAATGCACTAGTTGTTGGAATGTTGTGTTTACAGCCAGTGCACAAAAGATTATTTATTGAAAAGCCTCTTGTAATGCTACCAGAGACAGCACACTTTGCAATGTATCTGTTGAAGAGGTTTTAGAAACCCTAAATGCTACGCATTAGATGCCATGGTGAATGCGCAGGAAATTCCATGGGAGCAACACGCATACATATAAGGGTTTATTGAAAAAGCCTCTGAAACTTCACCATAATAAAGTGCATTCAAATATTCATCAGATGCCATAGTTAGTTGAGGAGGGTCGTTTGATTTTGCAAAGGAAATTCATTTGAGCAAGCTTGTGAAGTTGCAGAATGAATACAAAGAACAGATTAGGGCATGTGAAAAGATGCAGATGGAGATCCGACGGTGGAGAACGAAGATCAAAATGCAGCTTCATCGTAACCATTGCCCGCCATTTCGCAGCCCAAACATGCATACCATTTAACTATCACGAAATGGAAAAAATTGGACATGTGGCATGTGGGTCCCAAGAAGAAGAGTAAAGGCATGATAATATTTGCCCCATGAATTCATTAAAGATCTTTGTTCATTTTTTAAAAGGAAAAAACATTTGCAAGTAAGTGTTGCTCGCACGGGTGTTGGGAATAAATGTGGTGGGCCCGGGGAATAAATTTTTCATTTGCCCGATGATAAGTTTTAAAATGAAAGGACTTTCACTTTGATAAAGTGAAATAGAATATTGAATGCAAAATATTTTAATGGCTGGAGTGAAACATTTGAAGTAAAATGTCTCCACCATGAGTGAATGAAAAGCCCTTAGCTGAGGTAAAAATAAAAGAACAAGTAAGTGGAAATTGCACAGGCATTTGTTAAATGACCCATAGTGAAATGTTTAGTATTTCACTATAAAGTAAAATAATGTAAAGTGCACGGGGAAGTTATATGGGAGAGTGAATTAAATATTCACTAAAATGTTATATGCAACACTGCACAGGTACAAGAATAAAAGTGACATGGACATAAATTGACCCAGACCTGGCACGTGAAAATGCATGAGTAAAGTGAATAAAATATTCACTTCTTTATTTTTCCATGAAATAATAAAATGAAATAAAGCATAAACATTAAAGTTATAAAACTTTAATATGTGAAGGCAAAATACAATGTGCAGTTCCAATAGATAAATAAAAGAGTAGAGGCGGAGTTCTCATGGGAATTTTTATGCAGCTAGGTAAAATGAAGAGATTCTCCACATGGGAAAGTTTTTTGTTACTCAACAACTTGGTACAAAGGCAGATTGCAGGAAAAAATTTGTTGCAAAGAGAGGAGAGAGGCTTTTTTGTTATGGATCAATGGTGAAGAAGATTCCAGAGGGCATCTCTAGATCAGCTTTAGGGCTTCTTTTGAATCTTATCTTATTCTATTTCTTCTCTTCTCTTCTCATTATTCTAGTACAAGAGATTAAGTTCTGGTTCTGGGGTTTTGTATGAGGCTGGGGTAGATAGAGAAATGTCAAGTTTTGAGTCATAATTTGAGTCTGTAAGCTGTAATTTTTTGATTTCATAAGCAAATACAACTAGTTTATGCAAATAAATCATGAAAGTGTGCACACATTCATGAATATCTTCAAATTGTCTCTATACTTGTGCAGTTTAATCATATAAATTCAATAATACAAAGTATCTTTGAGTTTGTCATCTCAAATTTCATGAGATTGTGTTATTTGTTTATGGGTCTATTTCAAGGAAATGGTGAAATGCTTTGAGTAGATAACAGTGATTTCAAATGTGTAGGTTGGATTTGGTAAGGAGACTTTGATTGATAATAGGAGTGGGATTGTTGGTGTAAGGCACTAACAATTGATGCAAGGCATTGACAATTTAAATCCACTGGTTGAATGTCATTTGTTGATGAATTCTTTTTATGTGTTTGACTCCATGGCCCAGAATTAGGCACTGATTTATCTTGCAGCTTAGTGCATCTCATAAATATTTTATAAATTCAAAATCATTTTAAATCCCTAAGTATTGTAGTTATCTCATGCTCCAAATAGTTGATATTACTTATGAACAACCAATTCTATTCAGTATTATCCTATTATGTTGAGCTATTAAATTAGATTATCTGTTGTTGTTAAGGGATCACCCTCCCCGGTCTTGCAGAGCCTGAAGTGTATGAGGTTTTTTTAAAGTCCTCGTCAGTTGGTCCAAGTCCTTCAAGATGCCCTTGATTAGAATTGGAAATTCCATAGGTAGATTAGAAGAACAACTTGGTTATAGTGTAAAAAACAAACCAACACTCTCCATAAAATGAAAGAAATTTCTTTCATTCTCATTCATTATCATTTCATTCACACACTTGCAAAACAACATTCATCCTATCTCTCATCTCAAGCTCTCAATCTCTTAAGACCTCCATTGTTGCATACTTGCATACTCTCAAGCTTCATCCTTTGCACTCAATCCATCCATTCAACTACCCACTTTGCTCATTGCATTCCCCATATTTCATACATCATTTTGAATCCATTTCATCTACCTTGCCATCAAAGGGATCACACATCAAATCAACCATCGAGGTCCAACCAAAGGATCAATCCAAGACAAGGTATAATCATCTTATTTATTATCTTTATTTTGTTTTGGATTCAAGTAGGCTAATCTTGAAGTGTCAATGTTATTTTCTTTTCTTTTTGCATCTTGTTTTGCATTACTTAGAGTAGGTTAAGATCACTGGTTCATAGTAACCTACTAAAAATTGATTGGTGTCCCCTTGCAAAAAAAATTGATTTATGAGCCATCTAAGAGAATCTCAGCCAAAAAAACATTGCAACATCCTTATTTTGATGATCTTGACAAATCTCAATTATGATTTTAAGCCATTATAAAAGTGTGTGCGAAGCTTGGTGAGGGAATTTCAAGTTATTCATTTGAAGTTAGCCTTATCATGAACACCTATGAAGTAGACATTATAAGTGCATCTCAAATTTCAAGTTATTCTATTCATGAGAGTGTTGTGTGCAATAGGTATCTTGGAACTCCCAGTGAAGATGTATGACCAAGAGTGACTAAGTTGAGAGATTGGCATGCTTATCCTCAATGGAAGCATCAATATTTATGTCTTGTTGTTCTCGAGTTGGAACCAAATGGTGTGGATTTGTTGTCTGTAAGTGTCTTCCATCTATTTTCATTTCATTTCCATTTTGGATGTTTTTTTTTTCTTCTTTTACTTTGCATATTTGTGAGTAAACTACTAAAAATTGACTGGTCTCTCCTTGCAGAAAATGTTGATTTATGAGCCATCAAAGAGAATATCAACCAAAAAAGCAATGCAACATCCTTATTTTGATGATATTGACAAATCTCAATTATGATTTGAAGTCATTATAAAAAAGTGTGTGAAGCTTAGCGAAGGAATCTCAAGTTATTCATTTGAAGTTAACTTCATCATGAGCACCTATGATATAGACATTATAAGAGAATCTCAAATGTATGAGTGACATTGTAAAAGATCTGTGAGAACGGAGTACCTAAGGCATTGTGCCTACAAGTACAAGCACTTAGGTTTCAAAATTATATATGAAGTATATTAGACAATTGTAGCATAAACAGAAGAATTAGGACAACCAAATAAATATCATTTTATTGTAAACATCATATTATTAATATAGTGAGTGTAATAACCATTGATGGTTACTAATCATTCTTTTCTTTCTTTTATTCTCTCCCTATTATAACTAGCACCAATTGACTAGCTTATTATAAAAATTTCATTTATTAAAAAAAATCAACCTAATGATTATATATCAATATCAATATAGCATACAGTCTATTGAAATAAACACTTGTAATGAGATTTACTCAAATATTGAAATTTATTGTTGCCCTCAAACATTTGTAATTCAAGCAACATAATCCCTTAACAGTCCAAATTACAAAAAGGCAACAATATTTGATGGCCTATTACTTGGATACCGTGTTAGTTACATGCATTCCATCTGAGGCATCAGAATCACGTAGGGCACCTTTACAATAACCTCTCTCAGTTTTTGTTATCTTAGAGTCATTTTTCCATGGTGTCTAATTTTTACTTGATGGAAAAAGTATAAATTGCAAGCAATGTAAAGTTGCAAAGTGGTGCAAATTTTGTTCTACAACTTGTGTGACCATACAGACTATTTCAAAATGTCTGAATGGGTATATTTAAACTAGGCATGGTCCTATTTTCAACCCAAACATGTGGAATCGCTCTGAGCTACATTCAACCAGATCGATCCCTTAATAGTTCAAAGTGCAAAAGGGCACCAATTTTTGATAGACTATTATTCAAAAACTATGGTGCTTAAGAACTCTTTGTCTAATCCTATAAGATTGCATTGGGCCCCTCAACAATAACCTCTCTTGGTTTTTGTTATCTCAGAGTCATTTTTCTGGTGTCCTATTTTCACTTGATAGAAAAAGTGTCAAATGCAAACAGTGTAAAGTTACAAAGTGGTGCAAATTTCGTTCTACAACTCGTGTGACCAAAAAAACTGTTCCAATGCATCCAAATGGGTACATTTATGCTAAGTATGGTCCTTTTTGGCACCCAAACATGCGGAATCGCTCTGAGCTACATTCAACCAGCTCGATCCCTTAAGGGTCCAAAGAGCAAAAGGGAAACAATCTTTGATGGGCTATTACTCAGAAACCGTGGCCCTTACAAACTCTTCGTCTGAGCCTAAGGGATCACATTGGACCTCTCTACAATAACCTCTCTCAGTTTTTGTTATTTCAGAGTGGTTTTCCCATGGTGTCCAGTTTTCACTTGATGGAAAAAGTGTTAAATGCAAGCAGTGCAAAGTTGCAAAGTGGTGCAACTTTTGTTCTGCAACCTGTATGACCAAATAGACTGTTCCAACGCATCCGGATGGGCAGGTTTACATTATGTATGGTCCTCTTTCGCACTCAAATACGTGGAATCACTTCGAGCTACATTTAACTGGCATAATCCCTTAAGAGTTTAAAATGCAAAGTGGCTACAGTCTTCGACAAGCTGTTACTCAGACACTGTGATTCTTATAAACTTCTCATTTAATCCTATGGCATAATTTTGTACCCCTCTACAATAACCTCTCTCAGTTTTTGCTATTTTGGAGGAATTTTTCCGTGGTGGCGAATTTTCACTTGGGGAAAAGTTGTCAAATACAAGTAGTTGAAAGTTGCAAAGTGGTGCAACTTTTGTTTTACAACTCATGTAACTAAATGAAATATTCTAATGTTTCTAGGTGGGTAATTTTACGCTATAAATAGTCCTCTTTCACACCCAAACACGCTGAATTTCTCTGAGTTACATTCAATCGACAAAATCCCTTAAAAGTCTAAAGTGTAAAATGGCTGCAATCTTCAAGGGGTTGTTATTTAGACACCGTGATGCTTAGAAAATTATTTTTTGAGCCTATGGGATCACGTTGGGCCCCTCTACAATAACCTCTCTTGGCTTTTACTATCTCGGAGGTGTTTTCCCATGGTGGCAAATTTTTGCTTGGAGAAAAAAGTTGTCAAATGCGAGTAGTTGAAAGTTGCAAAGTGGTGCAACTTTCGTTCTTTAACTCGTATGATCAAATGAACTATTCCAACACATATGGGGTGGGTATTTTTATGCTAGACATGGTCCTCTTTCTCACCTAAACATGTTGAATCACTCTAAACTACATTCAACCGACAAAATCCCTTAAAAGTTCAAAGTGCAAAATGGTTGCAAACTTCAACATATTGTTACTCAAATATCGTTACACTTAGAAAAAATTCGTCTGATCCTATGAGATCACATTGGGCCCCTCTACAATAACCTCTCTCGGTTTTCGCTATCTCGGAGGCATTTTCCCGTGGTGACGAATTTTCACTTGGGAAAAAAGTTGTCAAATTCAAGTAGTTGAAAGTTACAAAGTGGTGAAATTTTCATTTTGCAACTCATGTGACCAAACAAACTATTCCAACGCATATGGGTGGGTAAGTTTATGCTAGGAATGGTCCTCTTTCACACCCAAACATGTTGAATCGCTCTGAGCTACATTCAATTGGCAGAATCCCTTAAGAGTCCAAAGTGCAAAATGGTTGCAATCTTCAACAGACTGTTATTCAGACACCGTGACACTTAGAAAATTTTTGTTTGAGCCTATGGGATCACGTTGGGACCCTCTACAATAACCTCTCTTTTTTTTTTTTTTATCTCGAAGGCTTTTTTCCGTGGTGGTGAATTTTTATTTGAGGAAAAAATGGTCAAGTGCAAGTAGTTGAAAGTTGCAAAGTGGTGCAACTTTCGTTCTACAACTCATGTGACCAAAAAGACTGTTCCAATGCATCTAAATGGGTACATTTATGCTATGATGAATGGTCATATTTCACAGCCAAACACGCAGAATTTCTCTGAGCTACATTCAACTGACTCAATCCCTTAAAGGCTCAAAGTGCAAAAGTGCAAGAATCTTTGACGAGCTATTACTCATAAACTATGATGCTTACAAACTCTTCGTCTGAGCCTACAAGATCACATTGGACCCCTCTACAATAACCTCTCTCAATTTTTGTCATCTCAGAGTCATTTTTCCATGGTGTCCAATTTTCACTTGATGGAAAAAGTGTCAAATGCAAGTAGTGTAAAGTTGCAAAGTGGTGCAACTTTTGTTTTGCAATTCGTGTGACCAAAAAAATTGCTCCAACACATCCCGATAGATATGTTTACTCTAGGCATGGTCCTATTTCACACCCAAACATGCAGAATCACTCTGAGCTACATTCAACCAGCTTGATCCCTTATGATGACATGCAAAACAATTGATAAGAGAAACATACATACAACGGTTGAGAAGTCTGAGTTTTCCACACAAAAAACATATGATCATCCTCAAGTCTAGCAAGCACAAGACATTTTTTAATTATCCTCCTCTCCCTTACAATAATATACAACCAATTGTAAATGCGTACAATGGTGGAACTTGGAAACATTTTATTTTTCTTCAATTAACAACTTTGGTTGTGAAACATTTTGTCATTTTCATTTGAAATGATTGCTATGCTTGAAAATTGGAGTCTAAGAGAAACAAGTGATGCTCTCACATACATTTATTATTTGGTGTGATAAATAAAATTTCCACCATTAAGTCCATTTCTTATTTGTATTATAAATTATAATTTGTTTTCTCTCAAGTCCATTTCCTATACAAAAAATAATATTGCAAAAAGTTCACATATACATCTTTCGACGTGTTTATATAGTGATGGATCAAGAACATAACAATTCATTCTGCACTATAAGGATCATGCTGTGAAAATGTTTAAAGACTATTCAAGATAAATGTTTGTATGATAATGTGTCAAGAAGTTAACTACTCATCATCTACTATGAATATTATGTTTTGCAAGTGTTGTGAAGATTATGTATCCTTTGCTTAATTGAGTTGTTCCAATCAAAAAATTAAATATATTGAAAACTTTTTATGAAACATTTCATGGAATGCCAATTGAAAATGTGTTTTTTACTTTTAGATAAAAAAATTCATGGAACTCTTTAGATTAAACTGAATTGAGATATCTAAGAACAAGGGAGCATTAGGAAATACATTGCTCAAGGATCTTAAATAAGTCTTCTCTCCCGTTGCAATTTTGGGTGGATTATTACTTTCAAAGTATTGGGAATGTTTTGCCTATTTTCTAGTTGGCAGTTGTCATTCTAGAACACTCATCTCTTGATATATTTTATACTCATTCTTAATCAATTATCAAGTTAATAATCAGTGCATTTAATTGCAGTTAATCTTTTCTTTTCAATTTGTATAATTTTAAAATTTGTAACTCTACTACTATTCCTAGAAATATTGAAGTTGTTTAGCATCGACGAATAAAATTGTTTAGCATCAATCAATTAATATTCAAGACAAACCATGAAGGACAACAATGATCAATTCTAGGGCTAACCAATTAATAAGTATACACACGAATAAGTTAAGCATGTACATGTGAATAAGGAAAGCATAAGTACTCAAAAACACGTAAGCCTTGAAGTATACACTCAAACACATAATATACGCAAATTAATACAAAGTATATGCATGAATACACGGTATACACATGAAAACACGTAAATCACAAAGTATACATTGAAATACACGTAATTTGTAAAGTATACACTTGAATACACGTAACTCATATCTATTGAACCATGGATTTATAATGCAAATATGGACACCATTGATAAAAATGTTGTATTAACCAAATAGCCATGTAGGCATACATGAATATATTTCAACATAAGTATAAAATATAGGTACAAAATAATCATTTAGGCTTATGAGAATGTCGTATAGGCATACAATGTCAAATATATCCAATACAAAATATGTACAAAAATGCCATATAGACATACAACAAAGGGCTTTGGAATCAAAAGTCATTGCTCTCCATGCTTTTGAAATAAACTCTTTCCCTTTGTTTATCGATTAGATGTTGATACGTCTCTCACTCGTTTATACTATGGTCGAGGAGTGCTCCTGGTGCTCCTCCCATAATTTAGTTCTTGGTCAATTCTTATTTGTTACAATAAGAAGTAAAAACATTAATATATAGAAATTACATTATAAAAAATGATAAATTTAACAAAATAGTCACTTACCACCATCTGATGATTCTTTCCACGAGGGAAATATTCAAATTCTCATGTTGAGGCATGATGAAGCCTTGTATAAACCATCCAAATAGAAATTAAACTACAAATCAATAATAGGTTGATTTTTCACTAACATCTATAACAACAAATGTAAATTGAAATTTAGTAATTTGCCTTATACCTCCCCTGTCAGAGCCATCGAGGAGTTTATAACCGATGAAACATCGATCTCCATTTCCCTCTGAACATTCAGAGGTGTATCCACTTGCAACATCTAAAAATAAAACAACAAATTATTCAATCACGAAAACTACAATAGCGATACATGCCATGGCTTATAATATATGAGATAATGAACAAAATTTTGAGTACTTATTAAACTATATATTTTTGACTATCATGCTTGTACTATTTTCCCTATCCATATCTTGTTCGAAAGCACGTGTTTTTAGGCTTTTACCCATAGCAACAAGGTGGTGAACCATTTGATAAAATGCTTTCGTAGACATGTACAATCTAACTGTATTGGCATAAAGAAGGTAGTGAACTGTTTGAAAAAATGCTTCAAAGAAATGGGGTCTCATGGTGATGGAATTCCATTACAAATAAATTTCTCATGGCATTCCATCACCATAAGACCGCATTTCTTTGAGGCATTTTTTCAAATAGTTCATTGCCTTATCTATGGTATTATGCTAGGATGGGGTGGATGGTATAGTGTGGTCTTGGTTATGAGATGGAGGGAAATCATGACATGAAGAGGGAGGGGTGGGGACATGAACAAGTGGAATAAAAGGTGGAAGGTTCCATGGATTGGTAAATTGAGGATGAGGACCTTGAAAAGAATTTGGAGGGGAATTTTGGCTAATGGGTTGGTTTCTATTCTTTAAGTAGTGAGTTGTTTGAAAAAATGCCTCAGAGAAATGTGGTCTCGTGGTGATGGAATGACATTCCATCACCATGAGAACACATTTCTTCAAGGCATTTTTTCATACTACTAATTGTCTTGACTATGATATTGCTTACTATTCTGCTTTGATAGATTTTTTCCAAGCATCCATAGTTTGTTGGAAAGCACCTATTTTAGGCTTTTAGCCATAGCAGCAAGAAAGTGAGTAGTTTAATCAAATGTTTTGGTACACATGTATGGAAAATGTGGTAGCATAGAAAAGGTGGTGAGTTGTTTGAAGAAATGTGGTCTCATGGTGATGGAATGGCATTTTGTCACCATGAGACCACATTTCTTCGAGGCATTTTTTCAAACTATTCACTACCTTGTCTTTGCTATTGCTTACTATTATGCTTTGATAAAAAAATTCTAAGCATCCATAGTTTGTTGGAAAACACCCTTTTAAAGCTTTTAGCCATAACAACGAGGAAATGAACTATATGATAGAATGCTTTGGTAGATATGTATGGAAAATGTGGTAGCATAGAAAAGGCCGTGAGTTGTTTGAAAAAAGTGCCTCAAAGAAATTGGGTCTCATGGTGATCACCATGAGACCGCATTTCTTTGAGACATTTTTTCAAACAACTCATTACCTTGTCTATGCTATTGCTTACTATTATTCTTTCATATATTTCTTCCAAGCATCCATAGCATAGACAAGGCAGTGAATTGTTTGAAAAGATGCCTCAATAAAAAGTGGTCTCATGGAATTCCATGACAAGCAAATGCAATTGGAAGCTACTCCTACTTATTACTTATGCTATGTGAAGTAATTGAATCATTACTTATGTTGACTTTCTAAACAACTATATTGTAGTTGAAATTTTGTCATCTATCAACATCTAGTTATTAGTTATAGAATGTGAAGTAATGCTTTGAGTTTGAAAGATGTGCAATGCAACGTAATCAACAATATGAATATAAACTACACAAATCTATTAAATACAATTCATTAGTTAAACTCTTTATTCTATTATCTGCGTGTAGGTTTGTCTAAATCCACTGGCACTGGGAGGTGTTCCCTCGAAACCTCCAATATTAGTCTATTAAACATCCAAAATCACATATTAGAATACCATTCATAAAACATTGCTATTAACATGTATTAAATTTATAATTGTTTACTAGTTACATACCTCAACGATAGATGTAGTGGAGAAATAAGCTGGTGTAGGGCCAGTGTATCCAATATCAACACTGTGACCTTGAAATTTTATTAAAATCATAAAACTAAATTAGTTAATCTTGAATTTCAAAATTGAAATTTAATAAATTAAATTCAATGAGCATGCTAACATTTACCTGAGAATTGATGCCATAGGCCTCATTCAAAATGTTAATTTCCCTCACCATCTCCATAGCTACAAACGTATCATGCGTAGCAACCTCCTAAGTGTCGGTGGGGTCATATAAACGTTGCCTTGCAAGCCTGACACAAATGAGATCGAAGCCCACCACTCGAAGACTCCCCTGGATGGCACTATAGTATTATAGGGATGTCATGCTGGATGAAACTCTAGGTCAAAGAGCTAATGGCCTGCAAAGTCTCTACCTTGGCACTCTCCTTCACGATGGAAGGGATAATGATGTGCTCATGAGGCGGCCTAGCGAGAGGTCATCTCACTTGCTGCCTAGGATCCTATTGTGCAAAGGTCTATCTTGAGCTGACCCCCCACCTCTCCCCTAGAAGTACCTCATATCAAAATAATTCAGGATTTTGTTAAAGATGAACTCACAGTATAGTTTCCTCAGGAAATATTGCGGGACTTCACAATTGTTGCATGGGTAATCAAAAACCATGTACCACCTATCCCAAAAAAAGGTCCTAATCTGTTGTTGGTGGCACCAATGGATAGGAAACCTCTTTGCATTGAGGGTAAAATTTGCATTTGTGTGTGGGTTGGTGAATAATGAGCACAAATCTAATTTTGTAATTTTTTAGATCTTTTACATCTTTATATGATAATTTATCTCAGTAATAATCCCTAGCCGCTTGCCTCCTATCTTGCTAACCATTTAATTGTTTACTGATTGAATCTACATGTTTTAACATTTCTTTGAGTGAAGTTGCCAGGGTCATTCTTTCCACGGTTGAACCGTTTGGATCATTCAACCTCTTGATTAACTCCTTAATTTTTTTATTATTATTTTCAATTTCATTCATTAAGTTTTGCTGAGTGCCAGGAGGATGTTGAGGGATTGGTGGAGGAGATTGTTGTTGTGGCTGTTCAACTTGAGGATTTTGTTGTGCTTGTTGAGGATTTTTTTCCTCTTGTTGTTGTTGTGCTTGTTGAGGATTTTGATGAGGGTTTGTAGGTTCATTAACATCTCCTACAAATTCAAAAAAAATATCAAAAACAACCTAAAACTAACAAATTTACAACAAAAAAACAAACAATCCTTACCTCTCAGACCTCCTCGTCGATGTGGTGGCATCCTGGCAACAAAACAACAACAATTTGACAAAAAAACTTGCAAGATGGCTCCTCTTAGAATGCAAGCGCAAAAACGAAGGGTTTTGGCCACGAGCAGAAAAAAACAGTCACAATGAAAATGATTTCAAATTCCTTTTTTTTGCTTTTAATACCTCATAACACGAGCACATTATAATGCACTTGCATTATGGGCTCATTGTGGCCGAGCCTTAGGCTCAACACACCAAGCCATAATGCACTCATGTTATGAGCTTTTAAAACTTTTTAAAAAATTTGGCCACAAATTGGCCACCCATCTTTTTGCACCCGCCCCCTATCAGTTTGTGTAATTCAATTTACAAGATCTTTTCCAAGGTGTTGGTAGTTAGATTGCAAAAGGTTCTTCCTCTCATCATTTCTCCTTAGCAAAATGGTTTTGTGGTAGGAAGAAATTTTTTGGATTCCATCCTTACTGTTCATGAGAATATTCACTCCTTAACGGTTAATCAACATGTTGGTTTTATCCTGAAGCTTGGTTTGCTTAAAGCCTATGATAGAGTTGATTGGGGTTTTTTGTCTAAGATTATGAAAATTTTTGGTTCTGGGAAGAAAATGGTGGTTCTAGTTCTCCAACTTATTTCCACCACGAGGTTCTTTGTTCTTATCAATGGTTCTCCATCTCCTCTCTTTGATTGTTCGAGGGCTTTGAGACAGGGAGGTCCTATATCTCCTTTTATTTTTATTATCATGGTGGAATCTCTAGGTCGCCTCATCCAAAGATTTATTATCTCTGGTTTGATGTATGGGTTGTCTCCTTCATCTCGTAATCTTATTTGTTCCCATCAACAATTTGTTGATGATTCTCTCATGCCTAGGGAGTTGTTTATTAAGGAAGCCAAAGCCATTAAAATTATTTTGCAAAGATGAGGCTGCCTCGGGGTAGAAGGTTAGCTTACCCAGGAGTGTTATTTTCTTCCTTAACACTCATGACCATAGGTAGATTAAAATTTCTAGAATATTGTAGTGCCAGATTGGGGATCTTCCTGTGTCTTATTTGGGTCTTCCCCTGTGCTCTAATGTGGTTCCTGAGTCCTTTTGGAAGGGATTGATTGACAAGTTCAACTCCAAGTTGGCTGGTTGGAAGGGTGCGCTCTTAAGTCAACTGGGAAAGTGCAGCTGATCAAGTCTACTTTTTAGAACCTTCTTGTGTTATGCTCTTAGCTTGTTTTATATGTTGAGGAGAATTATGGATAAACTAGAGGGAATTTAGAAAATTTTCCTTTGGTCTAGGGTGAAGGACAAAAAAATGATTCGTTTGGTCTCCTGGGATGATGTTTGTGGGCCCAAGAAGGTGGGAGATCTTGGAATTTGTAAAATTATAGAATTTAATTTGGCTCTTCTTGGCAAACAATTGTGGAACCTTATTTTGGCTAAGAGTGAATGGGCTAAAATTGCTCTAAGAAAATATCTTCATGGGGTGGATCATATAAGGGGTCTGTTGTCTTGTGACTTTTTCCCTCCGTCTAGTTCTACTCTCTGGAACTATATGGTTAAGGCTCGTAAGATTGTTTCAAAAGGTCTCTTTTGGAAGCTAGGACATGGTAGGAAAATTTTGTTCTGGAATGATTGCTGGTTTGGCAACAAGCCTCTCAAAGATGAGCCTTGGGCCCTTCCTTTCATGGATATTTGTGTGTGGCGGTTTGGCATATTTGTTGTTGATTATATGGATGGGGTCCATTGGAAAAGGCTGCACGAGGTGGAACTGGGGCTGGAGGGTGTCTTTAATGCTCTGTCCTTGGTTCATATTCCTTCTTATGCTCCTGTTGATAAGATTATGTGGAGGCCCTCTTTCAATGGTAATTTTTTTATTTCCTTGGCCTTTCATCTTCAAGTTTCTTTTGTTGGTCCTACTCCTTTTTGGTCCTCTAAACTGATTCCCAAGGTTAACATTTTTTTCTGGATTTTCTGCCAGAATAAGGTCTTAACTACTGATAATCTGGTCAAGAGAGGTTTTGTGATGCCTAATAAATGTTTTCTTTGTGAAGAGGATGTCGAGACTTCCTTTCACCTCATCCCCTATTTTGGGGACCAAGAGGAAGAAGGGTCCAATAGAGGGAAACAAAAATAAATTGGCTATTAGGTCTGTTAGCCCAGTTAAGGAAGTGCAAGTTGCTTCTCCTCCGAAGTTGGCTAGTGGGCAGGAGGCTTTGGGTTCTCTGAGTTTGGACTTGAAGATGCAGAATAGAAGGAGGTTGGTGGCTAAGGACATTGCTAGCTCTCTTCACAAGATTCAAATGTCGGTGGTTGGGGGTAAAGGTAAGGAGGTTTGTGCGAGCTAGGATAAGGTTAGTTCTTCCTAGGAGAGTGATGTTGAGGAAAAGGATGTCTTTAACTTTGATTAGGAGGATTTGCTCAATGTTTTGGGTACGGCTAAGGAGGGCTCCATTTCCTTTTCTAAACTGTTTAAATGGGATTTTCATGAGCTCAACATGACTAATGTGAGGGTCTGGGGTGTTGTGAGCAAAGTGGGAGAATCGTTGGTTCAAACTCAAGTTGTGAGCTATATGATTCTTTAAATATTGTTGCTAAGGAGATGTTGAAGATGAATCAAACATTTGAACAAAGAATTCTGACCCTAGAGGAACAAATGGAAATGATTATTGTGAAATTGGATAAGGTTGGGGATGGGACTAAATTTGTTGTGAGGTATGAGTCTAAGAAGGCCAAGAAATGAATGGAGATTACTCCTGGTGAGGATGCTAGTGCTGGTGAAAGGCAAGTGGAGGAGGATGTTTCGGTTGACAGGGTTGTTGGTTCGCAAAATGTTTTGATTAATGAGGTAAATGTGGTTGGGCTTAGTGCTAGAACTTGCAATAAGACCAAGATGCAGGTGGGGGTTCCTGTTAAAGATATGTCTGAAGTCATGGATGATCATCAAAAGACTATGGAGAGCAACATGGAAGCTACAAATATCCTAAAGAATATGTAGTTCTGCTATTTTTGTCCTTCCTTTTTAGCTGTTGTCGTGTTGATGGTTTGCTATGTTTAGTTATCTTTCGCTTCAACTACTCTTTTTTGTAAAGGGTTTCAGGTCCCCTTCAAAACCTGTTTACCTCTAATAAAAAACATCATGTCAAATTCTATGTGAGTTTATGTGTGTTCATGTTGTCATTGTTTTGTGAAAGCTAATGCTTATGTAGGTCTCCAAAGCATTAAAAAATTCAAACAAATCAAGCAAGCAAAGATCCAAGTCCTTGAATTGATGTGCATGACTTTAGTCCTTCAAGGAAGCCATTGAAGGGTGGTGAGTTGCAAAAATTTGTGATTTCATCATTCCTCCCTATCATTTATCTTTCCTATCATTGGCATTGTCATTGTGGAAGTGGAAACACTAACATGGGGTTTGACCAAGGCAAGCTCCTAAATGGCACGACATTTCTTCTCTTTGTGAAGAATGTGCAGATCTTAGGCTTGAAGAGGATTGATAGGAGTTTGAAGACAAATTACTCATTGTTGTATTTGAAGATCTATGTCTGCCTCCTACAATGATTTCATAACTAGGCTTCTACGACCATAATTCAGAGATTGGGCATCTAACCTAAATAGTCATTCAACCACTATGAAGGTGCATTTAACTTGTCAACCTAGGGACGTGAACTTGAAATGGGTCGGCACTGTATGTGCACTAGGGGCTCAAGTAGTCATTGCGTCCTATAGCTACAATACTGAAAGTAAATTGCTGAAAAGGAAGTAAAGAAAATACTAAGCATCAACCAACAACTATGTTGAACTGAAATGCAAAGCGAGAAAGAAAGATCTGAGCAACAAATAGGAACTACTCTATCTGCTTCGGCCGCAAGAACAAACACAAAATGGACTTCTAGTGGTTGTAGGAATAGCCAATGCCAGATTTCAAACTAAGTATCAAACGATAAGCAATACAAAGCTACTGCTAAACTAAGAGAACAAATTACTCACCAAGTGGGCCCCCTTGGATAAGTTATAAGGAAACTCATGCCCTGGGAGTGAGTGTCCTTCAAAATCAGGCTCAAATTTGAATCACAGGTGCACAGTGTCCTACTCTATCATACTCAATTGTTTGAATTTGCTTGTGACTTTCTATGTTTTTTGTATTTGCATCAAAATAGTAAATTGCACTATTAGCCTAGTTAGATCATTGCATTTCATTCCTAGACCCATCCTAGATTTGGTCAAGGGCTAGTTGACTCACCTTTCAAGTTGTAAGTCAATCACATACCTTATCAAATCCATCAAACCCCCACTACCTTCAAATCTTTAATGAACCATTTGAAAAAGTGCATAAACCCTAGGGTCAAATCTTAGGGTTTACATTTTTCTATGATTCACTATTAATATTTCATTTTTCCCCTCATCATAGTGACACTTTATAGAAGAACTTAAATCACCTTTTAAAACCACTTTAAATGCTATTACTTCTTGGAGCCTTTTAATTTAATGATAAATATGTTACATTTTTTAATATTTTAAAGTATTTTTTGGCAACTTGAATTAAATTATTAAATTATTTTCTTAGTCTAGAAAGGGACATGATAGTATGCATGGAAATGGGCGGGGTGTGACTAAAACAATAATGAAAGGAAAATAAGAAACAATAATAGAGGTATGTACAAAAGAAGTAGGAATGATAGTACACGTGATAATGTTAGTACTAGGGAACATGGAAGGAAGACACTCAATAAAAGAAAAAGGGTTGGGAGGATACACCATTAGAAGTAGCCAACAACATACCAATAGTAAGAATGATACCCATCCCAAATGGAGCATCTACCAATGTCTTATGCAAAAGAGTAGCCAATTGTTGAAGAGATTGTGCATTGACAAATAATTGGCTAGTAAGAACAATATATTATTTAGATATATATGTATTATGGTTGTAGTCTTATTGTTCTTCACACTCCTTTAAATTATTCTTAACACAAGCATAAATTCTTTTGAACTTCATTATCATTGGTTGAGTAGCCATGTTAGGGTTTAATTTACCACTTCTTTGTAAAGGAATATTGAGTCACCAAGTAGCTTGTGGCACAAACAAAGCACTATGGCTATGAGAGATATAAATATGTAACAATATAAAACAATCTCATATATAAAAATCATAAACTCGATAAGATATTAGATTTGAAAATGAAACCCTAGAGGCAAATCCAAGCACTGGTAGAGTGGACACAAGTAAGGTCACACAATAAATCACAAACCTAAGATAAGAGAAAGCTACAAGGCACAAAGATGAAAGGGAAATGAAACCATAAGGAGACGTGAAACATGATGAAGCAATCATTGAACATATTTATGAAAATCCTAATTGCAAAGGACAAACCGTTGAACATAGGATGCCATTGATGTCAAAGGTTACTGTTAGTTGTTGTCAAAGGGTGTCAAGACTATCAAAAGTGAAGGTTGTCATTCATCATGGGAAAATTCACTACCACAACAAATTCACCTCAAGAAAAATTGACCACTAGCAATTCACTGCCACAAAAAATAATCACAAACTTTTAATGCGATGAATTTTTTCCAGCAGTGAATTGCTGGTGGTGAATTTTCCTTGAGGTGAATTTATCATGATGGTGAATTTTCCCGTGGTGAACTGTTGGCGGTGAATTTTTCGGCGATGAATTGCTGGTGGTGAATTTTCCTAGAGTTGTGGTTGGTATTTCTTTTAAATATGCAATATTGCTATGCGGTTTAGAAGGAGAGTATGTCTACACTTGTTTTATAGTTTCCTAAGTTTTGGAAGGATATGTTCAGTATGCAAGAAGTTTGAAGTGTCAAAAGGTTCATCAACTTGTTTGAAGTTCAAGACGTGTGTAGTAACATCTAGTAGTGTAGAATTCAAATATTTTGTGTGGTGTTAAGATATGACCTACTTAAGGTTCCTGGTGGCACATGACATCAAGTTCTTTTGGCGGCAAGAATTTTATGTTTGGACCATTGTATTACACGTTTTATATAATTTGAATTTAGGTCCACCTTATGTCGTCCAGGCTCTTTGCAAATTCCTAGGTGACATGAAAGAGTGTTAATGTAATGTCATGTATATATGTCAAATGTTTAGATGTTTTGTATATGTGTATGAATTGTATGAGTTGTGTCAGTTGTATCGGCTGTGATTGAGTAAGGTGATTTTGAGTATAGAACTGTGAAGAAAAGAGGGAGCGCCAGTATTAGAAGATCATTCTCAGTAAGGAAGAGTGTTAGCATTGACTAGATGACACATATTAGAGTTACATTTAAGATCCACAAGCATTGTCATTGTATTCCGATAGGATTGGTGTTCTATTTGTTGTATTGTTTCATTAGGGGATTGGTGTCTCCAATAGGTTGGTGCCTACTAGCACATTAGGGGATTGTTGTCTCCAGTAGGCTGGTGCCTACTTCAATGTGTGAAATTCACTTATACATTTATGCATTGTGAGGTTGGATTTGGATAGTAGATCCAAGCAACTATTCTCACCGTGGTTTTTCCCATCTCGGGTTTCCACGTACATCGGGTGTTCACTTGTGTGTGCTTTATGCTATTATGTTTGTTTGTCTATGCTTCAATTGGTTATGTGGAATTTGTTGTGTAGAATCATATAACTATAGCAAAAGTTAAGGAATTCCATAATTGTTTAGATCTACTGACTCACCCCCCCCTCAATAGATTGTGTGCCCTTCACAAACCTTAAGGTCAAACCCTAGGGGGTGTTAAGAAAGTGTTGGGTGCACCAAAAATGTAAGGGAATAGTATTTCTTTTACATAATTCTAAGCTAATTAAGCAAACACAATCAATAAGCAAATAACTAACCTATATTACTTAGGAGTTGGGCCGATTGTTGCCACAATTGTAAATAATGAAGATTAAATTTAGATTAAAAATAATACTTAACATTTAAATGATGGAGATATGTTGTAACAGGTGACAAAAATTAATTGGCCAATACTCTATACTTTTCTAGACAACTCAGATGGATATATTTGTTTTGGAAAATTCATCATTTGTTATCTTTGTTCAAATACACATCTATAAAATTGATCCTCATGAGTGTAGAAGTGATCTTTTGAATGAAAATGACTTCATAACTTGTGAACTTGATCTAGCCAATTCTCGTAGGCAACAAACTTGTTTTGCTTCGCTTCTCTAAAATTTGATTGTTAAGGACTGACAATGTTTATGAACACCTTTAATAATTTGTCATATCACAAGGGTCAAGTTCTCAAATCCTTGTATGGGCTAACTTTATAACTCTAAGTAAGGATTTGGAGATAATAAGCAAGCATGCATGGTCCTATAATGATGTCACATGTAGACAATGCAAAGTAGATTCACCTTTTAGCCCTTGGATCTATATTCTTTTCACATCACCATTATTTTTAAATGAGTGAGTGAGTATTCTTCAATACAATAATCAAGTAGACGAATCAATATAAATATATATTAAGTTGTTTTACAATAACTAGTAAAAAGATTGATGAAGGAGAAAATTTGACTTTTGAATTTAAAAATGAAGCTTAATCATATTTCCAACCATAAAATTGATCTAAATCAAATTTACTCATAAATTTAATCCAAAATTAAAAACAATAAATAGAAAACTTAAAATAAAATTAAAAAAGATAGATATAAATCAGATTCACAAAGAAGTAGGTATACCACTTTAAACTAATCAAAACAGCCCAAAACATATCACCATTACAATTATTCAAATCTCCTTTAAAAATTATTAATTTGTTTTAGTAAACATGAACTTAAAAATAACAATTTGTTGTTGATCAATTCACTTGTAAATCTACGTTCGAAAAGACGATAAAAGCCATGGAATATAGGCGGATCAATCCAGACGGAATGTAAATTCGGCGTGGATTGCCACGTCAAAACTTGAAAAAGATTAACCCTCATTCACAATGTTGTCCATGGAATAAAAATCTGAGCACTGCTAGACGGGTTTTTACAAGTGGCGAGTAATGGCGGAAGTAGAAAGAGCAGTTGCAGAGTTCGAACCTCACGAACAACACCGCTTTACATCGGTTGCAACGTTATCGTATTGGTGCCACGACTGCGAGAAAGAAGTTGCCGTGGCGAGGGAGGCAGCAGGGGCAGTTGTGTGCAGCATCTGTAAAAGAGGCTGGGTTGAACCAATGCCGCCGTCTTTCTCTTCTTCCGCTTCGCAGGTGGGGGTTCGAACCCGCGACACGCCGTCTTTCAGGCATTTCATCGGCGCTTTGCGCCTGTTTGATGAAGACGACAACGAAGAACATCCCAGCGAAGAAGATGAAGAGGAGGAGGAGGACGACGGCGGACTTGAGAATTATATGGACTGCTTGCCCCAGCGTTGGATTATAGACGACGAAGAAGAAAATTCTGAAGAAGAAAAATCAGCAGTAGCAGAAGAAGAAGAACCGGCGTGGGCTGATCTGGTTATTTCCGAAAGCTTTTACGCCTCTGGCGAAGACGAGATGGAAATTCGGTCGGAAAACCCTGGTCTTTGGGCCGAGGTCGAACCGATGGCCTTCGGTTTGACGGAGCAACCCAGGGTTAGGGTTTCTGATCTCGTTAGGGAAGGGGAGTCGAGGTTTAGGGTTTCGGAATCTGAACCGGAACGGGAACCCAGGGTTAGGGTCTCAGATACCGAGTTCGAACTCGAGACCTGTGACTCTGATGGTCCCCCCGATCTGTTTGGCCGAAATTCAAACGTGGCAAATGTCGAATTGGAATTCGACACGTTGGTTCGAGGTTTGGATGACGTCGAACTTGAAAATTCAGCGTCTGGAGTCGCCCACCTCGACCCGGCTACCGATTCCAGGGTTAGGTTTGATCTTATGCGCACTTTGGGTCGAGACTTAGACTTGGATGAGGTTGATCCTGAAACTTCAGACCCTGGAGTCGTTGACCTCGACCGTAGTATCGATTCCAGGGCAAGGTTCGACCTTGTTCACTGGAACCCTTTGGTGGCTGATTCGGATGAGTATGCGGGCTCCGTCGAATGCAGCCAGAGTGTTGGTGATTCAGATGCAGGCGATCTGTGCAATGTCTTCAGGTCATGGGATTCATTTGGTGTTGAAGAAGGCAGCGAAGATGTGAACGGGGAAGATCAGTATGAGGAATGGGAGGAACTGTATGGAGAAGTTCCCGAGGTTGATCTTAGAGTGGGTGAAACAATTGGGCCCCTAGCTGAAGAAGACCAGCATGATTCTCAAGGTTCTCACGTGGCAGAAATCGGACTGGTCAGAAATTTTGACTGGACTAATGTGTTGGACGATTTCCGTGACATTGGGACTACTGTGTTGGAGGATTTCCGTGACATCGAATTTACAGGGTATCTTCTCGCCAATCTGTTTTTCCAGTTAGCTCTTTTTTCGCAGTGTTTTATATAAAATGCGCAAGTTCAGTTAATTTTTGCCTCAATTGGTTAGTTTATCACAACAGCATAAGTCAGAAATGGGAGCGAAACGTAGGATTTGCTGTATTCTTAGTTACCAGAAACGAGAATCATATTCCCTATTTTGTTTAGATTAACAAAAATTGGTTAATAAAAGTGTCTGCAGTGAATATTCATGATACTTACCTATTTTTTTAATTAATTTCCATTGTTTTTCATTTCTGCAATGAAAGGGGTTGTGGACATTGTACATCACTCATCTAGTTGCAACGGCCCAGAAATGGTGCTGTTTCTGTTGCACAGCTTAGGCCATTTCTTTTTTTATAATTTAAAAAAAATCGGCTGTCCCATCTGGAACATCTGTTCGCCATTTTGAGACAAGTTGCAGGCCAAAAAAATTGCAATGCAACTGATGTACTGTGATTCTCGCAAAAGTAGGCTGTATCTAAAGCTACTGAATATTTTTTTCTTTCATCATAGAGATTTCAGCACCTTTTTTGTAAAATGGGGAAGAAATGTAGGTTTTGATGTAAAATGTATCAAAAGTTATTAGATTTCGGCAAATTTTATGCATGAAATTTGTGCCTGGCTTTAATACATATAAACTTTATTTTTACAGGAATATTTTATGTTTTGTCCCCAGATGGTTGATTTTTCACAATTTCGCAAGATCAGATTTGCCGATGAGCATATTTTGGGAGAAAGGAAGAAAATATCACGCTTGTTTTAGTATAAGTTGTATTCAAAGTTAATAGTTATGCAGGAATTTAATATTCTTAGTAAAATGTTATCCTTTAATACATATATTTATGAATTCTACAGGGTATTTTTCACGATCCTTTGTAATGGAACACTTTTATGAAATTTTCAAACATCAGATTTGCCAATGAGCAGATATTCGAAAAAAGGAAAATAAGAATGAGCATAATGCAGAGTTTTATGTAAAACTTACTTAAAGTTGCCAAGGTAACATTTTATATTTTTTAGAATAATATTGACCTAGAATAGTATAATAGTAAATTACTAAATACATATATTCCTCATTTGAATATGGTATTTGTCATGTACCCTTTTTCAGATCCGTAGTTGAGTGAGAGGTTTGGCAGTGTAGGAGTAACAAGTCTGTTGTTACTTTCAGTTTCAGTTAGAATTGTTTATGTTTGGAATAAGGAGGGCATTTGGTCAGTTAGTTAGGATTGTAGTTACTTCCAATTAGGATCAGTTAAATAAGGGAATAAGGCAAATGAATACATTTGGTTAGGACCAATTAAATAAGGGAATGGAATTCTAGTTAACTGCTGTTGATTGAGCGAGGAACTTATCAGTCTATGGCCTTTGATTGAGAAAGCATGGAATAGATGTAATGCAGGAGGAGAAAAGAAGATATATATATAAGAAATTTGAAAACAAAAATCAACTTTATTCTTAGGCTTGTGATATTGTCACAGCAATTGGTGGCATTTGGAGACAGATCCCTTCAAGTATAGCAAATTAGATCATTTTGGGGATGGAAACCTTCGAGCAACATACTGAATTACAAAGAATCATCTAGATCATCAGTAGAACCCTTCAGGAGTGAATTTGTATGCATTCTTTGGGATGAAAACCTCAAGTGTGGTCTGTGTTGCAGAATGACAGCAAGACTATTTAGAGTATTGAAGATTAGCAGGGCAGTCAGTTTGCATACTGCATCGTGTTTAGGGTATATCAGAGTTCAAATATGTATGTTGGGCATTCCCAAGAGTTGTAATAGTTAGGTTGTTCTCCATTTGCTTGTATTTGTTTAATGAAAGTAAAATTAAAAAAACTAGAGGCTATTTAGGTGTGATTAATTGGTATGCATTTAGTTTAGGATACTAGATTGGTATTAGAGTTGTGATCTTGCTAGCTTGTGAAAAGGTTTAAAACAAAAATAGAATAAGATATCAATATTGTATGTCACTAAGTGACAAAGAAGTTAGATACCAATCTAGGGAAATGGCATAGATGATAAGAGTTGGAATTCTTCAAGTTGATGGGAGCTTTGAAAGATGGCAATCCACAACTCATCAATTCTCTATGTATAGATATCAATAATATTTTCATGAAACGTATACGCACAAATGGAGAACAGCTTAACTATTACAACTCACAGGGAATGCCTGCCGTACAAATTTGAACTCTGTTATATCCTAAACGTATTATAGTAGGTAAATTAATTGCCTTGCTAATCTTGGATGCTTTGCATACTCTTGCTATTTTTTTCTGTGCTACATACTACACTTGAGGGTATTCGTCCGAAGAATCCATCTAGATTCATGCCCAAAGAGCTCTACTAATGATCTAGATGATACTCTGTAATCTTGTCTATTGCTTGAAGGTTTTCATCCCCAAGATTATCTAATTTGCTATGCTTGAAGGGTTTCATCTCCAAATGCCACCAACTATTGTGATTGTATCACAATCCTAAGAATAAAGTAGACTTTTGTTTTCAAATTTCTAAAGTATATTTTCTGTTCTTGCCAACGTTGCTTGAATTCCATGCTTCCTCAATCATTAGTAATCATTCCTCAATCGGTGGTAGTTGATTGACAAGTTCTTGCCTCAATCAGCAACAAATAATTAGCAAGTTCATTCCTTATTTAACTAATCACAATCATAATTGTCCATCTACCTTATATCTTTATTTAATTGACCCTAACTAGAAGGAACTACAATCCTAACTTATTGACCATATGCCCTCATTCCAAACACAAACATTCCTAATTGCAAAGTGAAAGTAAATATAGACTTGCTACTCCCATGGTGCCAAACCACTCACTCAACTGCATATTTGAAAAATAGGATATGAAAATCCTCCCTTCTCGAATTTGCCTTCCCTCTAGCAAGATAAAGTTGGGTGATCTAGGATATTAGTTGACTCGCTTTAGTGATGGAAGACCTATAGGTGATGCCTCATCCTTTGCACTTTGTGCCCCCATGCATGAATTAAGCTCATGTTCCACAATTTGCATACTTTGGGTGAGGAGATTGATGAGTTGTTGCTATCCATCTTTTAATGATCCCATCAAGTTCAAGAATTCTAGCCCTCTTACCTTGTGTGGCATTTACTTGGGTTGATATTTGACTTCTTTATCACTCAATGATATGCAATATTGATAATTGATTTTCTTTTTGCTTTCAATCCTTTCAAAAGTTGGGAAGATCACAACTTTGATACCACTATAGTGTCCTAAACTAAATGCATACAAATTAATCACATCCAAAAAGTGTCTAACTACAAAGATTTGTTTTATAATGTTTTAATGAAACACGTGCATGAAATTGAAGGGCGACTAAACTAATACAATTCAATGGGAATGCCCAACGTATATATCTTAACTTTGATGCATTCTAAACACATTGTAGCATGTAAACTGACCACCCTGCTAATCATAGACACTTTGCATAGTCTTGCTATTGTTCTACCATGTACTACACTTGAAGGTTTTCTCCCCCAAGAATGCATATTGATTCATGTGTGAAGGGTTCTATCTGTGATCCAGTTGATACTCTGAAATTTAGTATAATGCTTGAGGATTTTTGTCACCAAGATGTTTAGGTTTACTACATTTAAAGAGTTCCGTCTCCAAATTCCACTAGCTATTGTGACATTATCACAAGCCTAAGAATAAAATTGATTTTTATTTTCAAATTTCTGAAGCATATCTTCTCATCTCCCCTAGCACTACTTATTATCCATGCTTTCTTAATCATAGGCAATCATTACATAATCCAGGGTAGTTGACTGACATATTCCTCAATCTATGGCAGTTGCTTAACTGATCTTAATTGAAGTGTTCATTTGCTTTATTTCCTTATTTAACTAACCCTAACTAGAAATCCCAACTAATTGATCACATGCCCTCCTCATTGTAACTACAATCCTAACCAATTGACTACACGCCCTCTTCAAAGTAACTACAAACTCATTACTCCTATGTTTTCAAAATATTCACTCAGCTATGGATCTAAAAGATGGTACATGGCAAATCCTTCCTAAATTTGCTTGTCCTCAAGCAAGATGAAGTTGGGTGATTTAGGATATTTGTTGATGCCCTTTGGTAATAGAAGACCTGCGGGTGTACCTCATCCACCTGTACACTTTGTGCACCCATGCACAACTTAGTATCGTGTTCCATAATCTGCATACTCCAGGCAAGGAGATTGATTAGCTGCCGCTGCCCATCCTTGAAAGATCCCATCAAGTTGAAGAACTCTAGCTCTCTATCCATTTCCTTAGGTTTATATCTACCTTATTTGTCACTTAGTGACATTTGATATTTATATCTGGTCTTATTTTTGTTTTAAAAACCCTTGCATGGGTTGGATGATCACAATTCTAATGCCATTGTAGTGTCCTAAACTAAATCCATACAAAAAAATCGCAACTAGAAAGCCTCTAACTATAGAGATTTTTTTAATATTATTTTCATGAAACACATACATGCAAATGGAGAGTAACTAAACTTTTACAACTCATTGGGAATGCACAACGTGCTGATTTGAGCTTTATATATCCTAAACACATTGCAATATGTGAACTGACTACCTTGTTGATCTTGACACTTTGCTTAGCTTTGCTATTGTGTTGCACTATGTATTGCATTTTAGGGTTTTTGTACCCAAGAATGCATATAGATTCATGACTAAAGGGTTCTATTCATCTCCAAACACCACCAACTGCTGTGACAATATCACAAGCCTAAGAATAAAGTTGATTTTGTTTTCTAAATTTTAAAGTATATCTTCTCTTCTTCCCAAGCACTGTTTATATTTCATGCTTCCTGTATCATATGCAATCATAACTAAATTGATGGCAATTGACTAACAAGTTACGCTCTCAATCAACAACAATTAATTGGTAAGTTCAATCCCTTATTTAACTGATCCTAACTAGAAGTGTTTATCTGCCTTAAATCCCTTATTTAATTGACCCTAAATGGAAGTAACTACAATCTTAACCAATTGACCGCACACCCTCCTTATTCCAAACATGGACATTCTTGATTGAAAACTGAAAGTAAGTAAAAACTTGCAGTCCTACATTGCCAAACCACTCACTAAGCTACGAATCTGAAAAAGGGGACATAACAAATCCTCTGTTCTTGAATTTGCTTGCCTTTGAGCAAGAAAAAGTTGGGTGATCTAGGATATCAGGCAATTCCCTCTAGTGACAAAAGACCTATGGGGGATACCTCATCCTCCACACTTTGTGCACCCATGCATGGCTCAAGCTCATGTTTCATAATCTACATACTTTGGGCGAGGAGATTGATGAGCTGCTGATGCCCATCCTTCAAAGATCCCATCAAGTTGAAGTATTCCAACTCTCTATTCTTGATTTCCTTGGGTTGGAATTTGACTTCTTTGTCACTCTGACATGCTGTACTGATATTTGATTTTGTTTTTATTTTGAACCCTTTCACAACCTAGCAAGATCATAGCTCTGATACCACTGTAGTGTCCTAAAATAAATGCATACAAATTAATCACGTAAGAAACCTCTTACAATGGAGATTTTAGTATAATTTTCTGAAACACATACATGCAAATGGAGAGCAACTAAATCATCACAACTCATTGGGAATGCTCAACATACAGATTTGGACTCTGATATATCCTAAACAAACTATAGTATGTAAACTGATTGCCTTGCTGATCTTGGACACTCTGCATAGTCTCGCTATTGTTTTGCACCACATGTTATGCTTGAGGGCTTTCTTCGTCAAGAATTTATATTGATTCATGCTTGAAGAGTTCCACTGATGATCTAAGTGATACTCTAAAATTTGATCTATTGCTAGAAGGTTTCCATTCCCAAGAAGATCTGATTTGCTTTGCTTGAAGGATTTTGTCTCCAAAGGCCACTAGCTGCTATGACAGTATCACAGGCCTAACAATAAATTTAATTTTTGTTTTCAAAATTTTAAAGTATATTTTCTCTTTTCCCCCAGCTTTGCTTATATAGTTATATTCCATGCTTCCTCAATCATACCGATAGTTGAACACAAAATGCTATTTATTGTTTAAAAATCACTGTAATGTCCCCTTTTTGGGATAACCCTAAATCTGCCCTAATTTATCAATCCCAAGTGATTACCTTGGTTTTGGGGATGTTTATAGAATGGGTAGGTTCCTGCAAAATAGAATTAGAGAGTATTTACAAGATAATATTAATTAGCATGCATGTAAGGAAATCAAAAGAGAATGTGGTTAGGGATACAACTACCTGTTGGCCTGCAAAGTGTTGGTAGAAATAAGACAACATCATTTCATAAGCATATTGAATCCCCTAATTCTGAATTCATTCTTCCTTGAGTATGAAGGTCTGATAGGGTGCCCAAGAATCCCTAGGCCCAAGGGCAGTTTACCCCCCTTGGCCCCATGCGGCCCTTGCCATCCATATGGGGTGGTGTACCTAGTATTCTACCTCTGTTCCCCTGTACCCGAATCATCATTGGTCAATCATATTGAGAGGTTGAGGGTGCAGCTACAGTAGGGTGTCCTGGATAGTCATTTCCTTTAAGCCCAAGAGCAGTTTGCCCCTCTTGGTCCATGTGGCCCTTGCCATCCAGATGGGTGGTGTACTTAGAGGTTGACCTCACATGCTGTTTCCCCTTCAGTAGTCCCTCAATCTCCCCCATCATGGCTAATTTGTGTACAGTCAGACATAATATAAGCACACAGATTCAGACTATTAAATGAATGACATAACATGAATATTACTTCATTGTATAAATACACAAGTTCTGATCTGAACTATCAAATCAATGATATAAGATGAATACTATATTCTGTCTCTTGAAGACAACACAGATTTATATATATTACTTAACAAGATTTATATATATTACTTAACAATAAATGCTAACTTCAGAACTATCTTGATGCACAGCTTACTATTTTCAATAGATATTGGATTCTTTGCAACTTACTGTTCACCCAATAATTAAATACATAGACTATCAATCCACAGATTGTAACATATTTACAAGATATCATATGCAACTTACCTCTGTTTGGCTGCTGCTGTTGGAGCTTTCCTTTCTTCCTTCGATCTGGTCCTTCACACTTAGGAGATCAAGCATATAAGTGTCTACTATCCCTACTTATTTAAAATATCATACTTACTTATAAAACTTAATAATTGCTGCAAGCAACATTATTACATAATCGTATATAATATATATATATGCCTGTATATATATATATATATATATATATTCTACCTTGATTTAATAATCATATTACCTGAAATTTTATACGTATATATTTATATATTCATATGCAATCATATTTACTTACTTTCATTGATGTATTTCTGAACTTACAATCAACCCCAATAGCCTCTTATGATTTCTGAATCCACCTTCCTTCGTTTATTAGACTGCTCCAATCTGTTCTCCTTACCTTCATCTCCAATCTGCACCAACCTTGACTGATTTGAGGTAACCTCTATGATGAACTGTAAATCTGTATGAATAGACTTCTTCACAATTGATCTGCTGGGTTTAAGATGCATATTTCTGCATAAGACTATTCGATTCTTATTTGCTATTCATATATCTTTCATAAAATCTGATTGTATTCTATTATATATATTTCTGCCCCAATGATACTTATTCTTCTTTACTGTTATATCTTTATTTCTGCACTCAGAAATATATTAGACTTTTATTTATTTATTTTATTCCCCATGATTCGATGCCTTTCTTTCTTATTCTGTCCCTTCCTTATACTTTCTTGTTTGGAATTATCTACCTTTAATATGGCCTGATCTGTCAAGAGACATGGCTTTTGGCATTATTTGCACCTCCTCAAGGGACGTAACCCCTTTCCATATGGTGATCGCTACCTTACTTAATCGTGGCTGTTGAAATAAGTTTGACTGTTGCCTTTTTAGTGATAATGCCTTCTCACTAAGAACCCGATGCCTTTAGATTTATTTATTTGTTAACAAAGGCATAGTCATATTTAAATATTAGTTTCTTGGAATATTATCTTCAGATTCAGTTTATATTTAGTTTTATTATTATTATGATAGTTACAATTATATTCTTGTGAATATTAATTTCTCTATTATGATAATTATATTATAATATTATTTATAATTATAATAATTTTTGAGTTGCTATTATTTATTAATAAAATTGCCCATATATATATTTATTTTCTCATTTATTTATATTTCAATGTGTTACAATTTTGGGGACGTGACAATCACCATGTTCTTATTTAAAATACATCTTATATTCAACATAAATGATCATAAAACTTTTTGATAATCTTTTACATTTCATCATAAAATGCAAGGTATTTATTGTACTCACCTTGCACATTGTCATAGGACAAATATATAAGATGTACTCCAATACATATACATTGCGACGCCAATAGCTGACACATAAGAATAGTGTTTGCCTACATAAGAGTGATACTTGTCCATGTGAGCACACTATTTTATAAATAACACGCTTATATAGTATGGTTATGATATTTTATATAAAGGAAAATGTTATTTTTTACATTTGTTATTGTATTTATTTATGATTCTTTTACATGATATTGATAAGTTCCCATGTGTTAATTTAAGGGTCCATCTTGATAAACATTTGGTCATTTGTTAATTTTCATGTGGAATAATTATTAACAATATTCAGTATACATCAATGCTCCCTAGGGATGGGTCCCTTGCCCTTTTACCCTTGTCCCTTATAGGGGACATTTTGGGGACGTAGGGAAATTCCCCCTCGCCCCCAATCCCCTTTTTTGTTAAAATTTTGGAAATGTCCCCAAGACACCAAAAAAATTGCAGAGGACGGCTAGGGGATGTCCAAACATACCCCATTTGTCCCAGGGACGGCTAGCCATTCCCTAACATACCAAGGGACAATTTTTGTTACTTAAAAAAAAAAAACCTTACATCCTTTCATGCTTGTTTGGTTCATGATATGTCCACTTGGATTTACAAAAAATATGAAAATGGTGTTTGCCATGAACATTTGTGTGGTTTTTTGCCCCTCGATCCCATTGGGGGTGCTACCCCTAGACCCTTGTGAGAGGAGTTGCCCCCAAATCCTCATCAAACTATAAGTCAAACCAAGTAATAGACCAATGATATGAATCATTATCACAAAATCTACAATACACATATCCCCTGTTGTAAATCTCTTCATCTTCATAATCAAAGCCACAATCAAGGATTATCTTGTTTCATACATTGGACACAACTTGTTTAGTATATAAGGACTGCTATAGAGAAAGTTGGTATGCTATAGTCATTATACTATTGAATACAAGTTAAGTCAAAGTTGGTAGGAAATACCATTTTCATAATGCAAAAATGTATTTGCACGGACAACTCATAGAACAATCCCATCTAAGGTCAAATTGGAACATAACCAGTTAGATAAAAAAACATGTAGTCTTGAAGGCTTTAGGAAAACTTTAGTAATAAATCCCTCACTTGAATATACATACGGATATGAGTCGGACATGTCTTTATTAACTCATGCTCATATGCATATATAAAGAACATCATTAATTCCTATTCAATTACCCATAGTTTACATACTCTCCGATTACTCTCCGAGTAGCCGAGTAATCTCCAAAAAAATTGCATGCCGAGTAATTTCTGCTTTTACTCTTGGGCAGTATGCAGATGGATTTTCTCCTGTCGAATTATCGAGTAATCGCCAGTAGCTTGCAAAAAACCCACAAACTTGGCATGTTTGTGTGTATATAAATATGTCTATGTGTGTATATGCATGCAAACTTGGCATCATGTGTATGTTTATAGATATGTATGTGTGCACAGTGCAGTCTTGAGTATACACATACATAAATATCCCACACACATTTGCCGAGTTTTTCCCGAGTCAAAATTTTTGGGCTTGCCGAGTACTCTCTGAGTCCGAGTATGTAAACTATGCAATTACCCATGCTCACAAAGGTTCTATTATGTCTATGATGAATGCTCTATCAATGTTATCATATGAATATTTGAAAATTTCCTATATTTTAAAAATTTCTTTATTTTTAAAAAATAGCCGTCCCCTGTCATTCCCTAAAAAATGGCCAAAAGTACCCTCATACCGGAAGCATGTCTCGTCATCCCCTGCCATTCCCATCCCGGAAACTTGGGGGAGCATAGGTATACATATGTTGCAAAACTAAAAATCCCATAACTACAAATGCTATACCAATAATAGGACCCTGCCAATCTATTGGCCCCCTCTCCCCTAGATTTGCTGATAAGTAGATTTTTCAGAAAAAAATTATGTAGGATTTTATATTGAACATATTTACAGTAACTACATTTTCCAAAATTTTATATTTTTAGTTTAAACATTTTCCCATCATACATATATATTTTGTTTTCACTGTATTTATTGTGGTCTTCTTGGGCAATTTTCTAATTTTCTAGATTTTTTGGAATGTTCATTAACCATTGAACATTGTTTTAAGGTCAATATTTGACTAAAAACACATAATTTTCACATGCCAGGTTTATCAAAATTATATGTTTTTAGTCAAATATTAGCCTTAATTTCATATGTTGCTGAATTTCACAGCGTATTTTTGCCAATTGGCTAATTTATATGGAATATTTACAACTTAAACATTCCAATTTGCAATTTTTTTTAGAAGAGAAACATCAAAACTCTATTTCAGCAGAGTGAAAGTAATTTGCCTGGTAAGAATTCTGTGTGTTGAGTCAAATATTAACCTTTAGTACATATAATATCTTCCTGATTTTCCATTGCCTAAAATTTTGCTTCATTCAGGTATGAAGAAGAGAGTGCAGATGTTGATGCGGACGATGTGGATGCTGATGGTGATGTCGATGCATATTTTGGAGACCCAGAGGACTATGCTGATGCAGCAGGGTATGAAGTTTTGCTTGAACATTTTGCAGAGATTGATAACTTTCCGAAAGGGGCTCCTCCGGCTGCCAAGATTATAGTGGATTCTCTTCCTTCAATTTATATTTGCCAGAAACAAATTGACGACGGAAATGCATTGTGTCCAATCTGCAAGGAAGTTGTTGAAATTGGAGAACAAGCCAAACAATTGCCTTGTTTGCATCACTATCATGGATGCTGCATTCTTCCATGGCTGAGATCACGGAATTCATGCCCTGTTTGTCGATATGAGCTGCCAACTGATGATCCTGAATATGAAGAGCAAAGAAAACAGGTTACCCTACAAACATGAATTGTGTAGGTTGTTTTCTTTCTAGTTCTATTTCATCTCTTAACTGCCATTCAATTATAAATATTTAGGTTCTAGCATAGGCATAGTCATATGTATAAGTTCTTGCAGGTTCGTATATAAGTTTTATCATAGTCAGATATATTCTTTTTTCATTTCTGTAGGTCGGTCTCATCCCAATTCGTTTTGCTGAAAAGATATTCTTTTCATATGTTGCAAAAATAGTGTTTTGGTTTAGAACTGGCTTTTAAATTCAGAACAAAATAGTGTATCCGGATTTTTCCTTTTGAATTATCGTAGAGAAAATGCTGTAAATAAACAATACACTGTAATATAGTGGTACTGTGGATTAACTGCTTTTTGAAAGCATTCAAGTTAAGATTGATTGGATAGGATGAAAGTTTTTCAGTTTCACCCGATTTCCATCTCTGAATAAATACAACATGAGATTTGCATTTGCAGTTAGGTTTATTTTTCCACAATTTGCTTCAGACCATTCTTGACAATTTGTAATGTTTTGTCATGGCATAATGCTTTATAACTATTTTATGTTGTTTCTTGTTTTGCCTTTTTATGTTGTCTGTTTTAAACATGACTTCCTTGCTGCCTTGAAAGTAATGCAATTCTCTAATTTGCCAGAGGCATCTAAATTTGTTAACTCTGTAAGCAATGCTGACCAGTATTTCTCAATTTCCAGTTAAAAACTCTCAAGAGTCTTGGTAGTAAGTAGACAAATGCAGACAATTTGTGTTATTAGGGATGTTTGTGGTTTTCCAGTTTCCAGATTCACTGTTTCGTGTCTTAAGAGGCTCTGATAACTATTGAAGAGTCTTGGTAGTAAGTAGACAAATGCATACAATTTGTGTTATTAGGGATGTTTGTGGTTTTCCAGTTTCCAGATTCACTGTTTTGTGTCTTAAGAGGCTCATGAAATAAAAACTTGGGGTACAGCAGTATTGCGCAACAGATTTGCACACGAATGAACTTAGAAATTAAGTACATATTTGTATCCCTCACACCATGGCTATATCCTTATTTTAATCTAGTCTGAAAATGTTATTTAAAAGGTCTCATTTTGATGTTTTATTTACGTTCTGGAACCATCCACTGTAAATGAATTTTCTTTTGCATGTCATGTGCTTCAGTGCTTAACTTTCTTATGTCACTTAGGTTTCAGGGTCCTTTGTAATTGATTTATTAAACTATTTTCTATTTCTTCAATTGAAAAGCTATATCAACATTCTCTCAAAGTAGTTAACGTCCATTTTTGAGAGCAAGAAATCTTAGTCTGTTTTGGAAGAGATGCACTTCAAACAAAGGGTTTGCTTCACAACAAATTAATTTAAGAAAAATTCTGCTTGTCAACTTGATTTTTAATATTAATATCATGGAAGAGTTGGATTGAAGCATAGAATATATTATAGATTCACTTCATACTGTGTTGATATACCATATGTTTGCTATTGACATTTAAGTGTTGAATACTCTGGAAATCAGAGTCAGTGCTATTTGTTGTACAAATTTGCCGATATGGTTGGGACTTTTTCAACTACCTAATGTGTTTGCATGAAGGAAAATGTGAGTGATACTGGAAGATGATGTTCATAAATAATTGGTCCCAAAGTACACCCTTCAAGGCTGCTTTACATCCATGAATCATTTTATTTTAGATGATGTTGGAAGCTTTTTCTCTTAACCTTATTTGTTCTTGTTAATTATTGAGTCTTTCTGCATAATGTTGTTGCTAGTAATGTGGGTAAGTTCAAGGGCTGCTGTGTACTCGCAAGAGCTCATCTTGCGGGTGGGTATCAACAATATATGGAATGTGGCAAGGGGATGGAATCTGATGCTGACTGGAAGCCTACATTTTTTTTGTGGACATGCAGTTAAGAACAAGTACTGCCATATTTTCTGAGCTAATTTATTATAAATTATCTGTTATGAATGTGTTGTGAGTTGGTTTGCATTTGTTTTTGCTTGATTCTTTGTAGAAGGGTGACAAATGTTATGGTCTGAGATGATATTGCTCCATTATTAATTTTTTAAGCATATATTAAATGATTGGCTTCACTTTAAGATAACAAACTTTGCATTTGATCAGCAGTTTATGAAGTATTGTACATCAAACATGTCTGCAGTTATGTCTGTTTTAGCACCATCCTTATGATTTCTAATTGTTGTTAGTATCCCAGTAAAGGGGCCTCTATCACACATGGGTTTATCTCTAAATATTCCCTGTTGAGATGTTAAGTTGATTATCATAACTTTGCATCATGCTTGAGGTTTAATGTATTTTGGATTTGATAGTTTGGTGTTGAAAATAGAAAGGAAGAGCCTTTATTTTGAGTGGCTCATTAGAAGCAAATCTGACTTAATGTGTGCACCAGGCATGTGTTGGTAGTCAAAGTTCTATATTTGAGATGGTACTAATATTTGTCTGCAGCTACATCTGTTTTAGCACCAACTGTGTAACTTTTAATTGTTGTTAGTAACCCAGTAAAGGGGCCATTATCACATAGGATTTTATCTCTAAATATTGTGTGTTGAAATGTTAAGTTGATTATTGTAACTTTGCATCATGCTTGAGGTTTAACGCATTTTGGATTTCAACAGTTTGATGTAGATTATAAAAAGCAAGAGTAAAATGTCTTTATTTTGGGCAGCTCATTAGAAGCAAATCCGACTAAATGTGTGCACCAGGTATTTGTTGGTAGTCAAAGTACTAAATTTGTGATGGTTCCAATATTTGTTGATTTTGAGGATTTTAGTCTATGTAGAGGGTCAATTTATTTGTTAGCATCAGTGATGCCAATGGAGTAAATGCCATCCTTTGTCTCTTTGCTCTCTATGGTATCGAATCAGCCGGAAATTTCATAGTTTCTAGGCATGAGTTGTACCGGAATTGGGTACAGCTTGGAATCGATTGTGGGTTCCCGTAGGATTTGGTTATAGCAATTGGAATCATCTACAAACATTGCAGGTTGAACCTAGGCAATTCTGAGGTTGGCATGGCAAATCTAGAACGATTCTAGAGCAATTCTAGAAGTTGGTGAAGTTTTCAATGCATTTTTTGTTAATTCTGACTTGTGATACCCTAAACAAACACTAAACCTGCATCCAAATCAGTTCATAGCAATAGAAATGGAAAGCTTGACCAAGTTCAAGCATTATCCCTAGTCATTCCGAACATAATGGCTACTGCTTAGCATATTGGTCAAGAGAGAAGCCCTACCTTAATATAGTTGGAACATTGTCCTGCAAGGAATAGATATCTTTAAGAAGACCTGGCTAGACTAGATTCTTTCCCTTGTTTTTTTTTGCTTCTAGCTCATATTCTCAACTTGGTATCATTTTGTTTCAAAAACTGACTCAACATAATTCGATTCTATTAATTTAATTTAGTAAAACTACGGTTTTAACTTTATTTGTGACTTGGAATGCTTCAACATATTAAAGCTAAAATATGAACTATACCATATTTATTTTTGTATAAAATAGATATATGTTACTATAAATAGATATTAAATACTATCTATATTAGTTTCCATAGTAATGTGTTATAGAGAGTATGGTGTTAATAATTAATATAATATAGTTTAAAAAATAAACCATATTAATATGGTTTAAATAGTATTAATGTAGCTTTTTCAAATATAGTTAAAAAAATAAATTTAATATAGTATTAGCTTCGTATTAATATGCTATAGTTTTTAGGATGCAAACACACACACACACATTATATATAATATTTATGATTTTTATGTGTTTTTTGTACATTTGTATCTAGAACGTACCCAGGCCCCCTTGCCCTCTCTCTCCACGCACCCCAATTTTTTTTGTCAGCAGCATATTGTATCCATGTACCTCTACTAGTACATGATTTCAATTTTGTAACTTAGCTTGTGCTTATAAATTTGGAGTTTTTTAACTTAATTGTGCTTTAAATTAGTTTGCATGTACATGCTTTCAATTTTGTAACTTAGCTTGTGCTTATAAATTTGGAGTTTTTTTTTACTTAGTTGTGCTTTAAATTAGTTTGCATGTACAATCCTATGCATTGTTTGGGAACTTGGCGAGTACTTGCAAGTTTTTTTGCTCCACGAATACTCACAAGGTTTGCTCATTGAGACTTGCCAAAAATTTGGCGAGTTTTTCCTGTTGACTCACCATACTAAAATCGTGGAAAAAAACATTGGTTAAACACTCCGAAAACTTTGTTTTTTTGGCTTTATAAGCATTTTTTTTGCCTTTTAAAAATTTATTAAAATGGCATGCACCATGAAGTTTTGTGTGGTTTTGAAGGTCTTCATTTGGGCTTGGTAGTAGGGGATCTGCCCCTCGACCTTGATCCCTCAATTTTGCTATTGTTGCGTTGCCCCTAGACCCCAACCAAACTCATTTGATATATTTTATAGTAGTATTTTGCATAAAATTTATTATTTTTTCAAAAAATTAAATGTTTTTGAAGTTGCCAAGTTTTGCTGAGTACTCTCCAAGTCAGAAATATTTTGGCTTGTCGAGTACTCTCCAAGTCTGAGTATGTGAACTATGATCCTATGTTGGTTAGCTGAGATTTGGGCAGTGTATGAAAGTCATGCTTGATTTCCCTCTTTGGTGGCAAACCTCTAGGAGCCTGAAACTCTTTGAAAAGATTGCAGTAACGCATTCAATATGAGCATGTTTTACTCAACCTTAGAAATTTCTAGAAAATCTTGTTTTTCTTCCAAAGAAGTCAATCAAAATGAGTCCTTTATCTTGATTAACCCTTTTGAAGGCAAGTCTAGTCTTAATTCGATGTGCTTTAACAATACAGTTGACCCTGTCCTTGACCTGTTTGCATTTGTTTTCCCTGCTCATGAAGATAGCATCTCTGAGATACAAACAAGAATTTCCAAAATCATCGTGAGGAATCACACCTGCTTCAACCTTAATACGATATTTTTTTATTAATAGCAAGCTTTAATTTACATTTCTTAGTCACCTGAATCTCTATGCCATTATTCACCAAATTCAATGGATATAAATGTGGATGGTAATGAATTTGCAAATTACGCCTTTTAATAACTTCACCTGGGATCAGTTTAGAGTCTATGGCTCAGTGCAATGGAAACTCTTATTGGGGTCATGTGTCGTACAAGTTTGAGAGACCAGATTCCAACGTATTCAATATGTGGCTCTTTATGAATAACTCTTGAAAGATTTGGGCTTATAGTGGGGGTTAAAAGAGAATTTCATACCATCCAGAGTGAAGTAGCATCTTTTTTCATCTGAATTCCCATTTGTTCATCTCTATTTAAGTTTACACTATCTTCAAATCACATCATATGAATTATCTGGGAAACATGGTCATTCAACGTAGTATTTCACTTTGTTTGTGTAGTCTTCACTTTATATTCTATTATTTTTGTTACTTGTAGGACGGATTCCATAAATGGACCATATGTCTTTGACATTAACAACCCAGAAGAACGATGCTACTCCAGGTGTCCTTAATCTGTTTTAGGGTTGAAGCTCAAGGGTTTAGGGTTTACTCTTTAGATTTTCATTTAATGTATTAGATTTCTCATTTCAGTGTCTGAACAAGAATTAGTTATGATTTAGGGCTGAAAATTTAGGGTTTGAGGTTAGAGTTTATGCAATATGATTTTATCTGGACACCTTTAAATCAATTGACCATGAGACTTACAAATTCTTGACACATGGATGGAGGTTTACAATGACACCTTTATTCTGAGCTCATTTTATGATATTCAGGGTCTACAAATGAACATTTACAAGTGAACATGGGGAAACAAGGGTCATGGTCCTCAATACAACTAATATTATATGTTAAATATACTAAATCTAATTTATTCTATAAAATAGTCAGGCTCATACAATTTTTCATTATTTATTTAATATTCTGACGTTATTCTGAACTTAAATGAAGTGCACTACCCTGGGATTATAAGATGAAGGGTTTGCATAAAGCAAAAAGGCAATGTACTAGGGTGAATTTTTTTTGACAGCTTCTTGTATTGGTGGTTACTTATAAGTTATATGTTTAGGGGAACATGAACCCGTTGTTTCATGAATGCAATGAACAGAAAAAAATGGCTAGTAAACTGTCTGTAAAACAAATAATTTTGCTTCTCAAAATATAATTGTGGGATGCAATGTCTTTATAAGATAGGGACATTAAATTTTTATAAACGGGTATCTTTGTGTATATACATGACCTTACACCATGGCTCTAGACACCTGCTGTCATAGCATAAAAAAATACTATTTTCATAGAAACAGTGGAAAACTGGGGTAGCTGGATTGATTCTTAGAGGACACAAGTTGTGTTGAAGTTCGGAATATTCTTGCAATATATTGCTGTATTAGCTAGAGTTCTCAACCTAGAAGGCCAAAAAGGGACAAGTTTAACTTGATATGTAAGTATGTTTATACTCAGCTAATTTATCATCCGTGGTTACTATTATGTGAGAAATATTCAATTGCTAGAATTGTTAAAAATTTCTTCCAACAATCCGAGGTCTTAATATTCTTGGTTGAATAATACTCTAGAAACTTGATATGTAAGTATGTTTATACTTACATATTGCTGTATTAGCTATAGTTCTCAACCTAGAAGGCCAAAAAGGGACAAGTTTAACTTGATATGTAAGTATGTTTATACTCAGCTAATTTATCATCCGTGGTTACTATTATGTGAGAAATATTCAATTGCTAGAATTGTTAAAAATTTCTTCCAACAATCCGAGGTCTTAATATTCTTGGTTGAATAATACTCTAGAAACTTAATTATATAATTTCTCACAATAACATAAGAGTTTCTCTTCCTGGATTTTTCTATTGTATACTGCTGTTCTCTTGAGTCTCATTGACCTACTTTCTGTCATCCATGGACATTAAAATAATATATTTCTTTCTAGTTGTTCAGTTTAATGGAGAATGCTCATTTTGTTGATCCCTTATTCATAATGGGGAGCCTGATTCTGAAAAAGCATTATTAAGAAGTCAAGATTCTATCTAATAATCTATTATGTGAGGAAGCAATTCAAATGAAGGGGAGGGATGGATGGCAGTAGGAGTATAAGTCACAGAAGGATTACTGAAGATTGGAGACACAACAATGATTGCTTACGATTTTGAAACTGCACGAAAGTATTAGAAAATAATAAAAGGAATACCTAAAATATTAAATCATAGAAATATCATTCTAAAGAAATCAAGTCTTCTTTTTCCGGTCAAGCTTAAACTTTTGGAGTTTGGTAATACAGAGAGTTCTGTCATTTAGAGTCGGAATCTCTTGGGCAGCTGTGTAAAGTGTGAGAAAGGATAGTCAAAAAATAGCGTTATTAGATGTATATATTTGGACTCACCTATGATGCTCGAGTTCACTCTTGAACTCTCACAACTTCCAGTGATGTAGACATTTTTATTAACTACTGAATTAATAATAATGTAAATTGAGAACATTTTAGCAAATATCAAAGAAATTCTCCATCGGGTCAATGAAGAGGAATTTCATTCTATAAGTACCGTATCGTCCAGAAACTTACTGCTAAGAAACAGGGCTTGCGAGGCCAACAAATTACCTTTATTTTACAGAGTAGCTTGTGTTGTAGGAAACATCCTTATTTCCCTTTGGAATTTATTTTGGAGATAGAAAGATAGGAAATGCAGTAGAAGCATTCAAAAAATGCTCCCTGTGAAGGAAGATCTTTTCATTTTGGGAAACATGTCTCTGCATTCCTCCCTTCCAGGCCATATTTTGGATTTTTGAAGGAAATCCGAGGGATTCTATGCCCACATCAATTCCACACAGATCCACTAAATAAAACAAAATAAAGGGAAATGTGTTTCATTCGCATTCCTCCCGTCTAAACCTGTACTTAGAATTTTTGAGGGAAACCCAGGGGTTTTGGGGGCCATGTAGGTCCCATATGGCCTTTCTGAAAAGAAAAAATAGCCACCTTTCTAAATTGTTATTTTTGAACAAAAAAAGATGTGAAAAAAGATAAAGAACACACTCTAATTTCACAAAAACCCTAAAAGTGGGCTTCAAAAGAGCCCTCTTCTCTCATTTTTTCATTTTGCATTGCAGGTTGCAGGTGTGGATGGTTGACAGCATACTGAATTTTGAGTAGGGGTTGCATCTACAACTACTTCTGTAACAGGATCTACTTCAGCTTCTGCATGGCTACGTGATGATCATTTCGATGACTTCTTGAAGTGTATTTTGTATAGCAGAGTCTGTAGCTTATCATGATTCATTCGTTGCCTGTTGTATGAGGGCTAGTTTTTGGTAACGCATGTCATATGTACAATTCCACACTGTGTTCACTTATAATTAGAGAATTGTGGTTTCTATTATTTTTGGTGTTAATATTAATCAATCCAATTGTTTCCAATTATATGCTACTAGAAAAAATATTTCTAAAAGATTTTGGGCTGGCAATGACAATGTTTTGTCGTTGTACCTGTTTTTGAAACCATAATCTTTCCACTGTTTTGTGCAATTTAGCATGAGCGAATTTCAGTGTCTTACTCAGGTATTTGGGCTTTTACTAGAAGATTTGGTGGAGTAGATTAATATAATTTCAATGCATTAAATAAATATTGGGAGAAGTATTTTACTACTTAAAAGTTGCCTATTGGAAAGTACCATTTCCTACAAATGCATGCCTAATTCAAGGTTCTTGATTTACGGCATTCCCTTGTTTGCATGGGATTGTGGTCTGCAAATATTTTCACAAAGAACTTGTAGTCATCATCTAAGCATGTTTGTTCGTTTCTTCTACTTCCCAGCAATTCTATTGAAAAGAGTCCTTGTGAAGGTCTAATTGTGCTCAATTGATACCATTGGAAGCCATCTCAAATAGAATTTAGTTCTTATTTTATTCCTTTATGTAGTTCTATAAAGAATTTCCACAATATATTTACACTTAAAACAATGTTGTTCCCTCACCTTTTGGAATTGTCATGGTTTGGGGATAAATTTCTTGCTCTTATAAAAGGAGTAGATAATCCAGGCCGTCTGATGAGTCCTGGGTTCAAGTCTTGGCCAGGCAACCTTGATCAATTGGATCCAAACATCTCTCCCAAGTCAGCGAGATGTGTCAGAATGTTTCTGGTGTTTTTTTTTGTTTTTTTTTGTTTTTTTTTGTTTTTTTTGTTTTTAAGGGCAGCACTTAGGAACAACTTGGTGGCCTCAGGACATCGGGGGATATCATCAATCTTCAGGAAATGTCTTGTAGCCTAGGTTGCTCCTCTAGAGGTTGTCCCCCTTGGTGTTGGTGCAAAGGTTTATCCTTGATTCTTGATAGGGAACCTTTTTATTACCAGGTTCAATCAACTTCCTCATACAGACATTTCTTTTTATTTTTAAAGTACAGACGATCACTCTCAACATTGCTATGCTCATACTCGTGGTGGGTTTTAATTAAAGGCCTTTTATGTGCTTTGGTCGAGAAATATTTGGGACATTTTTACGACCTCGTTTCTTTTAATTTGTTGTAAAATATATAAATGTATAAATATTTATTGAAATAAACGGTGGTTGTTATGTACTATGAAGAGTGATTCATCAATATTAAATTTGTAATGCACACATAGAATACACAAATGTGAAAGAGAGAAAGACGGAGAAGAATTATGTATGAATACCTTGATAGAAAAGTTAGTTAGAGGGAATGTTGGTGTTGGTTGAAAAAGAGGATGTGGGGAAGAGGTAAAGCAGATCACGCTTTTGGTATTGGAATTCTCATCATTTTTGTCTTCTTCGGTGGGGGAGGGGGGAGCGTGGGGTCCTTGATCATTCTTTGCCTACAAATGCAATGCAAGTCCAGACTTCTTTAGTTAGGCTTTCTTTCTCTTTGAGAGAGGAGATGACTGGGGTGGTCGTGACAATAAAGGAACCCCTCTTCTTTCTCTTTGGTTTGATGATTTTGACAATGGTGTGCCTTAGAACAATTATTCAAAGAAGGAAGAAAGGTCTTTCTCCTAAATTAGTTCTAGATATACCCAGGCTAAGGGTGTGTTCATCCCTAGGATAGGGCCAGGAGTCGTGCATCATGTTGTTCACTGGTTGTTCTATTGGTGAGGTAGTTTTCCTACAACTATTTTATGGTTCAATTTTTTTGGTGGCCATCACCCTGTCTTTGTTTCAGTGGTCTGTTCTCTCTTTGATGGTGTGCTCCTCTAGTATTGTGTTTGTCTTTTATTG
>VDFB02281492.1:786138790-786172526 GCA_007258455.2 Sequoia sempervirens
GCATATTGTCAACATTTAATACCAATATAATGAATAAACCACTTTTTAAACTTTTGAGATAAATATAATAGTCATACTCCTTGTAAAATTTTTTCTCATCATGAATGAATCAAAATTCTTGTACCATTGCTTGGGTGATTGATTCAAGTTATATAATGACTTCTTGAGTTTGTAAAGAATTATTTTGTGATACTAAACAAAACCTTATGGTTGTTCCACATATATATTCTCATCCAAATCTTCATTTAAAAATGTTGTTTTAACATCTAGCTGCTCTAACTCAAGATCAAGTAAGGAAAATAGTGCTAAAACTACCTGAATAGAAGCAAGATTAACAACTTATAACATAACAAATTTTCATCAACACCCTTCTTTAATTTGTAGACCTAGTTGCAACCAACAACTTTGCTGTCCTTCTGGAGTTCTATCAGCTCCCATTTTTATTCTTCTCTAAGGCACCTATTTCTTCTTTTATTGCTATTTTCCATTTCTTTCAATACCATCCATTGCTTCTGGATAACAACTAGGTTTCTCATCATTAGAAAAAGAGTAATAGATAAACCATAATCACCATATCTCTTAGGAGAAGTTTTGACTCATGTATATCTACTTAGAGTTGGTTGTGCTATTTCCACATTTTCTTGTATATTTTTTGTGTTAACTTCATCTTTAGAAGCTTCTTCTCACTCTCTATTTTATATAGATGGATGCATTTCCAATTGAATTTGTTGATGTTATGGTACTTGTTCCTATTTCAAATCAACTTTTCCTATGTGTAATTTTATGAGAAGAGATTTATTAAATGCATCTTTATTAATGATGATTTTTTAGGCAATAAGATCCCACATATTGTATCCATTAACTCCATCACCATAACCAACAAAATATACTTCTTTGATATGGGGTCCAACTTGGAATGTTGATTTTTATAAATTTGAGCATATGCATCACAACCATTTTCTTTTAGATTTGAGTAATCACAAGAGTGATTTGTTTATACCTTGTCGGGAACCTTATAGTCTATTGTAACTAATGGAGATCAATTTACCAAATAGAAAGTTTTAGTGACTACTACTCACAACTCTTGCTACAACTTGACATTACTGAGCATGTTTCTTAATTTCTCTAAAAGAGTCATCTTCATGCATTCAACAACACCATTTTGTTGAGTGTAAGTTATGGTTTTATGCCTTTCAATTATAAATTCCTTATAATAGTTTTAAATTCCAAAGATGTTAACTTATCCTCATTATTTTTTCTATAATGTTTGATTGACTTTCCAATGCTCTTTTCAACCAGGACTCTAAATTGCTTAAAAATACTAAACACATCAACTTTTCTTTTAAGAATATAGACCCACACCTTTCTAAAGTATTCATCTATAAATGTAACAATGTATGAATATCCTCCAAAAGAACTATAGAGGATGACCCCCAAACATCTGAATGAATATAGTCTAGAATACCCTTGTATGACTATGTATTTTAAACTTCTATCTACATTGATTCCCAAAGACAATACTTGTAGAAATTCTAATTTAGAGATTTTAAATTTGGAAGTAACTTATGGTTTATCAATACCTTTAGCTCTTTCTTGCTCATATGGAATAGTTGTTGATTCCATAAATGAGTAGATTCATTTAGTTCCTTACATATCACTGATGCTTCATTTATTTCAATACTCCCTTCTATATTTTAAAGTTTCCCAATCTACATATCCTTCATGATCACCAAAATACCCTTGGACACCCTTAATACTGCACCTTGACTTGTAAATTTGTAACCTCTAGAATATCAATTATTTTAAAGTTTTGGTATGTCTTACCTCTATCAATGTCCTTACAATACCATCAAACATTTTAATCTTAATACTCCAAATCCCAATAGTCTTACAAGAAACATTGTTTCCCATAAGAAAATCATTGTTGTCAATAGCTTGGTAAGAAGAAAACCAACTCCTATGTGGACACATCTGATGTGAAGAAAAAAATTCTAATAGCCATTCCTCATGATATTATGAATTATTACAAATAGATATTACTTCATCAAATATACCTAGACTTGTCTCAACTGGATTAGCTTCCTTTGTGGACCCATCATTGGCCTCTCTTTTCTCCAAAAAAATTTCTTGAGATTCCCTAATTTATTATAGTACCAAAAATTTCCCTTACTCTTTCTACGTTTTGACTTATATTTGGATGTACCTCCTGATTTCCCTAGCACCTCCTTAGACAACAAGACTCCCACCAAAAACTAAAAATCAAGAGTGTATGTTGTGCTAAAGTTAATAAAAGTGACTAAGTGTCTCTATGATTTAGACAATGAATATAATAATTGATTTCCTTGTCTTCCTCTTTGATTCTTACACCTATAATAGTTAATTGGAACATAAGAGTACTCAAAAAATTAAATGATCAAAATTTTTGGTACCTTCCTTCATTCACAAACTGTATAACAATCTCTTCAAGTAGATTCAGTTTGTCAAGGATTTTGTATTTCTACTCCATAAGCCTACTATTGTTAACTCTCCAACAATATTGAAAAGAAAATTATTTTTTGAACACAACCATATTGTGCTAATAATCTTGTATCTTGATCTTACCAATATTCATTACGCATATTGAGAAGTTTGTTTGACTTACCTACCAATGCCTTGTGTAGACCTTGTTGCACCAAAAAATCACACATCTTAAGTTTTCATTACTCAAATTTGTTCTTCCCATGAACTTTTCCACTTGAACCTGGCATTCAAAACCTTCTCCATTTGATGTTGCAAAAATAAACACCAAGTCCTAACATAGTAGTTGCAAAAATAAAGGCTTTGATACCACTTGTTGAGAAAATGTGAGCCCACAAAATCATTTATTGTAGCATAAATTAGTTGTGACGAAAAAAGAAGAGATCAATTAGAATTATTGGATTACATTAAAAAGGAATTTGTATTGGGTTAATTCTTTGTAAGGTTCCTCATTTTGCATAAAATTAAGTCACATGCTTCATTGCTTTCAACAAGCTCTTGTTGATTCCTTTAAATTTCATTCTTGTTAATACACTTCCTATGCATGATATTTAATACATTAGTAAATACCTGCCTGTCCCATCTGCTGCCGTTCACGTCCGCCCCATCCTGTCCCAAGCCCACTATCGGTCCTTTTTTCCCTTGTCCTTCCTGTCATGACAGCCTCAGTGCCTCCCAAACCTCTCCTGTCTCTCACATTTTGTAATTCTGTTCTTCTGCCCTAAGCTTTTCCCACCCATCTGCCCCATGCCTGCCCACCTATTATTTCATGCTCATGTTGCCAACAAAGCCTCCACCTGCCTCACCCATTATTTTAATCAATCTTCATCTTCTAAGACCTATAAGAGTTAAACCATTAAGAATTTGAAGATGATGTAAACTATTGATTTATGGCAATTTGTGTGTAGATTCTAAATATATATATATTTTAATTTTTTTGAAATAAATCATGAATCATTCAACATATCCTTTAATAACTAGATTTAAACCAGTAAAAACAACATTTTCAAAGTAACGCTTCGTGTCACAAATATGTAACATTTTTTCTCAAGCAAAGGATTAATTCAATTTTAAACATAGATTCTAACATCAATATCTAGGCAGATATTTTTTCATAATTTTTTGTTTCATATTTAAAAAAAATAAATTAATTTTTGAAGTCACTGGAACAATAATTCAGACATATGTGTGTGTTGTACAAACTAAGTTGTTGTGTATATATCAAAATCCATTTTTTCTTTTTTTGGTGAAATAAGGACATCGATACCTAGGGAAAGGGTATTTTTTGATTTTTTTTTACAATCGTTTACTATTTTTCCACCTCTGCACAACAAAGTGCTTGATGTTCAAAGAAAAACCTATGTTTAGTAAAAATTGAAAATTAAATACATGATAAAATGAAAATATATCAAAACTAGATACTTGTTAGAAAACTCATTTCGGAGCCTACAATCTTACAAAATATAATTTTTAAATGACATTAGGTAATCCCTCAAAATGTAAAGAAAAAGTGGTTTTTTCTAGCATTTTGATAGGTGCGAAGGAGACTCTATTGTGGTTATGATTTAATACAAGAGGGGTTCTATCCAAGGGGGTTTTATCTAAGGGGGTCTTATCTTTCCCTCTTCAATTAAAACCCTTTATATGAAGCATCTCAAGACTTAAATCATTAGTTTTTCTAAAAACAATGATTTTAGGTAAAAATCAACACATCCCAAAAGTGAGACACACTATTGTGGCAACGCCCCATGTGGTCCTTCTTCCTTCACATGACATTTCTCTTTAAGGATTTTCCCATTGCAAAAATATCCTCATTGTTTCCTACCATAGGGTTTTGGGTTGTGTTTTCATCCCAATTTGGTTGTTATCTTCTCAAACTAGTGACTGATTAGAGTCTTGGTAAGTCATTGCATTACCAACTAGCTAATCAAACATGAGGCCCTCTTTGTGAGAAGATTCCTTTCTTTTGATTCCTAGCCTACCTCTAGGAGGTACTAAGTCTATGGGGTATTAATAATTGTTTCTAACTACTGCTTCCCTCCCAAGGGAAAACTCTTACATGCTACTCACCCATTTGCTAATGAAAACATTAATTTTTGTGTTACACCACATTTTTCTTTTACTTATTTAATTTTACCTAGATGAGTGAAAATGCTTTAAATGTATGTGTTTATACTTTATGTATCTTGGAAATGCAATAAATAAATGTTTGATTCAAATTGATGTTGTATAATGATTTTGTCTATGAAATATATGATGTAGATGGTTGTAATTGATTCAACTAACTACTATTGCAATGCGCTAAGTTGGGTGTAGGGACATATTCAATCCTCTGGAAGAGAGGGGAAGTATCACTCAGGAGAAGAACTTGGTCTAGAAGTAACCCTTAACGAGCCTAATTGAGCTTTCACACACTCACTTCTAGTTTAGTGATGTTGAGTCAATTGTTTGGGAAATGGTAAGTTGTCCTTAGCCTTGTCTGAGTATGGTTTAGATAACATTATAATCTTGTTTGTGAATGTTTTAGAATTCAGATTATGTGATTGAGTATTTTTCCTTGCGTGAGTTTTTCTTTGTATGTGTTTAATTATCAAAGCATGATATATATATATATATATATATATATATATATACGCATAGGTTTTGACAAAAAGGAAATGTCCATAGAAGCATATATTGATATATATATATATATATACATATGTATATACATACATATATATGCATGTGTTAATATGCAGAATATGTGAATATGTATATGTGTAAATATTCAATATTGAATAATACAAATTTATAAGTGAAGATTTATATAAATATACACATATATACATGTTATGTTATGTGTGTATATATATATTTAATATACGCTAAAATCTCATATAGTGTTGAAATGTTATTGCACACATATCATTGAAAACACATCATATACAATACATGAAGCACAACTTATATACATAGTATAAAGGCGTTGAAACTAAGGGAAATGCTCTACATTTAATCATAGCACATAAATTAAACATTGCTTGAAATATTTTAAAATGCTGAGAATATAAACCAAGGCAATGCTATTATGAATGGTGCATGGAAATAAAGCAAACCGTGGAATGAGTATTGCATAGAAGACTTAGTCAAATACTGTGAAGAGAGAATGACTAACAACACATAAAAAACTTTGACCTAGTCTTTGCTAATAACAACCAAGTAAATAGGGTGCATAGTAAATATGTGGCACCAAAGTATGAATTATCCTCATCTTTTTAGAAGTATTTTTTGCAATTCATAACCTATGTATGAGGCAAGTGGAATATGAGAATAAGTCACGTATGAAGCTGGCTAGTAATGGTCGACCTGTAGAAACATTGTCCTTGCATTTATGATTAAATCACTCCGCTGTCATGAGATTACAATGACTGGCTGAGTTTGAGCAAATAGTCATCATTTTTATTCTTCCACCTTGAATCTTCATAGCTGAGTCGAACCTATGAGTGTGAGAAGTGGAAATTTTGGGAACTTGTTTAAGCCTTAGAGTGCTTAGGTTTTTGTATAAATAGGGGGACATTCTTCTTCATTGGGACACATTCTTACATTCTTATTTTCTAAATTTTTTGAGAGTTACTTTGTTGCATTTCTGAGTTGTGAGGTTTTTAAGAGTGAGTTAGAGAGGTTGAGAAAGTTGTATTTTGGGAATTGGTCAAGGAAATGATTTACAATTTTTTTTGGTGATCAGGCTGTGCTAGGAAACCATAATATTCAATCAGAGCTTCTTGATTACAGGAATGCTAGTTTTCTACTCTATTTTATATTTAAGTTGAAAAGGTTGCATGATTTTATTGTTTTGTTTGAATTGATTGGAAAGAGAAATTTAGTTTCTTTATAGGACCGTGTTTATTTACTTCATGGAAAGTACACAAGATGTTGAGTTGTTGTGTTAAATCCATATATGCGGATTATATTAGCATATTATATATGTAGGAATGAGCATTTGAGTGTATTACTATAAACTATGAAAGATCAAGCTTATATAGATATAGTTTGATTTTTGAAGGAGTTTGTGAAAGTCTAATTTATGAATTAGTTTTAATTATTATAGTTGATTATATTTTAGTAAGAGAAAATAGGTTATTCCTGGGGTTAGGATAATCCAGTGAAGGGGATAGCCTATGCATGGAATATGTGTGGTCATTACATTACAAATCGAGCTAGGAAGGTGTGGGAATAGGACATCTGACTCTCACTCAAAATAGCTGAGTGATGAATTCTTTGACCAAAGTAATGTAAGTTGCCACCATTTACACTGTTAATTCATTGTGATCTAGTTATGAATTCTAGTCTGGGATTGTCATACATGTAGGTTATAACCATGTTGTATTGGAAAGTTCTAGTTTGTAGGACACAACACCAAGCTTAGGAAAGGATAGTATTATGGGGTTACTAAACCAATCTCTTCGTCAAAGGGTAGGGCCATCTTCTATTTGGTAGATGTGTGGGGGACCACAGTAAGTCTGAGTTTGGCAGAAAAGTGCTTGAGTGATGCTTCTCCTCATCAAATGGGGGTGAATATTTGAAGGGGGTTTACTTGAACCATATGTATTTCTACTGCCAGAAGCTCATAAGGCTATATATGTACTCTTGTAACCATTTGTATGGAAGATTGTAAACATGAATGTAAAACTTGAGATTATTCTATATGAAATCATTACTTTGGAAAGATTATGAAATTAAGGTGAAATGCAATGGAATTTTGGAATAATGTTTATTTCAAATGTGCATGTTATATTTGTTTTAGAAAAGAAAATTTTAAATGCTATGTGATGGCATCATGGTTTAATCACTTATGGGTAAAAAATTAGAATTTTTTTAAAGTTGAACATTGGGAATGTTATATTTTTTCCAACTTATATGTGTTAAGCATGTCACTAGCATTAATTCTAATCTAGGATCAAAATCTTAATGAAATTTAGAGTTCCATTACTTATTACTTATAGCCCCCTTCTTCACATGGACAAAGTTGATTAATGAATTATGTGTGTGTGTGTGCACACATGTGTGTGTACATATATCTATATATACATATATGTATGTATGTATATACATTATACACACATGTATTTATATATACACACATATATAACATCTTTCTTAAAGATGTTATCATCGTCAATATTTTAATTTGTTCAAAATAACATTGAATTCTTCTTAGAATGAATATTAGTTTTAGAAATATAAGATTAATAAATCAAGCTTTACACTTTCTTTAATAAGCAAAGTTAAATGGAAACTTAATTTTTTTGGTAGGTGTTCCCTTACCTTGAAGTCCTTAATTAAAAATAAAAAGAATGACTTGGTATTAATAAAAATATTGGTTATCTAGTTGAAATATTGATATTTTAATCCAAATTAATATTCAAATATTTATTAATATGCATAATTTGAGTTAGAATGTGTAATTGTCCAAACTACCAATGTTATAAGATGATGGAATACACAAATTGATCATCAACATTTTTATCTCTTTTCTTTTATTTCAAATTAAAAATGGATAATTTAAATCCATATACCCATTATTATTTATGATTTTAATTTTAAATGTCATGTAATAACATGTTATATAGATAATATAACTCATTATCAAGCCAATTATAAGTAACTCATTTTATTTACTTTCAATTAAAATTTTATACTATATTCTAAGATAGATCCTACATTTTAGGATAAATTTCTCATTAAAATGATTTATATCAACCTTCTAATGATATGTTATATATCATATTTTCATTCGTGTGGGTGTTAAATTCTATTTGATATTACAACCATCCTTACTCTCTTATGTCAACCCCCTAGCCTCTTTTTCTCATGATAAAAAAGAGTAAAACAAATAAAATAGAACTCACATTAGGTTTAGGGATAATTAAGTTTGAAATGATGAATTTCACCACATCAAGGTGACACTCTACCAATGAGTTATATCGCTCCCCTATCCTCATCAAGAGGGAAATTTGTAAGAACTTCCCAAAAAATTATGAAATTCATCACCACAATACCATTATTCTCTAGGAGTTATATCTTGTTTTCATACTCTTTTAACACCTTGCTAGAAAAAGAAAAAAATAATGTATCATTATTATTATTATTTTAGTTTAAATACATTGAAATTTAATTTAAATAAAATTTATAAATAAATTACGTAACCTAGTAGGCAAATATTTTTTATTATCTACATATAATTATTATATTTAGATTGATATAATATAATTAAATCGTCTTCATGTTGGTTGTTGAATTTAAATAAGTGGAACCATCCAACTCTATCATAGTACAATATTTTTCTTATTTAATTATCACTTTTCTCTTGATTCAAGTAAACAAGACAACTAATACTAACAATTCAATCAAAAAGAAAAAATAATCAAACAAAATGGGACGGTAATAATTAACTAAAAAGCAATTGTTTTCCCATAGACTTATTTTGTATTGTTGATTTGTAGCACAAATTCTTGGAACATATATTCTAAAGATACCTTTTTAGCACATGTCATCGTGTTAGTGTGAGCAAGGTACACTAACTACCTATTTAGACTTTAGAACCTATTCACACCTTTTGTATTAAGCTTAATTAAAGGTTTTTTGAGTCTCATTTTATAGGATTAAGACACTTATCATAATCTTAGTTCTAGGGTTTCATCTAGGTTTTTATCCATGCCTAGAAAGCAAGGTCATCTTGTTGTATTTTAACATACTGTTGTCATTGTTCTCTGACAATATATCAATTATGTGATTTCATCTCTCTTGTGAAAGGTTTTTAAATTTTCTGTTAGATTATTATATCTATGAGAAGTTCTTCCATAACTCCAACATAGTATCAAAGCTTTAAATCAGTAAAAAAGTTCTCATTTTTTGTTTTTTTTGCTAAGAATTTTTATAAGGGGCCTCTTGAAAAAAAATGGACCTCATGATTATGTTTAGAAGGCCTAAAAATCTATAAATCCATATAAGGCACAATAGGGTTTGGATCTAGAAAATTTTAAAGTTATTTTGGGATTTATAGAAATTGAGACAAAAAAATTGATACCACCATATAGATCAATTATAATTTTGTACAGCCATACGATCATTATACTCCACTATGTTATTTAGTTTCCATTGTCTACTTTAGTGTGAGTTTACACTTGTGCTCATCCTCTCACTAAAGTGGGGGCTAAATTTAGTGTATAAAAATGTACACCTTACAGTTTTACACTTTGTTTGGGACCTCTTAATTAAAATGGACTTAATTATGCCTTAATAAGCCCTATTTTACATCTACAAGCCTAATAAATTATATTTTTTGAAGGGAAAACCCAACAATAATTAATGCCAACACATAAAAATTTACCTTGAGAAATGTGTGTTCTAGGAATAGGGACTTGGGACCCATTCTCCCATGGGTGAATGGGTCCTTCCTAGGCCTTTAAACTTAAATTTAAATTATGTTTTTGGTGGTATTTTAATGTCTCTAAATTAAAATTTTGATGTCATCTTGTAATGTTTAATTTTTAGGAAATAAAGAATACATACCTATAAATACAAGGTTATTTCATCATTTCAAATCCTAGAAGACACCTAGAACTTCATGAGAGCATTAATTGAAGTTTACAAGAGGTAATATTGTGATCAAGGCATTGAAGAGAAAAATTATCCAGCATTTTGTTGTAGCATTCAAGATCTCAAGCATCATGTCAAGGTCTTAAGAATCATGCATTTTTTGGAGCTAACATTGTGATGTAGGTTTCAAAGATCATGTCAAGCATTCAAAGCCTCAATTAAAGCATCAAGATCCACATCCATTGGATCCATTTCATGCAAGGTCAAGATCAATATTACAGATTCCCAAAGGTTTATTCAAGGGTTTGGTGAGTTGCAACATAGCTTGTTCATTCATCATTCCTTTCTTACATTTGTTATTTCAATTCAAGGTTTAATTACCCAGATGGGGTTTGACCAAGGAAAACCCCCATTCACCAAAAACAAACTATATTTCTCTCTTGTATTTATGTTGCAGATTTTAGGTTGAAGAAGGATTGGAGATCTTTTGAAGTGCAAGATTGGAAAAGTTTTCAAAGTTGCAAAAAGTTGCCAAAGTTGTTGTCAAGCCACAAGAACTCACATACAGATCTGATTTCTAACTTTCTGACAGTGCAACCTGGATCAAACAAAAGCTATAGAGTGACATTAGAGGCTCCTAAATTTTTTTTGAAAACCCTGACAAATGACCCATTTCCCCATGGGTGAATGAGTCTTAGAAAACCTCCCAAAACTACCTTTTGGTGACTGGTAAATAGTATTCTACCCTTTCATATTTGCGGAAAGTTTGGAGTTTCTGTCAATATTGAGCTTTACATTACTATGTCAAGTTTGAATTGGCATAATTAGGTTTATTTTCTATTTTTAGTTATTCTCCCAAAAGTGTTGCTTAGGCTAAAACCCCCATCCTCAAGCATAAGGAAATCAACAAGATTCCCCATTGAGTTGATTCACCTAAGGGTTTTTAGTCAATTCTTTGTGGGGATCACATTTCCTAATGAAATAAAGGGAAATAGATCTACATTCCAAATTGGGGGAGCCCCACATTTCCCTCTAAACCATATTTTCCCGCATTTCACTTCTCAACAAGTGAAAGACAAGATTCTAAGAATCCTTGGGTGCCAGGTAGCAAACATTTCAGATGTTTATTTGGGATTCCCCCTTTGCAAGTTAAGAAACCTCCCAACTCATTCTTGAATGACATCATTGAGAGAATCCAAAGGAAGCTAGCTAGATAGAAAGGGAAATTACTCAGCCAAGCTGGTAAGCTCCAACTTCTAAAATATTCTCTTTAAAATGTTAAGGACTATTATATACCTCTCTTTTAAATGCATGCATTCATCATAAGGAAGATTGAAAAAATTCAAAAGAACTTCCTCTTGTTGGGGACAAAAGAGAGATCTAGTATTACTCTTGTCAGCTGGGAGAAGGTGTGCTCCCTAGAGCAGTTAGGGGGGCTAGGGATTAGGAGATTAAATGTGTTCAATACGACCTTGATGAGAAAGATGGGATGGCTCATGGTCCAAGGAAATAAAGACTTGTTGAACATCCTCAGTGATAAATATATGGGGAATGAACCCCCTAGTTGCTTGCTATCCCCCCAAGATTTACCCAGTGGATCAACCTTTTGGAATAATATTCTCAAAACCAAGAATTTTCTATAGTAAGGAACTAAAAGGAAAGTGGGGGATGGGAGAGTTATCGATTTTTGGGATGAAGTGTGGGGGAATCATCCTATGTTGTCTTAGGTGGCCCAATTATCTCCTCTAAAATAAGACCTCAAAAGTATTTATGGTACATCTATCTATGGATATGTCAACTGGTATGAGGAGACTCCTAAATGGAGAAACTTTGAGCAAGATGTTCTTGATCTAAGATTAAGAAGAGGTAGCAATGGGCTGCCTTGTTCTGAATTAATTTCTACTCTTAGCTACCTCTTGGGTGACTGCTGCTCAGATATTCAAGGTGGTGTTGATGTTTGGATCTGGTGTGATAACCCCTCGAGGGCCTTCTTGGTTAAATTTTCCTACAATAAACTGGCAGAGCTTCTTTGATTGATGAAAAATTCAATTGGAACCTAATATGGAATGCCAAACTCATCCCAAAAGTCAATTGCTTTTGGTCTAGATGCTATACATGGTAGAATCCTCACCATTGATGTCCTCAATAGGAAATGATTTCAATTCATGAACATATGTGTTCTCTATCTTTGGGCAGAGGAATCTATTTGTCAGGTACTTATCCATTGTCCTTTTGGTAGGGAAGTATGGTCTTTGGATCGTCAAAATATCCTATTTGTTTGGGTGTTTTTGAGGGACTTAAAATACCTCATGAGTCAAAGAAGCTCTAGTCCTTTTTCTCATCCTATAACTAAGGAGATTTGGAAGCAGACCCCCCCTTGGTCTGTTGGCACCTATGGAAGGAAAGGAACAATATAATTTTTAGGGAAAAGTAGAGAAGTAGTGGAGAGGTGTTTTATTGCACAAAGCAACAAATTGTTGAGAACTTGAACTCGAAAGTCTTTGATTTCTCAAAATTCATGCCTAAATATAAAGAAATTGGAGTCAAGTAGCTTTGGGGTCTCAACCAAGATCTGACTAAGATTAATTGGGACAATATCCCTAGTGGGAAACTAACTCTCTAGAGGCCTCCTCATGAGGACTGGGTTAAATTAAATTTTGACGGTTTCTCTAAAGGAAATTTGAGAATTGCTACTACTGGAGGTCTGATAAGAGACCATGAAGGGAGATGTATTGAAGCTTATGCAAAATATATTGGATGTGCTACCAGTGTGTCCAAGCAGAGGCTACTACTACTCAAAAAGGTATTAAGAGGCTAAGAGAACTTGGTTTTGATAAAAAATCATTGAGGGAGATTCTAAATTGATTGTTGATTGCCTCAATGGCTTAGCTAAGCCCCCTTAGAAAATCAACAACCTTATCAAGGACTCAAAGCGTGTGTTTAATTTTATGGAGGGTTTCTCTATGTCTCACATCTTTAGAGAAGGTAACACTGATGTAATGCGATCTCCAATGTGGGGCTCTCTAATACCCAGTGGTAGCTCTAGAAGTTTGAACATATTCTGATTCAAATCAAAGAGTGGCTTGCTAAGGACTGGTCGAGAGGGGTTTTCTCTAATTGATGATGATGCTTCTTGTCTCCTTGGTCGAAGGGTTGCTACCCAATTTGGGGGTCGAGTCGGTCGTGTCTAACCCCTTTTTAAATTTGAATTTGAATTGTGTTGATGATATGGTGACATGTATTAAAATTGAAGGTTTGGCTTAGATGGTGATGTGTGTAAAAACTGAAGGAGAGGTGGCGAACAGAGTGGACCCGATGATGTCATCTCACTTTCATAATTTAACAATATGTTTCTATATAGTTTGGAAGGGAATTAATCATCAAAATTAGGATAGGTTGCTTTAAGGGAAAGTTTCCAATGATCTGGGATAAAACTAAGAATAATGAAAAGGTAAGTATCATCTGGAATTACATTTTTAAATTTATTTCCCTTAAAGTTATTTATTTAACTCAAGTTGAGTACAATGAGGGGATTCTAATTGACAAGACTGTGAATCATATTTCTCCTAATACTAAGGGTTTGGGGCTTATTTTAATAATGACCTCAAGGTTATGTAGCTCTTTTTCAAAGGGCCCTCACTTATTTCGTATGCCTTTGGTAGCCAATCGTCACTTCAATAGATGTTTTTGTTGTAAATGGATTTTATTATCCATTATTATTAATTGTAGTGGTTTTATTCACATAGATTATGGGTACTAGAACACGATTGTCCAAATCTAGTGAAAGATTTAATATTAGGCTCCTATCTTTGAAATGACTTTAGTTAAAGGCCTCTCTTTCTTGAAATTTAGCGACTTTAGCAAAATTTTGCTAGTAGATGCCGGTGCCTCTATTTATCTACTAAATTTTAGGGAAGCCTATATCATTTTGAGAACTGTTTACTTTTTACCGATTGTAGCTATTGTGGTTGTTGGTAAAAGTTTTTCTCTAGCCTCTATTGCATTATTACTAGATTAGGGAACCAAGGAAGCAATATAAGCCACTTTCTTCTGTTCCATTGTGCTAGAATGTGGAGCTCTGGAGGCTCTTCGAAGATGCTAGAATGACACATTTTTTCATTGCCATGAGAGGATTTAATGATGATATCATTGCTAAGTTCTAAAATTCGTGGAGGGGAGATAGAGTTCAAATTAGAAGCATTGGATTTGAGGTGTCCCCAGGGTTGATTGTTGCTATGAATAGCTTACAGTATATTTGTATGAGAGTGGCTAAAATTAGCAACAAAAACTACCAAAGGTTTATTGATAGTTTCCTTGAAGGGGATGAGAAGCTTGAGCGGTGCCAAAATGGATACAATAGGGAACAAATCATGGCCTCTTACGGGGTGGCCTATGTGGACATAATGGAATATTTTACCCTAGAGGGAAAGTACACAACAATTCATGGGTATCACTTCCCCTTTCTTTATCATATAAGGAGAAATGAAAAGATTAATATACCTTTTTTTTCTATTATCTTCTCTTAAGCAATGCAAGGCTAAAGGGGCTTCACCTCCCCTTCACCAGGGCCTAATTCAGTGCCTCTAGAATTATGCCTTAGTCATCACTCCCTTTCCAGGACCATAATTGGGAAATGAACCCAATGTTAATGTCACCCAAGTGAGCCAATCAGACCCCCACCCTCTTCTTCCTCCTAGAAATTCTCGCGGTGAGGGCATGTCCTTGGCTAAAGCTCCTCCCAAAAAACCCATAATTGTTCCCTCAGTTATGAAACAATATTCCATCATAGGTCTCCTTATCAAAGGGGATCCTACTGTCTTGAATGTGAAAGGTAAGGAGAGTATCTCAAACCCTCCTGGTAATCCCTTGGGAGAAAAGAGGAAAGGTCATGATAGTGCATAACCTAAAATAGCTTAAAAATTTACCATTGAGATAAGAGAAATGAGGAAGAATAGGGAAAAATAGATGACTCTAGAATTGGGAAGGGTGGAAGATAATCAACTAGGTTAGTGGTCTAGTTTGTAGTGTCCCTCCATCTGTGTTATCTTGTGTTACTTTTTGTCTCGCTGCGAAGTTGGGTGTTGTATGGTATGATTGCTAAGTTGATTTGGTTAGTTTGATTTGAGTTTTGATTGATCATTGTATCAGAATAAAATTGTCACTTGATATAGGTATAGTAGTGAATAAACATGGTTATGGCATTATAATAAAATCTAGCGGGAGGTTATAATTTAAAATAGTAAGAAATAAATAATATGATAAAAAAATTATTATGAAATGTGCTAATATGTCAGTTGTCTTGGAAGATCTAAACAGAGAAAACGTTGAAACGATTTTGTAACCATTTTGCATGAGTAAAGGCATTACTTATTGAAGTTTCTATAACTGAAAGGAAGTTACACAAAGTGGTAGCAAAAATTTAGGATTCTCTCAATGATACTGGGGGTGTTGTTCGAAGTTTGCGGAGATGTCTTTGGAAACAGGCATTCCGTGTAACAAGAAGGGATGACTTTAATTGTTTACTAAATTTAGTAGTGCGTGTGCATGCAAGTAAGGGGTGTAGAAGCTTATTCGAAAAGGTCTACAGGAAAGTGTATTGGACATGCATGAGTATCTTGTTTTGGTAACTCCTCTAAAATAGGCGCATGAAAATGCATTCATAATGCCGCCTTGTGCATTTTCTTAGGCATGTAACAACGGTTTAAAAAAAAAAAGAGAGGAGGATAGGTATGGATTCTAGGATGGACAATCCATGACGAATGCGAAGAACACATGAAAGCAGAACCGTTTTCATCTGAGAGGGGAGACACACAGATTTTGGGCAGAGACGAGGGAAGAAAGCTTAAGAAATAATATAGATAGGGAAAGAGTTATTTATTAACACTGAACATTCAGTAAGGAGAAAAACTAATTTGGGGAGGATTTTTCCGTGAATTTCTTCTAAGAGGTTTCTGGAAAACTTGTTCTAAAATTTTTGGAGGCTTAGGAGTTGGGCTTTTACGGAGGTCATGGGATTCAGAGTGCTGAAGTTGCATCTGGACTTCAATATTGACAATATTTCCAGCTCATTTTTGTAATTCTTGTTCTTGTTCTTATTTGGAGACTGTGAATACTTAACATGTTGCTTGGAATTTTCTAACATAGGAAATTTAAATGAACGCTTTGGGTTTGTAATTTGGTGGTCTGGGTAGCATAGCTATGCTCTCTATCCGCCAGGCATTCTTGTTATAATTTCCCTGTAGGTTGTAGGGTATACATATCTTTTAGATGCATGCTTTACACTCGTGATTTGGGCACTATAGGTCATTGTCTATTCTTTATAATCTCCCCATCTTCTTTGTAACAGTTATAGGATGGCAATGTCGTGGCTGGCAGGGAGTTCTTCTGAATTCCTCTCAGAAAATGCATGCGTAACTTCTAACTGTAGATATTGGCCATGCTGAAAGCTTTAGCGTATCTCTTAAACACAAGTAAATTGGTAATTGATTTATAAACATGTTTTATCTCCCTAGCAATCGAATGAATGTTCTTTGAGCCTTTCTCGTAATCAAATATGTGTGTGGACGCCAGGCCGACTCAGGCCGCATTGCCTTAGCACTGGAATATGTATACTGTTTACTTTTATTGCATTGATTTTGTCTATTAATGTTGGTCTAGGAAATCGATGACCTGTACAGTCCATATGAGTTTAGTGATGTTGAACTGGCGAATTTAGCCGTAATGCGTAGAAATCCCTTACCACCAGATAGTTAAAGAGACATATATTATCTCTTAAGTCGACCTGAGTGTTAATTGATAAACTTCAGGATAACTAATAAACTTATGAACATAAATACACCCATTTAGGTTGTCACCTAGTAATGAGAAGGCTATCTTGTATAACACTGTATTGTTCTTTTAGTTACCAGTGACTTTATATGTTCAAATATATTCATGCGGTATTTGGCTGCTAACGCCATGTTTTGTCTTCTTTCTGCATGTAAAATTATATTAGATCTAGACATATCTTTGTGTGTTGTAGATTGACTTCATGCTCGATTTTGCTATCGATCTTTATCCCCAAGTCAGCTGAAATATATTCGTAGCATTTCTAGTTTATGCATGATTATTACTCTAATCCTCTAGACTTGAGTTAGATCTATGTTAGTAACTGTTAGTCGCTTGGGTTGCTTATAAATCTGTTTAAATTATAAGCTTATTAGTTCTCCTCGTGGCTGGATAGGTCACTTAAGCATGTCTGTGAGATGTCAGTACTCTCCTTAGCATCGATACCCTTCCATGGTGACACCTAGTTCTTCTTGTACTTCAATGAAATTTAGCCATAGGATTTCGGTGTTCTTTCATGTATTGGTTGTTTTCATTCGTTTAATGTAACTCTTGGATATAGATACTTACCCTATGTCGTACGATCTGTTAAGGAGCCGTTTCCTAATGCAGTATGCTAGTGTATAAGTAATATGCTTTGTAATCAACTTTAGGAATGTTTGCTTCAGCAAAAGATGAGATCATTATTCTGTACTTTCTATCTGAAAATTAGGATTAGTTGAAAGCCAAAAATATATGTATAGGAAGATATGATCATGAATACATGCATAAGATAGATCTAAGATAAAAGATAGTGTTTAAGTCAGAGTTGAGTTATGATTTAATATTTGGAAAAAGCGTATTGATTAGTAATATATATATATATATACATATATATTTGTATAACCTTAGGGGTTCCTTGATATTTGACATCCATACAATTTTAAAATTCATAATAATAATAAATATATGTCATTTATTTGTTTGAGTTATAACAAAGTATACAATAAGGGATTATACCTTGAGAAATCAATGATAAGTTAAACCTTGGTGTCATATGAACCGTTGCTACATTTAAACAATATAGAAGAAGATTAAGGGTATGGTAGTAAATATTTAGAGAGTTCTTTTGAAATATCAGTCTTGTTAAAACTTTAGTTCCATTTAGACTTGAGTGATACATTGAATGTGATGTTGAACTTTACAAAATGTTATTTGGTTGTATTGTGAATTCATTACTTATTCCATGTTGATGTTGTTGTGATCATTTGTTTTGTTGGTTGACATTGTCGTTGGCTATTGTGGTGAATTTTGGGTTTTGTGATGGTTATGAGATACTGTTTATGGGAGGAATTCCGTTTGAGTCAATTGGCCCTTGGGAAGATTTTGGTTTTGTGAGTTGTTTATGTTGGTATTTGATTGAGTGAGATTTTGTTGTGATGACTTCACTTGTTGATTTGTAAATTGTGGTTTAACTTTAGTCTTTTGAGATCTTGTTGATCTTGCCATGGGAAAACTACTGTGTTAGTGATTTAGTCTTCCAGAGGTTAGGGGGGATATGATTTTTACTTGCAAGAGTTGGTATGGGGGTCCGGCGACTTAGGAGGATTCGCCTTGGGTAACCCATACCGAGTTTGAAGTATTTATTTGAGTTTTATGTTGATTCACCTGATAGTGGGAGATTTTATGAATCTGTTACTTAGATGAAGATTGATATTGCACTTGGATTGTTTTTATGTGGCTTTGAGCCTTGCACTTGAATGTGGTTTTTGTTACTTTGAATTCCTATCGAGAGATGGTGCATGCCTCAGTTGATGCGGTTATTTTATTGGATTACGTTTCTTGAGCAAGTTGGCTTTCTATTTGAGTTTTTGAGTTTTGTTGTTCATAAGGGGAGTGGCTTTCAATGGGGGTCGGGACCCGGAAGAGGTCCCAGGGTAACTCATTGGAAGTTTATTAATCAAGTGAAAACATTAATATTTAATTAGGGGTATTGGATAGAATCACACATTAACAAGATATAAGTGAATGCCTCACTCATGGCTCAAGTGCTTGTATGGGCTTGAGATGAGTTGAGAAGGCCTAGAATGGAAAAATCATTGTCTTGTCCTTATGAAAGATAATTGATGCCGCATTGGATTGCATGTGGGGCCGGGTTTCGTAAGAGGTCACCAGGGTAACCCAAGTTGGGGGCCGAGGCCTAGGAAGATTCGCCAGGGTAACCCATGCAAGATTGCGATGACACTCTTCCTTTAACAACCATGTATGTTTTGTTTTCCTCTATGATATTCTTGAGCCTCTGGAAGCACATGTTGGCATTTGTATGTTGATGCTTTATTGGTTGTTCCTTATGTTGGGTACATCTTGTATTGGTTATATCTTGTGCTGAGATTGCCTTATGTTATTGTGGTTCTTGTTGTGAAGTCTTGTATCCTTGTTCTGTATGATAGTTATCGTTGGGGTCTTTCTTGTCATCTCTTAGCACGGGGGGTGGGCCTTCAGGCCCACGTGGTTGGGTGGAACGTGCTATGCACCCCATTGGGTCCCCAATCGTCAATCAAAAAGTGCAAAATTGTACCTTGCAGTGACTCCTGAGTTGAACCAGAGTCGGAACCAGTATTGCAGCTTTGTACTTCTTCATTTCAAGTGTATCATTTCATTTTATTGTATCTTCCCTATTCATGTTGGGAAGTGGCATTGTAATATTGTAATCCTTGATTAATGTGTTGACCATGTTCATGTTATCTTATGGTTACTGGTGTATACTTACCTTTAATGTGATGTAATAATGTTGTTGTGAAAAATAATGCAGTCATGTAAACCCGAGGGATTTGTTATATGTAGTTCATGTTTAGTTTTCATTTCATGTGATATATGATTATTATGATGTATGTTAGTCCTTTAAAAAAAAAAAAAAATTGGTGCCATAAATGTTAGATGTATCGTATCCTTTGGGGTTGCTTGGCGGGGCATTACATAGTTGGCCAAAGGAAAAAGACTAAATTATGAGGAACCTAGAGAAGAACCTAAAGGAGTGGCTCTGACCCCTATAAATATTAGTAAAAAGGAACTATTTGTGGTACTCGGTGAAGACCTCTTGGAGGATTCTACTAGTAATGATGAAGATGAAGAGATGGAGGAGGTGCTGACCAAGCGGTAGTCTAGGATTCAAAGGACAATGAAGATGATGGGGATAAGAAAATTGCTAAAGAAATTAAGGACGTGGTCATGAATGTTATGGAAGAGGTGGACGGGCAGGCCATGAAGGACATGGAAGAGGATATGTAGGCTAAAGATAGGCCCTTGGAATTTTATCTCACTCAATTCTGGGAGTGCAAGATAAAGTGGAAAAAATGGGTAGTGCATTTAATAAGCTAACATCTATTGCTCTGGGTATCATGCAGAGGGCTATTTCTGGCATTATGAATGGTTCAACCAAAGTTAGGAAGGGCCACAGAAAGATGAACGCCTCTCAGGCCGAGGAGATGCAACAGCAATGAGATGAAGTAGTTGATTGAGGAATGAGACTTAATCTACAATCCCATAAAGTAATATGTGTCTTTTGTGTCTCTTGAATATGGGAGCTATGCCATGGTACTTTATGGGCCTGCGTGCCATCTTGTTTATGTTTTTCTAGGCTCATTTTTTTGGTCTTTAGCTATATGGTTGGATTTTAGCTTCTATTTTTTCATTCTGGTTAGGGTTGCTATTTTGTTGCAGTGTTTTAGTCCATTTTTTTGACCATGTTATTTTGTGGTGGTAGTTTTGCTAGTCGGTTGACCTATTGATCATTCTCTGTTTGGGTTCAGGGGCCCTTTCCCCTGCTTTTGTTATAAAAAACAACTTACATTATTATTGCAATATTTTCTAGCATATCAATATTTGATATGTCAAAATATTATGATTATTTTCATTTATTGAAAAGGAAAAACTCTATAATTTTTATTTAATTTCCTTAATTATTCAATAGAATTAACAAATATCAAGTTCACTTTTGATGGAAATTGACATCTAATGCCAATCCTTTAAATCACACTTAGTTTAGATGGGATCACATATCTTCTCAAAGAATAGAGAAAAATTTTTGTGGAAAGAACTATTTTGTATTAAATACCAAGATATAGACCTATAATTCATCACAAGCAACCTATGCACCATTATCAAAGGTGAAATGGATGAAAAATGTAGGTGATGGTTTTGAATGGGGGTATTCACCTATTTTCCTTATTTCATTAGGAAAAAGAGATCCCATAGGGAAATATTGACTTTCAACCATTGGGTAAGCCAATCTTGATGGAGATCTTGTTGTTTTCCTTATGACTGAGGATGAGGTAAATCAGCCTAAAATGTACTTTTGGGGGAAAATATAAAAATAGTAAATACACCCAATTATGCAATGTAACACATGAAAAATCAATTCAAAACCTTAATCTAATAGAATCCACAAAGTTCTGATAGATCTAAGAAAGATATGATTTTATGCACCTATCACAAAAAACCTCTGTCTAGTGTTCTAGGATAGGTTCACCCTAGGGAAAATGGGTCTTGCTACAAGGGTTCAAAATATGCTTTCATAGTCCTTTGCTCATGGATCTCCACTCCTGATTCATCTGGATTTCACAGTCAGAAAGTCAAAATTAAATTCTATAGGCGAGTTTTCGTGGCTTGACAATAATGTTGACAACTTTGACAACTTTACAAAACTGCACTTTTGATGAATCTTCAATCCTTCTTCAACCTAAGATCTACAACACACACAAGAGGGAAAAATTGTTTATTTTTGGTGAATGGGGATTTTCCTTGGTCAAACCCTGTTTTAATAATTAAACCTTGAAATGGAATGAAATATGAATGGAAGGAATGATGAATGAACACTTGCATGTTGCAACTCACCAAACCCTTGAATTGAGATCCTTGAAGGACTGGAATCTAATACATCTATCTAAGGTCTTTATCTTGCATGAAATGGTCTTGATGCTTGAAATTTGACTTGAATTCTTGAAACCTACATCTCCATGTTAGCTCCAAAAACATGCATGAATGAAGATAACTTTGACGTGATGCTTGAGATCTTGAATGCTACAAAAAATGACTAAGAAATCTACTCTTGAGCACCTTTGACAATAATATTTGCTATAATTTTTTCTCTCATGAAAATTCTAGGATTCAAATTGATAAAAAGACCTTTTATTTATAGGTAATTTTCTAATTTCCCAAAAATTAAACATCAAAGGCTGACAATTGCAAATTGAATTTGAATCATAAAAATGCTACCAAAAACATATTAAAAATTGGGTTCCTAAACTTAAGGGGGGCCCATTCGCCCTTGGGAAAATGGGTCTTAGGCCCCAAACCTAGGACACACCAATTTCAAGGCAATTTAATTAATTGCAATTGTTTAATACAAATTTACCTTTCAGAAAATGAGATTAACTAGGCATATATAATTAGGGAAATTAGAGGCTTAATTAAGTCCACTTAATTAAGGGACCCAAACATAGTGTGAAAATATAAATGAGTACATTTTCTGACACTATAGAAGGTAAAGAAAAGAATCCAAAAAGAAGAAATATTGACCTTGATGTGCTAATTTTCAAAATATATCAAAAGGTGTATTATCTATTTTATTTTTGAATATTAGAGATAGAATTCTCTTACACATAGAAAGTTCAGTTTCATGTTCTAAATCTTGAATTTTACTAGAAATTATTCATGAAGGAACTATGATTGAAAATAAAAGCCTATGAACACAAACCAAAAAGTAACAAACTACCTTGCTAAAATAAAAAATAATTTTCAACCAGATCTGGTTTCAAATGTTGTATAATAAAGAAAAAAACATTTCATTGCACAAAAGAACATCCATGAATGATTTAAGATTCTAATTCCATTGTAAACTCTAAATATCTAAATAAACACTATCTCCTTGATTTATTAATATTACATTATCTTCTCATTCAAGAAATGTAATGTCAAACATTGATTCCAAAGAAAAATAATAAAAATTCATGCTAAGTTATCAAGAAAATAAAGTATTTTTAATAAAATTAAATATATATAGTTTTAAATATTCTTATCATTCTAAAAATCATCAAAAATCCTATAAAAAAGATCCATATTAAAATTTCCTAACCATGGTGCACTAGGGCACCTAAGATGAACTATTCATTTAAAAAAATATAATAAATAAAAATCTAAATTGGATACAAATAAAAATAAATAAAAAATATCCAACAAATGGTTGGTAGAGGGGGTTGTTTATGTAATAATTGTCAAGAATAATGAATGACTAATGGAATTAGATTGGTACTTTGAAATGGTGGTTTCTTTTAAGATAATAAATTTTGGATGGTAATAGTATAATTAAGGCTTGTTAGACTTTCTTTTTTTGCATTTGGTTTTCTAGGCGGTTAGTTTTCTAGGTGTAAAATGATATTTATTTTAGGGGCTTGGTGTGGAAGGTGTCATTTTTCAGTAGAGAAGGATATACATGCTGATGTGAAAAAGAAGGGGGGCAATAGAGGAAGAAAAAAGTATCCAGTGAGGAGATGTATAATTTCTTTATCCTATTCAAGAAGTGAGACATTAAGGATTGTGATATTAGGCATTTGGTGCATCATATATAGGAGTTGGAAAAGGATCTTGATGGAGCTCCATTTGTTAGTTTCAATGATCTACCATGGAAAATTTAATGACAGACCTAGGGCATGCATGAGAGAAGGAACTTGTTTAAAATAGCTCAAACAATTAGCTATGTCTCCTTTCTATCAAATATTTTAATAATATTTAACATAAAATTCATTAGGTAAAGGGGTATTTAAACTATGTCTCAAATCATTCACATGTGATGAAGAGTTGATTAAATTTTTAGTTAAAGGTATTGAAACCTATCACAAAAGGTGTTAGGGTTTCCATCCCAATTGAGAGAATCCCATCCTTCTTTGAATTTTTTATTGAGGATGAGTTCATGGAAGAGTTGGTGGTATCCCCTCCTTGTAAGGGTTCTTCCTTTGAAACATGAAATAAAATTAATTGTAGTATTAAGAGGCTTTGTGATAGTTTTATTCTTTTCTAATATACCTTAATCCCATTTGGATTTCTCCTTTCAGCTATTGGGCTAAGGGTTATTATTTTCTTAATTTGGTCTATTCAACATTGGTTTGGTTGATATTTTATGTCACTTTATGGAGTTCCTAAATACTATTTTTTGCATTAGGTTTATGGTTGGGGGTCTATGTACATACACTGGTTCAATGTTACTTTATTTCTCAATTAATACATATTCACTATTTCAACTAGCTATTCTCTTGCATTGATGTCTGTTTGGCTTCTTGGTTTATGCTTAAAGAAAAAAGGAAAGCAACAGGATAATTCGACTACGCCATACAAGCACCAAATCACATAATAATCTGATCATGCATGCCTTCAACAATCATAAAAAATCTCCCAAAACTGCAACCAGTAACTGTCAATTGCGGAGAAATGTAGACTAGAATACTAGAGAGTGAACCAAAATAACTGGATCCACCACTAGAGGAGATAAACTAGTTGTGCACACCATTTTAGGGTACCCGACCAAGCTGCCAACATGGTGACATCAATGATAGTTCATATAGACAAACTTCTCCATTCTTCCAACAATCTTCCCCTTTGTCATTGATGGCAACATGTAAAAAATTTCTCCTTCAATCTCTCCCCATAAATTTATATTATAACTCTCTCCATACTCTTACTCTCTCCCCCTTTGACATCAATGGAAAAGGGTGACAAAAAAGAGGTGTAAAAATGGTGACATCAAAATTTCAAAAAGAATTCCAACTCTTCAAAAAATTTCAACCATCCAAAACTTTCAAACATTCAAAATTTAAGTGAAGATGACGTTATTCACCTGAAATACCTTCTTGTACCTCTCTTTGAGAGCTAGATACAACTTCTTCCAGTTGAATACAACTGAATCCATTCTTGTGCACGTACTTTCTAATAAGGCCAACAAAGTGAAAGAAGATGACCAATTTGTAGAGGAGCACTATTTTTCAACAGCTTCTACGTCAGTAAGCATTCTGGAAAGATGGTCTAACCGGACCTCAACAATCTCCTTAAGGGGCTAGAAGGTCTTCACCAAATCATCTCTTTGTATTTGTACAATGATCAGTTCAAATTGTAATTCACCAACTCTTAGTCTTTGCTTCCCTTCTTTATCTTCAAAGATATCAAAATTATTTCCAATGTTGTTCACTTCATATTCAATCGCTTCAATTTTGCTTATGAAATTATCTACTGCTGCAGGCCACCAGAGACAATATTTGTAAATATATGATATTTATTTAATGCACTTCCTTGTTTCCATGATTAGTTCAAATAATCTCTACTTAGCTTTACCACATCTGTTTTCAACCAAGGTTTCTAAATTGCGTCCTTCCAAACCTTCAAGCAACATTCTTTCTTCAACAATCTCAACTAGATTTTCTAGAAAGGAATAAAAAAAAACTGATAATTCAATACCTTTCTAAAGTAAATATTCTACCAAAGCATCATCAATCTTTAGTCTATCAATAGGAGAGGCTGCATTCCATAATTCACCAATTTTCTTCATCTTTCCCTTAACCATCATAGAATGGATGTCATTAGGATTATAGGATCCAGATCCAGTCAGGGATTCTTTCTCCTTTTCTTCTGAAATGTCAATGGTATCTTCAGTTATAACTTTTCTCTTCTTCAATTCCGGAGGGGAATCACTAATGAAAACCTTCAATTCTCTTTTACCGGAGGAAGAGCCCACTTCAAACTAACTCGATGCAGATATACTAGAGCAAAGATTTCTTTTTAGGAATGAGAAATATGATCTACACATACTTACATTATCTGCCAATGACTCTAGATATCTATAGACTTGCTTTCCAATATGAATACCTGATTCCCACACAACATTATCCTTTCTTACCAGTAGGGAACTCAAAAAGTAAAACACCAAGCACACTGGTGAAGATCCGAAACAAAAGGGATAACCCTCAACCAATGATATTTGAGCATTTTGAAGTAGATTTTCAAGTAACAAGCTACACAAATCAAACTGCCTATTCTCCTTAACCATCATATGAGCAATGTGTACGACAATAGCCGAAGTCGAGCTTTCATGATTTTTAAAATAAATTTTGTAAGAAATACTATATGCAACATATCTAACAACCAAATCTGCAAGTGTATCTATCAATAGTGCTTGAGGGTCTTTACTAATGCTAGTTAGTTCCTCCATGTCTTTGTACTTCATAGTTTTCTTTCCAGGGACTTCTCCAATACTGCATAAACCAGTAATCGCTTTGATTGCTTCCTTCAAGATTAAGTAGGGTTTTTCCAATATAATACTGCCATTCTTGAAACAATTCAACAGGAACAAAATAAACTCTTTATCAGTAGACCATCAAAATTCTCTCTACAAATCCATACCTAGGGTTTTTATGTTTTGTAATTCATTTTTGCTCAGCCCTAGTTCTATTCCTTTCATCTTTCTATGATCATATTCTTCTAATTCAACCCCTTTCAGCTTCAAAGGGATAACACCACTCGATCCTCTATCCAGTTCTATGATTTATTTAATTTTTATTTGAAACCTCATCAATTTTCTTCTTCCCCTTTTTGCAAACTGAGAAATGTTTCTAGATTACCTAAGACAATCTCTTCGAATTCCCTTCAAAATTGCTTCAAGCTCACTTCAATATCACTCTAGGAAACCATTCAAGTTCTTCAAATTCTCAATTAACCAAGAAGACTCACAAATTTCAACTTATACATCATCAAATTTACCCTAAAATGTATTAAATGCGACAAACATCTAAAAGCTGCTAAAAAAATTCTTCTTAACACATAAAATCCTAATTTGGTCCACAAATCATAATGACAACGTACTTTCTTCTGGTTCTTTTTCCAAGGCCTTTGAATATTCATTCTTCATATTTCAACCTTGTGCCAACCTTTGACACACCATTCTTCTAGGGGGATTTTATAATTTTTTGATAATGCTCCCCATAAGACCATGCTAGGTCTAATTTCCTAATAAATCATATGTATTGGAAGAGGGTACAGACACATCAGTAGCTTCAAGTTTTTCTTCTTCTTTCTTCTTCCATATCTTATTCATCTCTTGCTTCATTTCTTCTTTGTCGATCTTCTTTACCGGTTCACTCTTCTCTTCCAGAGCAAACTTCTTTCCCTTCTTACTTCTACAAACTTTTGAGAAATGTTCAGTTTTGTTGCAGTTATAACAGAAAACACTTTTCTAATTAGCCTATCATCCATTATTCCTTGATCTACATTGATTTGCTCCATGTCCAAATTTATTACAGTTATAGCAATAACCATTAACAAGTTGATTCATTCTGCCTTCATTAAACCTGTTCCTTATTACCTGACTGATCATTCTCACCTGAGATTTTCATTCTATAGCCTTATGTCCAATCTTCCTACATTCAAAACATTGTCCAGTGAAGGGACCAGAAAACTGGTTCTTCCTACTCCTGCATTCTGTTTCTTTGTGACCATATTTGTTACAAGAAAAAGAAACACCATTGAAAGAGGGACACCTTTGTGCATTAGGCTGTCTCACAGGCGATCTCCTTGCAAAATTCCTTGAATTTATTCTCTACTTTCCTTTGTCTTGACTCAAGATTCTGGTTGTTCATTGTATTCTTTAGATCTTTAGAACTTTCATCGGTATCAATTCCCAAACCACCTTTGTATTTACTTGGTTTTTAATTTGCAAGTAATTCTTCAAGTTTACCGAAGCTAGGTATGAAATTATTTGCACAAAGTTTTTCCTTCTCTAGTTCCACTCTTAAGTTTACTATGTCCTATTCAAGTCTAGAGCATTCATTAGACTCGTTCTGCACCATTGTATTCAAACATTCTTCAATCCTATTCTTCTCTTCTACTATCACTTTTAGTCCAATTATTTCTTGTTTCAACACTTCACTCACTTCTCTGTGTCTTTCCTTGAATTTCTTCAATTGTTCTTTCAATTTTTGGACACATTCATTTGCATCATCCATATTCTCTTTTAGATCTCTATTTTCTCTTTCCACTTTATCAAGATCCTCAAGAGTAGTCCGAAGCTCTCCTTTATCATCCATTTAACCAGCCTTCAGGATCCTCCTTAAGAGATTAAGCTCTTCACTAAGGAACCAAAGCTCTGATACCAATTGTTAAATAGGCACATGACAACTGAGAGGGGGGCATGAATCAGTTGTCACAAAATTAAAACTTAAGACTTCAACACTTATCAATTCCACAACCACACTATTCTATTATTAAGTAAGAGCATGAAACACAAATAATAGAAAATAAATCAACACAATGAACACCAGATTTTTACGTGGAAAACCTAATAAGGGAAAAACCACGGTGAGGGTTAACTCACAATATAAAGAGATTATAAAACTAAATACATAGGCTCACTACCAAGGGATCACTTCCTAGAAGAGGACTCACTGTCCAAGTACAAAGGTTCACTACCTATAGAAAGGACTCACTATCCAACAGGGAGGCTCATTGCCTACAAAAAAAAATTACAGAACAAGTTAGGCTATACAACCAGAATGAATTGAAAAGATGCACCTATCAAGTACTGATGCAGTTTGACTATGATGCTCAATATAAAAACTTAACACATTTCATCTTTTTCACACTTCTTCACTTTAGCATTCACAACTCAATCATCTGTCTATTATTTTCTTCAAAACTGTTCAATATATATATATATATGCCTGATCTTCACCGCAAGCATCAATTAGATTGACCTAATTAGATGCACTTCTTATTCACGAAAAATATCAACTATCAGCTCCAATCATTCACAAAATATTTCCAAAAATAATTCAAACCTTCAACACGTTACATCATGCCGACATAGACCAAAAATAGGTCTCACATATGTCCACATACCGTATCACAATTAACTCAAGAAGTCATCCAGGAATAGAGTTCAAAGAAAAAAGGAAACCAACAGAATACTGCCACTACGCCATACAAGCACTAGAGCACATAATAATCTAATCATGCATGCCTTCAACAATCATAAACAATCTCCCAAAACCGCAACTAGTAACTGTCAACTGCAGGGAAATGTGAACTAAAATACTAGAGAGTGAACCAAAAATACTGGATCCACCACTAGAGGAGATAAACCAGTTGTGCACACCATTTTAGGGTACTGGACCAAGCTGCCAACATGGTGACATCAATGACAATAGATAGACAAACTTCTCCATTCTTCCAACAATGCTAATTTATCTAATATTAGAACATGTAAAAATATATACCTAGGAGATAGTTTTATCATAAAATCCAAAAGTGACATGAAAATTTCAAATATTTATGAATCCATTGGAGATTCCCCAATTTTTCCAAAATTAAGGATTTTTTTTTATCTTGTTCTCATCTTACTAAATAAAAATTCAAAGTTCTTATTAGAGATAGTTGAATGTATATCAAAGATCAAATTAAAGTTATTATTGCCGAAGGTATTAGAAAAATGGTGTCTTTATCTTTAATAAATTTTCAAAAGAAACTTGCTTAACTGAAACATATTTTTGGCATGAAGGATTAAGACACATATATATAAATTTTTTAAATGTAATGTCTCATTATAGTTTAATTATTGGATTACTTGAATTTGAAAAAAAATGAAAACCTATATTTAGAATGCTTCCTAACTTAAAAAAATACTCCACTTTTTTTAAAAAATCATAATAAAATTTCATGTCAACCCTTTGAATTATTTCATTGAGATTTACTAGGAACTTTTCAAGTTCACTCTTTGAAGAGGTCTATCTATGCTCTTACAATCATCAATGACTATTCTAGAAATGATTGGTGGTATTGTATTAAAAATAAAATGATTATCTTTCTAAATTTAAAGAATTTAAATCCATACTTAAAAATTAGTACAATCATAAAGTAAACATATTTTTGGCATGAAATATTAGGACACATATAAATTTTTTAAATGTGATGTCTCATCAAAGTTTAATTATTGGATTACTTGAATCTGAAAAAAAAAAAACCTATAAAGAATGCCTTCTAGCTTAAAAAAATACTACACTTTTCAACAAAATTCATAATCAAATTTCATATAAACCCTTTGAATTATTTCATTGAGATTTACTAAGCACTTTTAAAGTTCACTCTTTGATAGGTCTATCTATGCTCTTACATTATCAATGATTATTCTAGAAATGATTGGTGGTATTATATTAAAAAATAAAATGACTATCTTTCTAAATTTAAAGAATTTAAATCCATACTTAAAAATTAGTACAATCATTTAAAGTAAAAATTAGTACAATCATAAAGTAAACATATTTTTGGCATGAAAGATTAGGATACATACATATCAATTTTTTAAATGTAATGTCTCATCATAGTTTAGTTATTGGATTACTCGAATTTGATAAAAAATGAAAACCTATAAAGAATGCCTCCTAGCTTAAAAAAATAATCCACTTTCAACAAAATTCATAATCAAATTTCATGTAAACACTTTGAATTATTTCATTGAGATTTACTAGAAACTTTTCAAGTTCACTCTTTGAATAGGCCTCTCTATGCTCTTACAATTATCAATGATTATTCTAGAAATGATTGGTAGTATTATATTAAAAAATAAAATGATAATCTTTCTAAATTTAAATAATTTAAATCCATACTTAAAAAATTAGTACAATCATAAAGTAAACATATTTTTGGCATGAAAGATTAGGACACATATAAAAATTTAAAATGTAATGTCTCATCATAGTTTAATTAAACTGGATTACTTGAATTTGAAAAAAAATGAAAACCTATAAAGAATGCCTCCTAACTTAAAAAAATACTACACTTTTCAACAAAATTCATAATCAAATTTCATGTAAACCCTTTGAATTATTTCATTGAGATTTAATAGGAACTTTTCAAGTTCACTCTTTGATAGGTCTATCTATGCTCTTACAATTATCAATGATTATCCTAGAAATGTTTGGTAGTAGTATATTAAAAAATAAAATGATTATCTTTCTAAATTTTAAGAATTTAAATCCATACTTAAAAATTAGTACAATCATAAAGTAAAAATTAGTACAATCATAGAATAAACATATTTTTGGCATGAAAGATTAGGATACATACATATAAATTTTTTAAATGTAATGTCTCATCCTAGTTTAATTATTGGATTACTTGAATTTGAAAAAAATGAAAACCTATAAAGAATGCCTCCTAGCTTAAAAAAATAATCCACTTTCAACAAAATTCATAATCAAATTTCATGTAAACACTTTGAATTATTTCATTGAGATTTACTAGAAACTTTTCAAGTTCACTCTTTGAATAGGCCTCTCTATGCTCTTACAATTATCAATGATTATTCTAGAAATGATTGGTAGTATTATATTAAAAAATAAAATGATAATCTTTCTAAATTTAAATAATTTAAATCCATACTTAAAAAATTAGTACAATCATAAAGTAAACATATTTTTGGCATGAAAGATTAGGACACATATAAAAATTTAAAATGTAATGTCTCATCATAGTTTAATTAAACTGGATTACTTGAATTTGAAAAAAAATGAAAACCTATAAAGAATGCCTCCTAACTTAAAAAAATACTACACTTTTCAACAAAATTCATAATCAAATTTCATGTAAACCCTTTGAATTATTTCATTGAGATTTAATAGGAACTTTTCAAGTTCACTCTTTGATAGGTCTATCTATGCTCTTACAATTATCAATGATTATCCTAGAAATGTTTGGTAGTAGTATATTAAAAAATAAAATGATTATCTTTCTAAATTTTAAGAATTTAAATCCATACTTAAAAATTAGTACAATCATAAAGTAAAAATTAGTACAATCATAGAATAAACATATTTTTGGCATGAAAGATTAGGATACATACATATAAATTTTTTAAATGTAATGTCTCATCCTAGTTTAATTATTGGATTACTTGAATTTGAAAAAAATGAAAACCTATAAAGAATTCCTCCTAGCTTAAAAAAATACTCCACTTTTCAACAAAATTCATAATCAAATTTCATGTAAACACTTTGAATTATTTCATTGAGATTTACTAGAAACTTTTCAATTTCACTCTTTGAATAGGTCTATCAATGCTCTTAAAATTATCAATTATTATTCTAGAAATGATCAAGGTGGTATTATATTCAAAAGTAAAATGATTATCTTTCTAAATTTAAAGAATTTAAATACATACTTAAAAATTAGTACAATCATAAAGTAAAAATTCACGGGACTAATAATGGAAATAAATAATATAGATAAATGGGTGAGCCACAATAGTGGTTTACAATTTGATGGAGGAAGGAAAATTCATTTTTTTGTGTTTGCACTAGGTAAGGGGGTTCATTCAAACTAGCATGTTCGACCAAACCCTTTAAGATGTTCGGTCGAACCATAGGGTTCGATCGAACTTCTAGTTCAAGCGAACCCCTCACAAGTCAATGGGGAAATAATATTTTAAGGGGCTCAATTGAACCCCTTGAAATAGGGATTTAAAAAAAACTTTCCTATCATTTTCAAACTGACACTTTTTCCTTTGCGTGCGGTGAACGACGAACTCCCAACCCAACGAAGCTTCAACATGCACCACCTCCATAGTATATCAACCTCCCTCCATAGTGCACCAGGTTGGTTATCTTTGCTCAAATTCTTTGATTTCAAATTGCATTTGTTTGAAAATTTGTAAACCCTAAATGTGATAAAAGAAATCCATTTTGTGCGTATCATTTTATCACATCATTCCATGAGATCAAATTTATCATGTGGGTTTCCTTTAAAATGAAACAAATTTAATATACCATGTGGGTTTCCTTTAAAATGAAACAAATTTAATATACCCTGTTTCAAAGCTCCCATTTTGGCACACAGAGGGTGAAGGTTGTGGAATTTGGCTTTACACCTGCCAATTGCATTTGCTTGAAAGTTTCTAAAGCCTTTTCAACAAATCCATTTGCTCTGCAATTTGGCTTTACAACTGCCAATTGCATTTGCTTGAAAGTTTCTAAAGTCTTTTAAACAAACCCATAAATTTCAAAATTTGGCTTTACAACTGCCAATTGCATTTGCTTGAAAGTTTCTAAAGCCTTTTAAACAAACCCATTTTGCAAAATTTGGATTTACAAATTCCAATTGCATTTGCTTGAAATTTTCTAAAGCCTTTTAAACAAACCCATTTGCTCCAAAATTTGGCTTTACAACTACCAATTGCATTTGCTTGAAAGTTTCTAAAGGCTTTTAAACATACCCAAATTTGTTACAGCTGCCAATTGCATTTGCTTGAAAGTTTGTAATTTTTTTTCAACAAACCCATTTGCTCTATAATTTGGCTTTACAACTGCCAATTGCATTTGCTTGAAAGTTTCTAAAGCCTTTTCAACAAACCCATTTTCAATAGTGGAATAATATAATTCAAATGAGAGACTAGCTTCTTGTTGATGAAATTATGAGTTTTTCCTAAATCTATCAATACCATTAGTTTAATATCCCATGCAAAATATAAAAGTCAAAATTTATAGTTTAGTTTCTAGTTGTTATGAGATTAGTGCTAATTGTTAGTTTATTTTTATTTTGGACTTCACATTGAGATTTTGATAATATTCCCTAACTCTTTACTTTTGGCATATTCATCCCTAAATTATTGTTATACTTCCTCAAAAATGGATCCATACACATACACACTCAAGATTAATTTATGGCAACATTGAAGAACTTGTTAGGTACACATATGGCTTCCTCAAACATACATAAAATATCTCTCTTGATCTCAATAAAGGTCTTG
>VDFB02281492.1:786172626-786193263 GCA_007258455.2 Sequoia sempervirens
ATTGCTTCCTTCAAGATTAAGTAGGGTTTTCCCAATACAATATTGCCATTCTTGAAACAATTCAATAGGAACAAAATAAACTCTTTATCAGTAGACCATCAAAATTCTCTCTACAAATCCATACCTAGGGTTTTTATGTTTTGTAATTCATTTTTGCTCAGCCCTAGTTCTATTCCTTTCATCTTTCTATGATCATATTCTTCTAATTCAACCCCTTTCAGCTTCAAAGGGATAACACCACTCGATCCTCTATCTGATGTTATGATTTCTTTCATTTTTATTTGAAACCTCATCAATTTTCTTCTTCCCCTTTTTGCAAATTGAGAAATGTTTCTAGATTACATGAGACAATCTCTTCGAATTCCCTTCAAAATTGCTTCAAGCTCACTTCAATATCACTCCAGGCCACCATTCAATTTCTTCAAATTCTCAATTAGCCAAGAAGACTCACAAATTTCAACTTATACATCATCAAATTTACCCTAAAACGTATTAAATGTGATAGACATCAAAAAGCTGCTAAACACATTCTTCTTAACACAGAAATCCCTAATTCGGTCTGCAAATCATAATGACAACATACTTTCTTCTAGTTCTTTTTCCAAGGCCTCTGAATATTCATTCTTCATATTTCAACCTTGTGCCAGCCTTTGACACACCATTCTTCTAGGGGGATTTTATAATTTTCTGATAATGCTCCCCCTAAGACCATGCTAGGTCTAATTTCCTAATAAGTCATTTGTATTGGAAGAGGGTATAGACACATCAGTAACTTTAGGTTTTTCTTCTTCTTTCTTCTTCCATATCTTATTCATCTCTTGCTTCATTTCTTCTAAATGTTGATCTTCTTTACCAGTTCACTCTTCTCTTCTAGAGAAGACTTCTTTCCCTTCTTACTTCTACAAACTTTTGAGACATGTTCAGTTTTGTTGCAATTATAGTAGACAAAATTTTTCTGATTAGCCTATCCTCCATTATTCCTTGATCTACATTGATTTTCTCTGTGTCCAAATTTATTACAATTATAGCAATAGCCATTAATGAGTTGATTCATTCTACCTTCATTAAACCTGTTCCTTATTACTCGACTGATCATTCTCACCTAAGATCTGCATTCTATAGCCTTATGTCCAATCTTCCTACATTCAAAACATTATCCAGTGAAGGGACCAAAAAACTGGTTCTTCCTACTCCTGCATTCTATTTCTTTGTGACCATATTTGTTACAAGAAAAACAAACACCATTGAAAGAGGGACACCTTTGTGCATTAGGCTGTCTCATAGGCAGTCTCCTTGCAAAATTCCTTGAATTTATTCTCTACTTTCCTTTATCTTAACTCAAGATTCTGATTGTTCATTGTATTCTTTAGATCTTTAGAACTTTCACTAGTATCAATTCCCAAACCACCTTTTTCTTTACTTAGTTTTTGTCCTACAAGTAACTCTTCAAGTTTACCAAAGCTAGATATGAAATTATTCGCACAAAGTTTTTCCTTCTCTAGTTCCACTCTTAAGTTTACTATCTCTTGTTCAAGTCTAGAGCATTCATCAAACTCGTTCTGCACCATTGTATTAAGACATTATTGAATCCTATTCTTCTCTTCTACTATCACTTTCAGTTGAATTATTTCTTGTTTCAATAGTTCACTCACTTCTCTGTGTCTTTCCTTCAATTTCTTCAATTGTTCTTTCAGTTTTTAGACACATTCATTTGCATCATCCATATTCTATTTTAGATCTCTATTTTCTTCTCCACTTTTATCAAGATCCTCAAGAGTAGTCCCAAGCTCCTTTATCATCCATTAACCAGCCTTCGTGATCCTTTAAGAGATTAGTTTTCACTAAGGAACCAAAGCTCTAATACCAATTGTTAAATAGGTGCAGGACAAATAAGAGGGGGGGTGAATTAGTTGTCACAAAATTCAAACTTAAAAACTTCAAATCTTATTAATTCCACAACCACACTATTCTATTATTAAGTAAGAGCATGAAAAACACAAATAATAGAAAAATAAATCAACACAATGAACACCCGCATTTTACGGAAAACCCAATAAAGGAAAAACCACGGTGAGGGTTAACTCACAATATAAAGAGATTATAAAACTAAATACATAGACTCACTACCAAGGGCTCACTTCCCAGAAGAGGACTCACTTTCCAAGTACAAAGGATCACTACCTACATAAAGGAATCACTATCCAATAGGGAGGCTCATTGCCTACAAAAAAATTTACAGAACAATTTAGGCTATACAACCAGAATGAATTGAAAAGATGTACCTATCAAGTGCTGATGCAGTTGGATGGTGATGCTCAATATAAAAACTTAACACATTTCATCTTTTTTACACTTCTTCACGTTAGCATTCACAACTCAATCATCTATCTATTATTTTCTTCAAATCTGTTCAATATATATATGCCCAATCTTCACTACAAGCATCAATTAGATCAGCCACTTATTATTCACAAAAAAATATCAATTGTTAGTTCCAATCATTCACAAAATATTTCCAAAAATAATTCAAACCTTCAACATGTTACATCAAGCAGACATAGACCAAAAATAGGTTGCACATATGTCCACATACCGTATCACAATTAACTCAAGAAGTCATCCAGGAATAGACTTCAAAGAAAAAAGGAAACCAACAGAATATTGCCCCTATGCCATACGAGCACCAGAGAACATAATAATATGATCATGCATGCCTTCAACAATCATAAACCATCTCCCAAAACCACAACCAGTAACTGTCAACTACAGAGAAATGCAAACTAAAATACTAGAGAGTGAACCAAAAATACCAGATCCACCACCAGAGGAGATAAACCAGTTGTGCACACCATTTTAGGGTACTGGACCAAGCTACCAACATGGTGACATCAATGACAATAGATAGACAAACTTCTCCATTCTTCCAAAAATGATAATTTATTTAATATTAGAACATGTAAAAATATATACCTAGGAGATAGTTTTATCATAAAATCCAAAAGTGACATGAAAATTTCAAATATTTATGAATCCACTGGAGATTCCCTAATTTTTCCAAAATTAAGGATTTTTTTTAATCTTGTTCTCATCTTACTAAATAAAAATTCAAAGTTCTTATTAGAGATAGTTGAATGTATATCAAAGATCAAATTAAAGTTATTATTGCTGAAGGTATTCAATAAATGGTGTCTTTATCTTTAATAACTTTTCAAAAGAAACTTGCTTAACTGAAACATATTTTTGGCATGAAAGATTAAGACACATACATATAAATTTTTTAAATGTAATGTCTCATCATAGTTTAATTATTGGATTACTTGAATTTGAAAAAAATGAAAACCTATATTTAGAATGCTTCCTAACTTAAAAAAATACTCCACTTTAAAAAAAAATCATAATAAAATTTCATGTAAACCCTTTGAATTATTTCATTGAGATTTACTAGGAACTTTTCAAGTTCACTCTTTGAATAGGTCTATCTATGCTCTTACAATTGTCAATGACTATTCTAGAAATGATTGGTGGTATTATATTAAAAAATAAAATGATTATCTTTCTAAATTTAAAGAATTTAAATCCATACTTAAAAATTAGTAAAATCATAAAGTAAACATATTTTTGGCATGAAATATTAGGACACATAAAATTTTTAAATGTGATGTCTCATCAAAGTTTAATTATTGGATTACTTGAATTTGAAAAAAAAAGAAAATATATAAAGAATGCCTTCTAGCTTAAAAAAATACTACACTTTTCAACAAAATTCATAATCAAATTTCATATAAACCCTTTGAATTATTTCATTGAGATTTACTAAGAACTTTTAAAGTTCACTCTTTGATAGGTCTATCTATGCTCTTACATTATCAATGATTATTCTAGAAATGATTGGTGGTATTATATTAAAAAATAAAATGACTATCTTTCTAAATTTAAAGAATTTAAATCCATACTTAAAAATTAGTACAATCATTTAAAGTAAAAATTAGTACAATCATAAAGTAAACATATTTTTGGCATGAAAGATTAGGATACATACATATAAATTTTTTAAATATAATGTCTCATCATAGTTTAGTTATTGGATTACTCGAATTTGATAAAAAATGAAAACCTATAAAGAATGCCTCCTAGCTTAAAAAAATAATCCACATTCAACAAAATTCATAATCAAATTTCATGTAAACACTTTGAATTATTTCATTGAGATTTACTAGAAAATTTTCAAGTTCACTCTTTGAATAGGCCTCTCTATGCTCTTACAATTATCAATGATTATTCTAGAAATGATTGGTAGTATTATATTAAAAAATAAAATGATAATCTTTCTAAATTTAAATAATTTAAATCCATACTTAAAAAATTAGTACAATCATAAAGTAAACATATTTTTGGCATGAAAGATTAGGACACATATAAAAATTTAAAATGTAATGTCTCATCATAGTTTAATTAAACTGGATTACTTGAATTTGAAAAAAAATGAAAACCTATAAAGAATGCCTCCTAACTTAAAAAAATACTACACTTTTCAACAAAATTCATAATCAAATTTCATGTAAACCCTTTGAATTATTTCATTGAGATTTAATAGGAACTTTTCAAGTTCACTCTTTGATAGGTCTATCTATGCTCTTACAATTATCAATGATTATCCTAGAAATGTTTGGTAGTAGTATATTAAAAAATAAAATGATTATCTTTCTAAATTTTAAGAATTTAAATCCATACTTAAAAATTAGTACAATCATAAAGTAAAAATTAGTACAATCATAGAATAAACATATTTTTGGCATGAAAGATTAGGATACATACATATAAATTTTTTAAATGTAATGTCTCATCCTAGTTTAATTATTGGATTACTTGAATTTGAAAAAAATGAAAACCTATAAAGAATTCCTCCTAGCTTAAAAAAATACTCCACTTTTCAACAAAATTCATAATCAAATTTCATGTAAACACTTTGAATTATTTCATTGAGATTTACTAGAAACTTTTCAATTTCACTCTTTGAATAGGTCTATCAATGCTCTTAAAATTATCAATTATTATTCTAGAAATGATCAAGGTGGTATTATATTCAAAAGTAAAATGATTATCTTTCTAAATTTAAAGAATTTAAATACATACTTAAAAATTAGTACAATCATAAAGTAAAAATTCACGGGACTAATAATGGAAATAAATAATATAGATAAATGGGTGAGCCACAATAGTGGTTTACAATTTGATGGAGGAAGGAAAATTCATTTTTTTGTGTTTGCACTAGGTAAGGGGGTTCATTCAAACTAGCATGTTCGACCAAACCCTTTAAGATGTTCGGTCGAACCATAGGGTTCGATCGAACTTCTAGTTCAAGCGAACCCCTCACAAGTCAATGGGGAAATAATATTTTAAGGGGCTCAATTGAACCCCTTGAAATAGGGATTTAAAAAAAACTTTCCTATCATTTTCAAACTGACACTTTTTCCTTTGCGTGCGGTGAACGACGAACTCCCAACCCAACGAAGCTTCAACATGCACCACCTCCATAGTATATCAACCTCCCTCCATAGTGCACCAGGTTGGTTATCTTTGCTCAAATTCTTTGATTTCAAATTGCATTTGTTTGAAAATTTGTAAACCCTAAATGTGATAAAAGAAATCCATTTTGTGCGTATCATTTTATCACATCATTCCATGAGATCAAATTTATCATGTGGGTTTCCTTTAAAATGAAACAAATTTAATATACCATGTGGGTTTCCTTTAAAATGAAACAAATTTAATATACCCTGTTTCAAAGCTCCCATTTTGGCACACAGAGGGTGAAGGTTGTGGAATTTGGCTTTACACCTGCCAATTGCATTTGCTTGAAAGTTTCTAAAGCCTTTTCAACAAATCCATTTGCTCTGCAATTTGGCTTTACAACTGCCAATTGCATTTGCTTGAAAGTTTCTAAAGTCTTTTAAACAAACCCATAAATTTCAAAATTTGGCTTTACAACTGCCAATTGCATTTGCTTGAAAGTTTCTAAAGCCTTTTAAACAAACCCATTTTGCAAAATTTGGATTTACAAATTCCAATTGCATTTGCTTGAAATTTTCTAAAGCCTTTTAAACAAACCCATTTGCTCCAAAATTTGGCTTTACAACTACCAATTGCATTTGCTTGAAAGTTTCTAAAGGCTTTTAAACATACCCAAATTTGTTACAGCTGCCAATTGCATTTGCTTGAAAGTTTGTAATTTTTTTTCAACAAACCCATTTGCTCTATAATTTGGCTTTACAACTGCCAATTGCATTTGCTTGAAAGTTTCTAAAGCCTTTTCAACAAACCCATTTTCAATAGTGGAATAATATAATTCAAATGAGAGACTAGCTTCTTGTTGATGAAATTATGAGTTTTTCCTAAATCTATCAATACCATTAGTTTAATATCCCATGCAAAATATAAAAGTCAAAATTTATAGTTTAGTTTCTAGTTGTTATGAGATTAGTGCTAATTGTTAGTTTATTTTTATTTTGGACTTCACATTGAGATTTTGATAATATTCCCTAACTCTTTACTTTTGGCATATTCATCCCTAAATTATTGTTATACTTCCTCAAAAATGGATCCATACACATACACACTCAAGATTAATTTATGGCAACATTGAAGAACTTGTTAGGTACACATATGGCTTCCTCAAACATACATAAAATATCTCTCTTGATCTAAATAAAGGTCTTGGATAAGGAAAGAAAGCTTAAATCCAAAGGAAAGACCCTTATAAAGTCGCAAAAACCATTTAAAGAACATAAAGAAGACTTGTCCATTATTTTAAATAAATATGCACAAAGAGGAAATTAGCCAAAAAGCTTAAGGATCCATTCAATTGTGATAATCATATTATTTAACAAACATGAAAATAACATAAAAATAATAACATCATTATTTTTAAAGAAAGGTAGAGTTAGGAAAGGAATAAAATATCACAAGAGAACTATCTCAAGTAAAATTTAAAATCCAAGGAGATTTGATATGTTGATAGAACACCCTTTCCAATATTCTCACAAGCTTTACCAACTCCTTCTCAATCCAAACCCTCTTGGTTTCTTTCACTTCCCTCTTCTCAAGATCCTTGAATTATATAATAATCAAATCGCAAAAGAGGCAACCCCTCTTCTTAAAATTTCATTTTGGCTAAATAAGTTGAATCTAATATATGTTGCTTGATCTAATGGATTTTTAACATGTTGAACCATTTATTCAAAGAAAAGAAGAGAGTCCACAAAGGAATTTTGAGTAAATACTTGGTAAGTTTTAACTTATAAAATGTGGTAACTCTTAGATATTTTCCTCACCAAAATATCTCTCCAAATTTAAATCTAAATGCACATCCAAAAAAATACAAATTCATAACTAAATTTAATTCAAAAAGTGGGCCATCTATGGCCTTCTATAAACTTCTCGAAGATGTCATTCCCATAAATGATAAATTAAAAGTTAAGTTATGACCTACACCAAAATGACATGAAATTATCTTTCTAAGATGTCATATTTTCATAAACCCCTCAAATATTTTTTTAAACTAATTTTAAACACTCAAACAAATACATATATATGAATATAAATTTCATTTATAAATTCTTGGAATATATCAATGCATCACAATTAAAATCTTAGACATCATGCATAATATTTTTGATGTATTCACAAAGCCACCTAGGGTCTCATAAGACTTGAGTACGTGAATACTAATATGCATTTATCTAATGGTGGGATAAATGGAGGAGGATTAGGAGTAAGTTCATATATATCTATTACTTATTTTGCTATCCAATATATTGGTTAGAGAGGTTTCATTTGAATAGAAGAAGTGAAGATAAGGTCTATTAAAATATGACTCGCCATCTTCTCTATTCTTAGGATTTTGGAGTATATCAAAATATCCAAACCTATATTTCATTGTTGATCTCAACTAATCTTTGCTTCAACTTCCAAATCATCCACACAATCCTCCCTGAAATATTCAATATGTGAAACATAATTATGAGGAAGATACAAATAATCCTTGACATAGCTTTTTGTATCAAAGGATAATATGGTTCTATAATTTTAAACTATTCCTAATTTTGAATCAAAATACAATCAATTATCTATTTAATCTCAATTTAATCGTAATGTTAAGGAAAACATAAATTACTTGAATCTTTTTAACCTGTCTCTCATTAGATTCTACTTAATCTATCTTAAATTTAAAAAACAACATTAAAATCCACATAACAAATTTCAAAGACATAATATTATTACAATATTATTTAAAAATCTAATTTTAATGAATGGTGTAGAAATAAATATTCAAATTTTAAATCTATGAAAATATAACCAAATGATCCTTAGTAAATTCATATATCATTTGTGATGAGAATGCTGAATATTATAATTTTTTAGGCCAATCTTAGGCACTAATTCACCATTGTTAAAATGATCCTTAGTTTATTCATTGTTTTTTTCAGGATTATAAATTTTTACAATTTCTATTAAACCAAACTCAAAATAATGGTATAGATTAAGATTCTTGTCTTTATCCTACATTTGGGTCATGTTTGATTAGATTTACTATCATATTTAGCAGTTGTATTTTGTTATTATATATTTTTTAACATATATAAAATGTATGACTGGATTAGTGAGATTTTTAAAATAAGTATACAATATGAAGTCAAACTTTATTAGATTGATTCTTACTAAATTAGGAATATTGATTAAATTTATAGTTTTATACAATCTACAAGTATAAATAGTTTGATGGTAGAAACTTTATACATATAAAAATATGATAAATATTTGATTATTTTGCTTTCCAATCTATAATTTTTTGATGTGCTTGGCTATATAATTGAGATGATTTACTCATAATGTAATGATAAAAAAATAGTACATCAAAGAAATATTTCTGAGACATCAAGCTACCATTCTACATAACTCTCATGGAAATAAGAATATTATTTTATTTTAACTAAATGTTGTGTGTACTCTATCTTGAATTACTAGTTAATTTTGAATTATATACTTATAATTTAAAATAAAAATATCCTTTGTAACATAGAATAGATAGGTTAATTAATGAAATAAAATGTATTTTTATATTAAGAAAAATTTACAAATATGGAACTCATATGAGAAATTGATTAAGATAACTTTGTGTGAGAATTAAGATGAGAATAATATATACGTTCTTTCAAGAATTAACATTAGATAAATACTTGGCTCATATTGTTTAATCACACTAGAAACCAACAATGGAAGATTGAGAGTCTCAACTAAGAATTCCACCTTATAAATCACATTCATACTAGAAGCCAACAACTAAAGACCAAATTTCATAAATAGAGTTCATGTGTTATATATCATGCCTTTGAGGGGTCCACAAGTACCATGAGCCTTTTGAAATCCTTCTCCATTTAAATGCACATCCATTCCAAGACCATTGGGAGGTGGGTATCCCAAGTTCCTTAATTTCTTGTAAGAATTTAATTTCAAGAGTAGGAAATTGTGACAAGTTGGCATGTAAGATAAGGTAAACCCATAAAATTCATGAAATGGAATATTTGTAATAGGTGTGTAGACCATTTGTAACTAAATTCAAGCATTAAATTAATGGAAAAAGATAAATATTAAGAACTAAAAGAAGGATCCAAACCATAAAGGAAAATAAAATATTAACTTAAAATCTCAAGGTCAAAACAAGAGTTGACATAAAATTAGACAAAATGTTAGTAGGAGGAATGATAAAAAATGTAACGCCCCGCCGTGCGAACCCCAAAGGACAATAACACAATAATTACAGCACAATTTTTTTTTTTTTATAACATACATGTAATACACATTAAGTCATAACATGAATTTCATTTAAATAAATTCACTAACACATACATCCCTTGGGGTACATGAGGAGTCATTACGTGACTTAGATCCATACAACAACCATAAAGAATAAAATCTAAAGATATAAAGTAAGCATTAACAAATATAACACATATATGATGATCAATGATAAGAAACCATCTGAATATGCAAATACATCATATGCATGATCATCCTAACACATTGAATAACAACTGTCATAGCCAATATCCACACCAAGTTTAAAATTTCATTACAGTACAATGTTTAAGAAGTACAATGATACAAAAGTGTTCCAAATATGAGTGAAACCATCACTAGATAGCATGATACAAATGAATAGATGAATACAAAGTATCATAACTGGCTCCAAGACAAATACAACTCTGGAGTCGCCACAACATCACCAATCCACACCTCTCAATCCTCGACTGGGGACCCAATGGGGTGCTTAGCACGTTCCACCCAACCGTGTGAGTCCGAAGACCCACCCCCCATGCTAGGAGTTAACAAGAAAGAGACCTCAACCAAGAACATCCAAACATGGAACCACAAGACTTCAACAACATACAAAAGTATCATAAAACTCAAGGATTACAATTACATAATCAACCACATCCAAGAGTCAACATAATAACTTAAAGTCATAAGTCTCTTCACCTAAATCAAAGCAATAGCCAGTAAACAAGAAACCAAAGGAAGATCATAAAACACTTCCAAATCAAGCTGAATTAATAAACATATCACAATTCTGAATCGCAATGATACAATACAATAACATCATATCACAATACCATAAGAGTACAAGGTCAAAACCCAAACATCCACAAGATTTATACAAGACCACAGAATACACCATAGATAAAATAGGGAAAAATCATAAATCATTTCAAACAATTATGTTTCATCAATTCAAGACAAAGAACCACTTCCAGAGGACTTCCAAAGAAGCAACATAATAAGGAGTGTTAGAGGAGAGTGTCATTGCATGGCTTAACATGGATTCTCCAGACTACCTATTGCAAGGTGCCGCCTCTGTCTATTGATGAATTATCCAGACAATCCAAGTGCTAGGAGCTGCCTCCATCTATGGTTATCCAGAGTACCTATCTCAAGGAGCCGCTCCATAGGGTTGCTCATGCGGAATCGTTAACCTTTCATGAAGACAAGGTAACGATCTTGCCAACCACGGCCTTCTCAATCCCCTTTAGCCTGTGATAGCACTAAACGGCGGACGAGGCATCAATTATCTTTTTAATGTGATTCTACCCACCCCCTAATTAATTATTTAAATTATCACTTTTTAATTTCACTCTAACGAGGGCTATCCTAGTGCCCCTTTGTGCGCTGACCACCCACTTAGAGCCACTCTCTCTCTAGTCACTCAAAACACAAAAAACCAAAATCCAAGGGTTGAACAACATAACAAGAACATTATATCACAACAGAGAAGCATGCAAGGCATTACCCATCTTTCTATAAACACATAATCAAAATCTTACAATTCTCGTACAACCCTTTCAAAATCCAAAAAAATCAAGGCACTTGCCACATCAAGGCACATAGAGAGAGAACATTAATCAACCATAAAAAATAAATTACAGAGAACATTACCCATGGTAGATGACACCAAACAAAGAAATCACATTTTATTCATCTATGATAACTAATATTCCATATGTAAATGATCTTATTCCAAGTGAAATATGGGTTTTCAATATAATGACATGACAAGAATATCACCGTAGTAGTTTTTGACATCTTTATTCTTTTTGTAAGTCACAAATTCACAAAATCACAAAATTTCTCAAAAAGTTGATAATTTAGGTAATTGATAGTTGATTTGAGATGTGACCTCATTATATTCACTAAAACTTAAATTATGCGATCAATTTAATCATTCAATTAGGTGAAAGTGAAGGGTATTAATGTTTATTCAATTTTCAATTTTTAAAAGTTTAGTATTTTGATTAATCACTAATTCAATTTATATTGGTGGAAGATTTGAGGTAATAGAAAAAATATGTACAAAGATTAAATCTTCATTTTCTCCTATTCTTTCATTATTTATTTCTTTTTGTACTAGGGTTAAATCTTCATCTAGGTTTGTTGTGTACTTATAAGAAACCTTTGTTCCTTAGTATCACGTTCTTGTACATTGTATGGTAACTTTAATGATAAATATTATGTGCATGTCCCTTCCTCCTATCAAATTTTCCTTATGGATATGAGGAAGTTTATTTCTAATTTTTTGGTTTCCTCATCAAAATATTGCTTCAATAATTTAGAAATTATATTTACAAGCTTATCATCTCTCTCATTTTCTTCTCTTATTTGTACCTTCAATAATGACTAAATTGATTTTACATGACCACCAATGTTAAGTAATGATGCTTTCCCTTTATTACTAGTTCTAGGAAATAAATCTTAGATGCAACCTTTATCAATTTTTTTTAAGTCTTTAATGACACATTTTGTACTAGAGTGCACACTTGTAAATTTAAAATTTAGAACTATTTTAGATTATGTTTTGTGTGCAATCTAGTAAATTGAATGTTTTGATTATTAAAAACTATGATAGATGTTGACTATTTTTTTGTTAACATGGTATGAAAATATTATTGATGATTAGATGAATTATTAGAACTGTTTTAGATTTCTATTCCCTAGATCTAGATATATTATTTACCAAGGTCTCATCGCTTCTTTAGGTGTACATATTACATATATAACATGGAAAATGCAGATGTTCCACCTCCAGAATCTTTGTTTGCAAATACCACTAATGAGATTAAGAAATTGAGAGACTCATTAGTAGAGGGTGCAAACCCAGCCTGGATATATTCTGAAGTATGCATGTCAATAAATTACATTGTCTAGAAAAAATAAGAGATGAACTTGGATAGACTAGTGCATATTCCCCTGATAGATTAGTTGCCATTATTTCCCACATGTGGGAAGAAGTACATGGCGAGGTTCCCTTTAAACAAATATAGGATGGTGTGACCAAAGAAATCATAAAAAAAACTTGTTTTCCATTTTATCAAAATCAACGTAAGGTGAGGGGAACTAGGTCACCAGATGTGTGGATTGTGCTATGGCCCCATTGATCTACCTGCGATTTCTCATAGCACATGGTCAATATCCAAACAATGACCAAATTCTATTATATTTTGTTCAACAGTTGCATGCTGAGGTTCATTTGGCCCTCAAAGTCAACTACCTGGACTTTCCAACATATGTTGGTCAGGGGCATGACAAGATTGCCGATAGGCCCACCTATCGTCGAGCAGATAGACCAACCCCAGTGTTTAGGGTATTGGTTGGTGACATGTCTCCTGTTCTCACCCCATCTCTAGCCCCCTTAGCAGATGAGGTTGTTGTTGCTTCCCAAAATGAAGCAATTGACACTGTAGGTGACATTACAACTGCCACCACTAGGATATCTACTGATCATGTAGGTCAGTATTTGATGTCTGGATGTTCATGATCCACACCATTTCCATCATAGTGGACTAGCATGGATCCTTATACAACGGTGGGCATCCCTACTCCCACACAACTCGATGGAATTTAAGGAGATATGGCACACAAGGCTTTTCATTTTATGGCGTACCTCTTGGAGGCCTATGCCTTCATCGCATCAGACTATGGGATCAATATAGAGGGGGTAATAGATCATTTGACACATGGAGTTCGTCCACATCCAGGATCCCATCACTCTTAGCCCAACACTAGTGCACATAAGGATCCACCTATAGATCATTTGGCTGCTGTACAGACTATGGGTTTACTGAGATGTTGATTGGTCTCGGTTTGTCATCGTCGATGCCATCTCACCTGCATAGTCCTCTTCACTCATCATTTATGGCACGACAAGGGATGGATCAGATGGATGTAGATGTTGACTCGTCACTTGACTATTTGGTTCATATGGTGGAGATGACCATTGCAGAGGACTTAGGTCATCTAATATCAAATGATGTGCATGTATGTGTGTATGTGCATGTTTCAATTCTTTTTTAAATTATTTTTAAATTTTAGTTTCAACTAGATATTCATGTGTTGCTATATATGTATATATATTGCAGGTGGACATACCTCATGTCACTCCTAGCCTTGCTCTAGATCGTGTACATCGACATGACTCTATGGATGATTCTATTGCCAAGGGACATGTGAGTTTTAATTTTTTTATATACACGTGTATATGTACATGCATATGTATGCATAGATCTAGATAGATATTTAAAAATACAAGTACATTCTTAAAAATAACTTTCATAAAATTTATTTAATATATTATATGTATTTAACACATTGTGTACACAATTTTATCTGCAGGGCTCAACACATCCATCAGAGCAGGATTCTCATTTAGATGGTCCTTCGACTAGGAGTCGATATTCTCATTTGCTTATGTGATGATCTCTAGTATTCGACATTTGATGATCTCTAACTTACATTTTCTTATATGATATACATTTTCTTATTTGATGACCTCTTTTCTTATAACATGTTTATGTTTATACATTGAATCTATTTACATGTATGTATGTGTTTGCTTATGTTTAAATGTTTATATGACATACACACATTTTCTTATATTCAATATACATACATAATTTTCTTATTTGATGACCTCTTTGCTTATAACATGTTATGTTTATACATTGAATCTATTTACATGTATGTATGTGTTTTCTTATGTTTACATGTTTATATGATCATATACATGCTTATCTCTAGTAGAAGTTTAGGAGAAGACTATTTCATTTTAGCCAAAAATCAATAATGCACATTGAAATAAGTTTTGTTGACGTTGAACCCACAAACAAAGACTATCAAAATGGTCCCAAATGTTATTATAGAGTCCCCTAGAGTTGTGAAATTTTATGTTAGTTCATTTGATCACAACATCCCATTTGATCCTATATTCCCAAAGATAAGGAAATGAATTCCACTTTATAATTAAGTTCATTCGTGTTGATCACAATAAATATTTTGCACACACACCCCTTGAATTTTATAGTAAGCAGTAAAAAAATATAAAATAAATTACTCCCAAACAAGTAAACTAACGATACTTTATAAATGAGTGTATTTACAAGCCTATTTATTAATGTACATGTTCTACTAGAGTTTTAAAATTTGATAAAAATGATGAAATTAAAATCTTGATGCAAAATAAGAACAAATAAAGTGCATCACTTTGTGGTACACAAAACTCATATTTTTTAAAAATGACTTAAGCAACATGAACCATTGAGGAGTTGAGAACAAAATATAATTATAAAGAAGAGGTAGGAACATTCCTTTTATAATTATATCATCCTTCAAACACTTTCCCTCTAAGTTATAAAATTTTATGTTAAATTATTTCATAAATAATCTCTTAATCTACACCGTTATTTAACATGATTGTGCTTTCCTACAACTGGATATAAAATTATAGTTTTTTAAATAAATTCAATGCATAATTTGCTAGTTTCAACTTAGGATAGGAAAATTTTATTCTTTGAAACATTAAGAAAATTCAGTTCAAATTATACCTCTATGTACTGAAATCATTGTTCTACCCTCTCTACATTTGCTACAAATGAAAATATCTCAACTATTGATTTAGAACCATCAAGGTGTGTTTGGTTAACTAGAATGACCATGGAAATTTTCCTCTACTATATATTGGGTTGTTCCCTTACTCTAGAATGAGCATAACTTATCTAAGAGACACTCTATTAAACACTATGTTATCTCATTGGTTGAGATAATATTGCACCTTTGGTATCAAGCTTGAGGAATATTATCTTTTTGACAAGGAACAACATTCTAAAATTACTCTATGTTGCATACCTACACATTAAATAACAACAAACTCCACAATGAAATAACTTGTTTGATTACCACTTGATTCATTTAAATAAAAGCATATAAATACAAGCTTATTTTTCATTATTCCATATCAAATTGCAAGATTAATTCACATTTATATCACTTGGAGTGCAAATTTTGGAGAAGGGATTTTTGCACATTTATCAAGGAGGCAAATATTGGAGAAGACAAATTTTCATTTTTGTCAATCAAGGAAAATTTTGGAGGAGAATTTAACTAAGTTGGTAGAGGATTTGTTTTGAGGACCATCTTTAACTTGAAGAAGAAAATGGGACAACAAAGAAAAATAAAAAATGCGTTTCAATGAAAATTGTCAAAAGAAGAAGAACAAAAGATGCGTGAAAAAAACTTGGAAAATTATCATAGAAAGAAACAAGGTAAATGCTTGTTTCTTCTCTCTCTCTCTCTCTCTCTCAAGTGTGTGTTTATGACTTTTATTAACACGCCAATTTTTTGTCCTTATAAATATATTTCCAATTATGAAAACCATGTTAGATTTAACTTGGAAACTTTAGTACTAAAAAATAGTCATCTTGCAAAGCATTACCTAAATGCCTTATCATCTATTTCAAATTGCTTTTGTTCCATGGAATTCTTAAGTTGAAGAATCTTTGATTTTATTTGTTTCAACTCCACTTAAATAGCTCATAGTCTCTCACTTTCTTTGCTTGCATGTAAATTCAAAGAACAAGCAAGAAATTCTCAAGCTGAAGTTGATCCAAATCTAGATATTGGATCAAACGAATCCGCTAAAGAACACATGGACTTTGAAGATAGTGAGGAAACCCAAGTTCAAACAATTCTTGTTGGAGAGGGGTCATGATAACTTCCTTCTACTGGTATGGATGAGCATATATATAAAACTAGTTGAAACTTCTCTCACTTATAGCATCATTACTTATCACTTTGTTTGCTTGCATACATAAACTTCACTTATATCTAGCATCATCTCTCACTTTATTTGCAAAATATTTTGTGACATGTAGAAAGGGCTCAACAAGTAGGAAGTTCTCATGTTGAATTCGAGCCAAATCTAGATATTGGATCAAATGAATCCGTTGAAGAACACATGGACCTTGAAGATAGGGAGGATTCCCAAGTTCAAACAATGCATGTTGGAGAGGGGTCAGGATCACTTCCTTCTACTGGTATGGATGAGCATATAAAACTAGCTGAAAAGGTGAGGAAAAAAAATTCTTACAGAAATTTAGATCATTTACTTGAAATGGATATATGGAGAAACTGAAATGTTATGTCGACCAACCTGCAAATAAGAGAAAGAGGTCAATGAATAAATCTATAAATGAAATAATCAATGATCATTTCAATCATCTTGAAACACTTAAAAAAACCCAATTGTTATCACATTTACTTCTTCGTAATGAGCTGAAAGAGTCATTACAATTGTTGGGTGTACATTCAACATCAAACAAGAAGAAACACATGGCATTACAAAAGGATATTGTTCAAAATGTCAAAAAGGGTTTTGATTCCATTGGGAAAGGATCTCAATCAGTGGATAAGGCCACTACAAGAAGGGTCATGTTGACATCTATTATAAATCAAGATATAGCAAGAAAAAGAAAAATGTCTTCACTTTCGGCTGAAATTGGTTATAGTAGAACCACACTAATAAAATATGTGAAAAAAAGAAAGCTTTTGGATGATAGTTCGGAAGGAAATTGGGAAATTATGTGTAGAGCTCCCCATTCTAAAAGGATTGAAGATGTTGTTAGGAACTTGATCTCAAGTTTTTGGCATGATCAGACTCATCCATCATCAAATACTAGAGATGTTATGAGACACAGGATTGGGCATGGTATTTATGAAAATCATATCAAACATTGGCTAGACATAACACAACTTGAGATGTATATGAACTTTTATAATATATATCCTCATATAAAGATTGGGAAAACAATGTTTGAAAGGTTAAAGCCATATTATGTGAAGATAAACAAGTTTTTTGAAAATTGTTGTTGCCGTTATCATATTGAATTTGATCTCTACTATCAGGTGTTTCGAAAGATGAGAGAAGAAAGTTTTGGTATTCAAAATGCACCTGCTAAATAGGCAAGTTTTTTCATAAAGGCTATGTTATGTGATCATGAAAATGGACCTCAAATAAACTGCATAAAAGGAATTTGTGAAACATGTGGAAATTTGGCTAAATTTCCTTCAAGAAATGAGGATATTGACCTAAAAAAGACAATAAATTGCAAGAGGTAAGTACTATTTTTAGAGAGTTTATTTGTTTTAATTTGATTAGACTGTTATTTGAATTCTCTAATGTAATTTTTCATTGATTGTGTGGTTTATTACTTATTCACATATTTTACTCACACAGGTACAAGTATGTAAAGTTTCAAACAAATTTTGGGAAAGAATCCACAAGGTTGAACTATGTAGAAGAGGAGATTCTTATTGGAAAATTTATGGAAGATTTTTGAAAATTGTTACAACCATACATACAACATTCCTTTTTTGCTAAGTGGCAAGCACAACAATTCCAAACATTGAGAGATACTTTCCCACTTGGAACAGTTCTATCAGTAGTTGACTTTGCAGAAAATTACTCCTTTGTACATCAAAATGAGATTCAATCAGAATATTACTTTTCAAAGAAGATCACTATTATGGTTCATGTGTGTTATCGACATGCACAATCAAAATTGGATGGTGTTGAGAGTACAGATGAAGAACGAGCCATTAAGAAAGAATATCACTTTTATATTAGTGATGATAAAGAGCATGACATGCTTTTTGTACAACATTGCTTTACAATTTTTTTTGAGAATTTGAGAAGTAGGGGTGTAAAATTTGAAAAGAATTTTGTATGGTCAGATGGATGTGTGACACAATTCAAATCTTCATGACCATTCTACGCACTTTGTAGATATCATAAAATCTACAAAATACCACATGTTCAAAGTTTTTTTGAGAGTGGGCATGGAAAAGGTGAGAATGATGGAGCAGGAGCTTGCATCAAACGAGCGTTAAGAAAGCATCAAATCAGTTATTCAGAAGATCATATAGATAATGCACATGATGTTGTTGAATGGTGTAAGAAATACTTTGCATCAAATGTGGTCGACACATCTTCGAGAAAAAACTAACACATTCCACATAGAGTGTTTTGGGAGATATCGGGTATATATAAATTACATTTTCAAAAATTTGAATTTATTTAAATTTAAAATTTATATATATATACATGTTTGTTCACATAAGTTTGTTATTGTACATGTATCTAGGTATGGACAGAAGATCATTGCATGGATGCAAGAGGGTAGACAAAACAAGATCCTTGCATTGTGTTATGAGTTTAGATAGTCACCATGGATGGACATTATACACAAGGGATTACTCTTTTTTTTTGCATTGAGTGCATTGCGGGAAACTCTGATCATGCATGCAACAACCAAGAAATTGGATATGTTGGTAAATGGGATATGGTGCCACTAGTTTCAGAAACATACGATGAAAATGAGGAAAAAATATTTGAAGACATTCCTTTGATTTCAATTGATTATGACCATATTTCAGGATTGGTTAGAAAAGGTACATGTGTAAGTTTTCAATAATTTAAATATTATATATATATATAGTTAATGATCTTTAAAGTCTAGAGACATTTCTAATTTTTTTAGATTTTTTTTGTGTAAATTTGGTGTACAAGAGATGTTTTTACAGTCATAGCAGAGCTTGGAAACATAGAAGGTGTTAGCTATTATTTATTGCATTGCACAAAAGAGAGGAATAAGCTAACACAACCTGAAACAAGTGATAGAATGTTATTTCCCACAAATGAGTTTGAATTTAAAATTATATATACATTGTGTTCACATGTGCACATGTTACATTATAAACATTAAATATATATATTGTAAAAACCTTGAGCACGAAAATGTTGTACATGTTCACATGTCTTACCTTGGGTTCATGTTTACCATGCAGGTTCTGTTGTAGTGCAAGGGATATATCTAAAACAAGTCAAAGTTGTTCAACATGGGATTCATTTTTTTGACTATCAACCTGATAACAAGGTATATCAATATAGTCACTTAATAATTGCTACCTCCCTACATCTTCATGCAGTTCCACATGCATGTGGCCAAAAAAAATGGAGACTAGATAGTGATGATCATCAAAATTTTTTACATGTTATTGAAGAGTGGGCTGAGATAGAATGTTTGAGTTAGATTATATCTGGATGATTTTCAAGTTCACTTACAGTAACCAGGTATACATGTTCAAGTGGGAACTTATAGTAACTTGTACATAGTTGTAAATCATTTTGTGAAAATTTCAATTATATGTACATATTTGTTCCATGGAATTTTTAAGTTCAAGAATCTTTGATTTCATTTGAAAGTTCAAAGTTACACTTATAGCATCATCTCTCACTTTTTTTGTTTGCATGTAAACCCATATATATGATTTCAATACTTATTTGAAACCTAGTGGAGTTTTTAAAAATCATTTTGCCTAAATTACAATTATATACAACTTATATTTGTTTCATGGAATTCTTAAGTTCAAGAGTCTTATATACAATTATATACAACTTATATTTGTTCCATTTAATTGTTCCATGGGGAATTATGTATTTTAAAATTAAGTATTATCTAATTATAAAATTTTTGCACACATATTTAAAACATAAATCAATGCAAATAAAAAAAAAAAGTTGCCATCAATTTAATTCACAAAAAATACTGCAAATGGAAATAGAATGTTCCCATCCAGTTTCCAAATCAATATTTAAATGACTTCTATATGATTCCCTCTCTCCCCTCTACCCTTAACCCTTAAACCCTAAACCCTTGTTCCCTCTACCCTCTATCTCTCTCCTACTCCCCCCTCTCT
>VDFB02281492.1:786193592-786628814 GCA_007258455.2 Sequoia sempervirens
CTCTCTCTCTCTCTCTCTCAAGTCTCTCTCCCTCCTATCCCCTTTCCCTCTCTCCTCTCTCCCCTTAACCCTTAAACCCTAAACCCTTGTACCCTCTACCCTTAAGCCTTAAACTCTTAAACCCTTAAACCATCTACCCTCTATCCTCTACCCTCTATCCTTACACCCTTAAACCCTATACCCTATACCCTTAACACTTAAACCCTCTACCCTCTACTCTTAAATCCCTCTACCATCTATCTCTCTCCCACTCCCTCCCCTCTCTCTCCTTTCTCTCTCAAGTCTCTCCTCCTACCCTCTCCCTCTCTTAGATCTCTCTCTCTCTCACTTCAGTCCAAGATCATGCTGTCTCAAGCTCCCTCTACCCTCACCCTTAATCCTTAAACCCTAAACAAGTCATAATCCCTCTACCCTCTATCTCTCTCCCTCCTCCACCTCTCTCTCTATCTCTAAAGTCTCTCCCTCCTACCCCTTTCCCTCTCTCCCCTCTACCCTTACCCCTTAAACCCTAAACCCTTGTACCCTCTATCCTTTATCTCTCTCCCACTCTCCCCTCTCTCTCTCAAGACTCTCCCTCCTAGACCCACTCTCCATCTCTCAAGTCTCTCTCTCTCTCTCACTCACTCCTTCTATCTCTAGATCCCCTCTACCCTCTACCCTTAAGACTTAAACCTTTAACCCTCTCTCTCTCACTCACTAACTCCTTCTATCTCGATCTCCCATCTACCCTTAACCCTCGACCCTCTACTCTTAACTCTCTACCCTTTATCTCTCTCCCATCCCTCCCTATACCCCTATAATTCATTTGAACATGTAATTAAGATAACTGATAGGGGTATAATGTTATCAATATTTCTTCTTTGTTGTGAGTTGCTATGAAATTCCAATGGAGACTTTAAAGAATACTATGCTTTTCAAATACTCTCAAATTTGAAGAAGAATGAGGTGAAGAAAATACAAATTTTTCTTATTTCTTCTCCACTTTAATATATAATCTCACACCAAAACATCCATGTGAAAACTCCACCAACTTCTCAAAATGGTTGTATTTTATGGTGGACTAAATCCACCAAATGCATGAAATAATTTGTATCCATCTATAATCATCATAGCTCATATGTTATGATGAACTTCAAACTCATTCATGTTGTCATAGATTTGGAGACTTAACCCTTCTTTCCACCTCTCTACTAGTTATAAGTTGCTAAGATGCCATACTAGAGGCATACAACTAGTGCCTATACTCATTAAAGAGCTTATATAAAAGCTAAACTTCATTGGTTGAAGATTCCTAATAATTTTTATTAGGAGTTGTCTCGTCCTAGAGAGCTAAAATAATTCCTAGAAACTCATGTCCACTTGGGTAGCTAACAAACTCTTGAAATTACTAGGTCTCATCATTTCTATCTAGAAACTCATGTCCATTTGGGTAGCTAACAAACTCTAGTGTAGTCATTCTATCATGTTTTCAAAAAAGACATCAAAACCATTTATAATATATTTTCCAAAGCCACATTCTCATGGTTATCACGGTCAAAAGCTAAGGCTAAGCACAAATTCAACAATCAAGATGAAGAATCCTAGTAGGAAATATTTGAGGCTATCCTTCCTCAAATTTAACACAAGATTGTAGCTCAGACTAGAGGTGACTAAATGGGGTGCAAGGATTGAAAGTTGTTGGGCTCAAATGAGTGAGCAACCTCTAATTGTTTTCTTTTTATTAGAGGAAAAACATGATTTTATGAGAGTTAAAAGCCGTGTCCTTTTCATGATTTAATTTCGTACATGCACTATTCATTATCTTACAATCACGAAGGGTTAATAACATGTACTATTCTCATTTTCCTGTCTTTTTCATAATTGCATTCATTCACACCTCCTCCATGTTAAATAAGGAGAGTGAGAAATTGTGGAACACCAGGAATGAGATTATTGGTAGATAATTTGTTTGGAAGTGATTAGAGGTGTGAAGATTGAATCAAAAGTCCCCAGGTATGTAGATCGAACCCTTTGTTTCATGTTTGATCTATTGTACTTTTCAATGTTCTGTATCATCATTGTGCCTTGTTTGCATTCTTACATTTTTGTGCTTATTTATAATATATAAGTATAAAATATATTATTTATAATTATTAATAATATATAAGTATATAATTATTTATAATTATTAATAATATATATGATTTATATATTATTAATAACTATTATATAGATATAATTTGTATTATAGAGATTAAAAAGTATATAATTATTATATATTATATAATTAATATTATAAGTATATATTTAGAGGCAAAACATGATTTTATGAGAGTTAAAACCCATGTCCTTTTCATGATTTATTTCGTAAATGCACGATTCATTATCTTACAATCATGAAGGGCTAAGAAAATGTACTGTTCTCATTTTCCTCTCTTTTTCATAATTGCATTCATTCACACCTCCTCCATGTTAAATAAAACTATTAGAAAATAAAATAAAATACAACACAACTATATAATTAATATTATATATTATAGAATAAAAAGTATATAATTAATATTATATATTATAAAATAAAACTATTACAACAATGGAAAAAAGATAAAATAAAATTGATTCATGGAAGGGCGGTTCAAGCAGACATCGGTTTTAAGAGTTCACTTGAACTAGCCCACCATACATTTTCTTATAATATTTTAAACTGGTTCGATTGAACATGGGTTCAGTCGAACCCATGTTCGACTGAACATATTTTTTATGTTCGACTGAACCCTAGTTTGGCTGAACCACCCTTTTCCCCCCTTCTCCCCCCTAGGCACAAAAAATGTCTAGAATCTTGCACTTCGAAGCTTGATTTGAGAATGAAAATGGAGGATACTTCACAAACCCAACTGGTATCAAGTAGCCCTCGGAATATGTTTTGGTTTTATTATCTATTTGTTTTTTTAGTTTTATTAAATATAGATTTTTCATTGAAAATGAAGCTCTCTATTCTGCACATGTGGAAAAATAGAAGATTATCAAATTGTTTGTTTGAAAAATATGAGTGCACCAGATATTGGAGTCCTTGATCCAACAAATTTTTGTTTTTTTGATACATAAAAAAGAAGTTACGCATTATACGGTCGCGCTATGTCTGAATTGTAATTGGTTTGACTTTGAAACTTGATTAAAGAAAAAATATTCAATAAAAAACTATCTAACCAAGTGGAAGCACTAGATATCAGAGTTACAAATCTAAATGTAGTGTCCCTCCAGTTTTGACATTCTGTTTAGTTTGATTTTGCTTGATAGATGTTTTAGTTTACTATGATACTATGTTGTTTCCTTTCAGAGGTGATTTTGGATACTATGTTGTTTTGTATTCGGTGGATGATACATTGACATCCTGATTATCTGGTTGTGTTAGTTTTATGATACTGAGATAGACACGTACATGATATGGTTTATTTGCTTATAACTTTTCATGTGGTTATTATGTTGAGATGATTGCTTATGATTTATCTTGCTCGTCTGTGTCGATGAAGAAGACAGTGTAGCATTACTCATTCGTGAGTACCCCGCTACGCTGCAATTCTTTTTCACGGTGTGTTTTCTAACATAAGTATATATATGTTCTAACGTTGATGTTTCTTGTAGACACAGGTATCGGGTAATGGCTCCACCTGCTTGACAGGTCTGAGCATACCCTAATTCAATAAAATCATGTTGATTGGAGGTATTGAAAGGTCCTTTTTGAACCACCGTTCTTTATCAAATGAGTATCTATGTGTTACCCCATGTTGTTGTCTAATTTGTTTTGTTGTGTCGTGTTTGTTTGTAATGTTATGTTTGAGAATTTAATATTTAAGTTTAATGAATATTTGTTAATGTATTTATAAATGTTTGTGATTTAATTTATTAAATTAAATTAAACAAGTTATCGTATTTAAAAGTGAGTTATTTCTTTGCAATGTTTTTAATTAAAATATATATATTGCTGATTTAATTGTGTAAACTAGAATTGTGAGAAAATAGATATTTTTAAGAAAAGATATTTTCAGCATGTTATGAATCTTCGATTGACAGTTAAAGATCTGATCTGATATTTTAAAGAGTGAGTTGAACTGATTGATCTATTTACAATGCATAATGATCTATCAGTTAAGTTATCTTTTGGGGTTGCAATTTTACATTCACGGGAAGAACTTTCACGGCAGCAGTTTTTAGCAGATTTTGCATGACAACTGTTTAGAAAAACTTTTATCATAAAAATTAGTTTACAAGCGTAATTTAGATGCTATAGTGGTTTGAATTTCATCATTGAAGCTTGGTGATTTGATAGCGGAATCGACAGAAGTTTCAAAGAATCGTTTTCAGCCAGTCATCAATCTTTAAACAGGTTTTCTTCTGTAATTTTTAATTCTTGTGCTGAATTTTTTCTTTGAAATTGATGTTGAATTTAATCATTCAATTAAGAAATTGTTTTGCTGAACCTGCACAAATCACAAAGAAACAGATTAGAAGAGTATTATTTGAACTTTTAAGTAGAAAAAAATATTAACAAATAGTAATTAAAGTATACTAGATCCAAAATCGACTTTTATCTGGCTGTGAAATGATAGTAATAGCTTGAATTCGAAATTTTAGGAAACAAATGAAGACTTTCCTTTATTATCAAAAGTAGACATTAATAAAATTCCTGATTTGAGCTTTTAGATGACTGTAAATCTATAAATTTATCATGTAATATGGCGCGCTTAGGGATATAGGATGAATGTATTGATATACTGTCTTATTCTTTCCATCCTTTGGAATTTTGAGTATAACATGGCTTTATATGCATTTTATTATGCTAGGTATTTCTTTGTTTTACACCTGTAGGTTCATAGCAATCCATTTTATATAATCTGTACACCCAGTTTGAGCGCAGCCTCCTCCTAAGCTGTATTTTTGGCCTTATAAATTGACTTTCATGTTGGAGAAAAGAACTTTGTTTATATATCGTAGACTTTCCTGCCAGTGATTGCGTGCAGATTTCTTTTCATAATGTTGTTGCATGACCCTGAATTAAAGATCTAATCTTTAAATATTTCCTGTGGCTTATAATTTTTATTATGAATCACGTTTTTTCTTTCTTTACCAGCGCAATTAGTTAAAAGTAATAACTTGTTATCTGGAATTCTGTTATATCCTTGACCCATTTCTATCTACCATAATATATATCTCTTGAAATCGCGCGCGGTCAGTATCAATCTGTTTTACAACTTCATTCTGTCACTGTGTCTTATGGAGTTTCTTTTTACAAATCTTACAATTTCTATTTGTATATTTTCTATTGATTTAGAAGGGCGTATCTTTGAGATTTTCCTTAAAGTCTAGATGACGCCCTGATGAACTCATGATTTATTAATTTGTAAACTGTTTTCATTTAGAATTTTGTCAATAGAGCGCTGGTCCCTATTCTCATTTTCTGGTTTTATATACCTGACTTAAATTTGTCATCTCTCCTGATAACTACTATTTATGGTATGCATGGCGTTTTATATATTATCTTTTTTATTATCTATCTGCTGTAGAATGCGAACTTAGTAGATATTATGTTTTTTTTCTCTGAGATACCGGTATATGTTATCTCTTCAATCTAATTATTATCTAACCAGATCTTGTGCATGGCGTGATTTACGCCTATCTTCAGTTAACTGCTAATCACTAAAAAAAAAAAAAAAACAGTAAGCTTCTTGATTTAATAGTTGAGAACGGTTATAATTTATTTAGGAATTTTATTTTAGAAAATAATTTCTGAGTAAAAGTAATTTAATCTCTGTAGATGGCGTAAATACTGTTGTTTTTATTATATGATAATTATTGTCAAACGATACTTTATTTGTTATGTTATTTAATCTTTTTACCATGGAATGTTATTTACACGTTAGTAATTAGATTCTTTATAGAGTTGAATTAAACAAATGACTATTGATCGTTATTGATATATTTTTCTTACTTAATAAATTGTATTATTTTGTATTGAGTGATTTATAGATGTAAATGAATTCTTATCATTTTTACTGAATTGTAATAATTGATGTTTTTATTTAAGAATCGTTAGACATTTAATTATGTCAAAAGATTATAAATTATTAATTCATAAAGATTGAATACATGAATTGTGGAATAGTGTATTTGCTATAATATAAGTATGTACACAAAGTGTTATTGAGGTATGTTTTATTTTATCTTTACCGAGACTAGGAAAGTGAAAATTAAATTGACAAGTTTATTACACTTCAATTTATGTTGCTCTAATTGCCATGTTTGTTTTCTTGGGGGTATAGCTTGTATATTTTGTTGATGTCTTAAGAAACTTCTTGGAGACTATGGTATGTTCCTAGTGAAAGATGTAAACCTCTGCGGTTTTGAACTTTTACGCTTGGTTGCTACCCTAGTCTTATTTTATGTTAAGTCATGTTATAGAAAGAGTGGCTTGCGGTAGGGGCCAAAATCCTAAGAGATTGTCTGGGTAACCTATCGTAGGTGTGTTAATTCAGTGAAAACCTAACTAATGTATTAGGAGTTGGGTAGAACTAAACACTAATTCAGATAATAGTTTGCCTCGCCTACTTTCTTAATGCTCGTTTAGATTGAGAAAAGGCTGAGAAGGCCTAGAATGGCAAGTCATCCATCTTGTCTTCTTGAAAGATGTAGCGACTCCACATTAGTCTGCATAGGGGTCAGGAATCGGTAGAGGCTGCCAGGGTAACTCTTGGAGAGGGCCGGTAGTCTAGGAAGATTCACCAGGGTAACCTATCCTGACAGTGTGATGACACTCTTTGTCTATTTCATGATTGTGGTCCTCGTGTTAAGTTATTTTAGTTGTGTTTTTGTCACTAGGAGTTTATCTGTTATGATTTGTTATCGTTATGTCATAATGTGAGTGTAAGCCACGTATATGTAATGTTCTGTCTTCATTGTTTGTGGACCTGTCATTATCTTCTAGCACGAAGGGAGTGGACCTTCGGGTTCCACATGGTTGGGAGGAAACCATGCTTTATCTTCCTTGGATTTTCTTGCAGTTGATCCTATGCTTGTAGCTGGTTCCAGTTACTTCATTGTTCGTGACTATGGATGTGGAGCATGTTCATGGATATGAATGTCAGTTGTGATATGATCACTATCTGCTTATAAATTTTACCTCTTGTATAAGAGCGTACATATTGTACCATCCTTTTGATGTATAGAGATTCATTGAAATCTCACTTGTTGTAATCTGGACATTTGGATATTTGATTGTATTAAATTTTGTAAACTGGATCATTCATGACATTAAATTTGTACTTATGTTTATGATAATATGTTGAGTATATTTATTATGTTAAAGTAACATCGTCTTGGAAACCTTATGGCAGTTGTGTAATTAATTATCTTTTAAAAAAAAATTTGTTCGGTTAATTTTATTCTTTACACTTTGTTTTAACGGTAACCAAGGTGGGGTGTTACACTAAATTTGAAAGAATTAGAATTTTATCCTTCATGGAAAAAAAGTTATGCGTTATACGGTGAGCGTCACTTTTTAAAAATGCTATTTTCTAAAAAAAACTAGTTTTCGAGGGAGATGTAAAAAATTGTGCAATCTGATTCCAAAATTTTGAAAAAAAATATATTTAGAATCTACATACAAAATGTCATGAAACTCTAGTTTGTATCATCTACAAATTCCTCACGGTTTAACTGCTATAGGTGCTCAAAAGTGAAGATTTAGTTAAAAAAAATTATTTTAGTGTCTAGTTTGGCAAAAAATTGTAAACCACTATTGTGGGATCACCCAAATAATTTTATAATTTTTGTGCTTTATGTGGGATACTAAGAGAATTAACTAACCCTTGTTTTCCCCAATAAAATTGTGTAGCTGAAATAAAAATTGAATAATAATTGAAATGGTTAGATCCATATTACATTTGATATATATACCTATGTTTCTATGGGATGAAGCCATGCACAACTATAATATTATAAATTGAGTTCCTAAACATTCCTTGCGTTATCCAACTCCCTTAGAAAAATGGTCAAATAAATAACATAATATCTCTCATCATAGAATCTTTGGGATTCCAACATCTGTTTACATCCCTAAATAAAAAAGAAAAAAATTGAATCCATATATTCTTAACCATTTATTTATTAGATTATTAATTATTTATAAATGGTAGTTTTTAATGGGTGTGATGAATAACCCTCCTAGTTTTTTGACATCCCTTCTCCTATATTTAAGGGGATTCTCTCTAATTAAAATGGAAAACAATTTGAAAATTAATAATGAATTCTATGATTATGCACAAGAGGTATTATTGACCATGTCAAAATAAGGAGAAATTCCCTCCATAATTGGTCTATATTTTAATAAACTATTCTTTAAGTGTTTTATAATGGAATGATGCTTTATTTAGTTTTTTAACCACAACAGTTTTCCCATGTATATATTATGTAATGTGTTTAGTATGTGTATGTTGTGATTCTTAGTTTATTTATTTGTAATTATTAATAATCTAAGATCCCGATTTCTACAATAAATCATCACCTATCTCTACATTAAGGTTTTTTAGTGGAAGCCTCATCTATATTTTGTATAATTATTGTGAATTGTTAGATTAGATTTAGTTTGGAGCATCTAATAGTGTGCATTCACAAGATTTGTAAAAATATTAGAACTACATCAAGACATATAAGATACCAATATGGATGAAAGTAGGTTAGCTGATGTGGAGTAGGGTGGAGGTCTTCAAATCAATCAATCTTGAACAATCTTTCAACCTTGTGAACCCTAACTTGGTGTTTGTTCACAAATTCTTCAATCTCACTTGTAGCACATCAAACAATGAAATTTCACCATATTTTTCAAAAGATATTTCAAACCCACAAAAAAATCACCATTCCTGACACCCTTTATGGCCTTTTGCAACATAGAAAATTTGGGAGTGGCTTGTTTTGTAACAAAACTCTCTAAAATAGACTGCTACGCTGCCCTTAAGCCCAATTAGGCCTATTTTACAAAGCAACTTCAAGGTAAACCTTCTCCCAATCACAAAATTCTATTCCAGGACTTTCATAAATCACATGGGGTCTAAAACAATAGTTTTTATCATTAAATCATCCACAAATTCACCAAACTTCAAAAACCTACTTCTACCTACTCTCCTAAGCCTAATACATTGAGATATTAAGCTAGAGCTCGATCAAACACTGCCCTATCTCCATCCCCTGCATCTACAACCCTAAAAAAATTGAAGAACATCCCAACTAAAGCCATTCCACCAATTTCTAGAGGTTTTCACTGGTGGAATGGTTTAATATTCCATTTTCTTGTTCAAACCCTCTTGACTTAGAGTTTTTAGTAATTTGGCTCTAAAAACCTTCAAACTTTATGAAATAAACTCAAACCAAAACTAGAATAGAATTAGTTCATACCACCATCGAATTCAATGCATTTCAGATCATAATCACATAGTACATAACCGTATAGAGTGCTATAGCAACAAAAATGCATAAGAAATTACAGAAAACAAAGAACTTCTTATTGCTTGATCTTCAAAAACAACTCCAGAACCTTGCCTTGAAGTTTCCAAGGCCTAATTAAACATCAACAACCAAAAATCAACGGTTCCAACCACCTTTTGAATCAAATGACCATTCAACTTCCCAAAAACAACAAAAAGGGCAAAGTTGTTGATGCAACATTTGCAAAATATGACAACTTTATGACAAATTGACCCCATGAGACTAAAAACATGTGACATGATCTAAATAGACCTCATTACAAAAAAATTGGACTCAACAACATAAAAACTCAACATTAGACCATATCTACACCATTTGATTAGGTGCCCCTGCACCATCAACCCACTAATGCCATGGAGTATTTTGTTAACTTTATTTTCAAGGTGGAATAATTTTTTGTCTTAAACAAAGGATTGACTATAATAATTAACAAACTAGATGATTTATAGTATTACTAAATCTTGTTCAACCATTATGCCTAATTTTCTAAGGTGTTTACAACAACATATATTATTTTAAATTTTAAAAATTATACATTCATGATAGTATTTTATAACATATGAAGAAATACTATTTTTAAAGATTGCAATCCTGACCACCCATAGAGATATATTTCATCCTTCAACTAGATGTACTAGCTCTGATAACAAATGAGATGCACACTTTCCTTGAAAAAATATGATACTACATGAAGATTATAAAGATTCACATATAAGTCTTCATGCCACTAGAGAATATATTTAAAAATGATAACCATTCTATTATTATTATAAAAGAATTCAAAGTGTTTGAAAAGGGTACCATTTATTTTGTTTAGTAATATGAATAAAGAATTATCCATACATTAGCATAAAATGATTGGCATGAGATGTAGCACAAGGCAATATAGAAACACTTGGAAGCGCAAATTGACACACAAAAGATCCAAAAACCATCCATCAATGTATACAGTAGTTCAAATGTCTTCATTGCATCTATGTAGAAAAAACACAACCATGCCAAGCTTATTCATAATCCAATTAAACACAAATAGTTCCTACCAACATCAAGTGTGGAGAAAGTTCTTCAACAAGAAGGTGGTGAAGTACGTGAAATGAAAAAGGATGAGGCTAAATCGAGGAAAAATGAGATGACTTATTAATTGTTTGTAAACCAATAAATATTTAACTGAGTAGTGACACATACTTTAAGAAATGATGAAGAAAAACCCATCATATAAATTGTTGACTCTCATATATTGTAACAAAGTATTCATCTCCACATTAAAGAAATCTTAAAATAATCATTTTATATAGAATATAAATTTTAAAGATTTATGCATTTAAATTTCTATTTTATATTAAGAAATCTAAAATAAGTGCAATGAAGGTTTGAATTTTTTATTTTATTTTTATAAAGTCCATTTATGCACATTCGTCATAATTATGTAGTTACCATTTATGAGATATTCCAAAACAACGTGGCTATTTAAAAAAAAAAAAAACATATACAAAATAATAAGTAAGTACACCGCAAAAGAAGAGAGTTTAAAATTCAAGTAGGAACAAAAACCAATTAATTTTTATTTTTTAAAATTTTGAAACAATACAAAAGTTTACCCTTATTATAGGATGTACCTCTTATATTGCATGTTAGAGTAATCAGACACATTCTTCTTACTTGTTTATCAGAGAACACAGACAGACATTCACTTTCTTCTTCTGATGTTAAGTTGAACCGGTAGCAGTGAAAATTAGAAAAATAAGCATACGGTGCATGGTGAGTTTGAAGGAATAGGTTAAGCGATCAACAGGAGGGAAGATCTTTGGGCGGAGGAAGAAGAGATTGAGATCTGCCTCCATTTCCATTTAAAACAATCCATGCCATCTTCAATCCCCAACTGGTATGCAGCTCGAGATGACAATGCATAAACCATACTCCTGCAATTACATACATTCGGTTGGATAATATTCATGTGAAACAAGAACAATATTATTAAACTAAATGAGCGATTGAAGGTAGCATTAAGTGATGATAGTAATACCTGGATTATCAGCTAGGAATCGGAGAGCCACCCAACCTCCACTGGGAACTCCAATTGTGTTTCTCTCGGGAGGATCCACCAGATTGAAGTTAGAGGGGTCAGTGCTTGAATTGTAGTTTCCCACACCTTGACCCACTACGAAGAAGTTGAAGCCGTGCAGATGCAGAGGATGGCTTTCGAAGGTCACAATGCTGGTGTCCTGCAGAACTAGCTGTATGCTAGTATTGAAGGGAACCACTTCGACTCTGGTATCGTTGAGGGTTTGTGTGTTGTTAGGAGGCGTGCCCGTGTAGTTGAAAGGAAATGGCGGATTGTCAGGGAAAGTGGTATTGTAAACTCCATTGGACTGGTTAAAGTAGCATGCTTGAAGAAGAGCAGTTGTGGGAAGAGTGAAGGATATGTTGTTAATGGAGGCTGTAAATTTGGTGTTGTTGGGGCCTTCACATGTTTGTCCTTGGGGACACGGATTTAGCCCCAACCCCACTGATAATAGGAACTGTCTATCCACCTTCTGAGGAACAGCTACTGCTGGAAATTTCGGATTGCGCAAGCTTCTCATTTTTTGGCTAAAATTGGCAGCAAAGGAGGTATCATTCGGGGCTGGAAGCACTGGTTTCATCATAGGAAGAGAGGATGAGGACGAATTAACTGCTGTCCCATTGGAAACATACTCCGAAATTCCAGCACTGGTTGAGTTATCAAAAGCTGCTGTTCCCGTAGCGAAAGGGCCTGCATACACAGGAATGTGGCATTGGGTGGCTGAGATTTAGCTGTCAAGAGGACGTTGGTAGTCTGGCCAGGTGTGATAACAATAACATTGGCTTGATAAGGCTTAACATACACAGCGTCCGCTTCTACCACAGTCAATGTATGGTTGGCGACACCGAAAAACAATTCACCATTAAGCGCAGCATTAACTAGACGAAGTAGGTAAGTTTTCCCAGGGATCACTTTGAGCCTCAATGTATCTGCATGACACAGGAGACCTTTGTTACATTTAAGAAACCGAAAAAATAAAGACCAGTCTGTTTATGATTCATTCATTTTATTTATCCATCCTCACCGTTGGCAGAGCAGTTATACATAAGTCCAGGGAGTCCATTCATGGTATACGCATCTGACACATTAGCTTGCGCCCCAGTTTGCATTGCTTGATTGATAACAGCCTCAGTGTCTGCATTCCACCACTCCCCTGCAATTCGCAACGCAACAACAGTATTTTTATTTTAAATTTAAGACTAGTGTACAACTGAAAGCATGAAGTTTCTACCTGAGTCTATGATAGTATTGTAATAAGATTTTTGGATTAAACTGTGTTGTTTATTTTTTACATTAATATTTCAAATCATATTCCATGATCCATCATCAGGATACATTCAGACTCTTCTCTCTATCTGCATTGCATCGTGATGATGGATCATGAGGTATGATCCAAAATTTGATGTAAAAAATAGACACATAATTTAATCCAGAAATCTTATTACAATACTAATGTACACGACATTATCAGTGAGTACTGAAAGATGTACCAAAAACAATAGGCACTTCCTGGTATGGCTGAGGGAATGGGTAAGAAGTATTTTTTTTGGGATAGATGATAATGGGACCATGCACGGTTGCTCGCAACCATGAGATGTGGGCATGCCACCACAGTGTTCCTCTCTGCCTTTTGATAATAAAGTTGTACACGTAACTTTGCCCGGTTTGAATTGGACACTGAGTGACATAAGCGGGACCATCCGCCCACCCAGATCTAAGCTGCCGAATTCCATGCCTGAGCAATTCATAGGAATTCATTAGGTGCATCCGCTAAAGCAATACATGAGAGAGACAGAGGAGCATCAGCAAATATAATATTATATTTCTTATGTAAATAGCTGAGTTGCAGGAGCAGAAGAGATACCAATGTATGCTGATATTGTTTTTAACAAAATTGGTTACTTTGATAACCACGCGATCTCCTTCTCGAGCAACTATTGGAGGCCCTGGATATTGCCCGTTGACAGTAACGAGAGCTTTCGTAGTACAAAGACGAGTCACATTCTTCATTTGGATCTGTAGATATTTAGAGCAAAACGTAGAATAAAATAAATGAATGCTTTGCTGTACAATAAAACATTCAATTCATTTCATAGAAACATATAACCCACGTTGAATTTGTAGTGCAGTGAAATCACGGTATGTTTCCCCAAAACAATTTGAACAGTGAAACACAATGCCAAAAGTGGCAACAGGAGTCGGCCATAAAAAGTCTGCATTGCAAGAGTCATACAGTACTGCTTTCAGAGTCTGATCTGAACTTAAATAGCCTAAATAAGTATTTGCCAAATTGTTTCTGACTTGAGATGTGAAAATCTGTTTCTCTGTGTGTGTATATATAGATACAAGGATTAAATCAGCTGTGAGGTCCTTTCGCTTTTGTTGGGTAGGTCGGTATGCATTACTAATATCTTAAAACGTTTATAAATCCATAAGGAATTTGTTGTTACCATCTCTATTTATCTATTTCATTTTCTTTGACTTTTCTTTATTCAGATGTACTCTTCGTATTATTTGTTTGTTATGAAGATAAGTTGCGCTTTCTATTTGGAGTGGCAACCAAGTAAAGCATGCACACACCATCTTTTCCCTTTGTCATTTAAATTCATGTAAACTAAACCCGTGTTGGTAATACCAACTGCTGCTCACAATAAATTAGACTGCAATTTAGACTGAAATTTGTCCTCGAAAGCCTTTAACGTCCACATCAGCAGGCTGAGAGATAAATTTTGGCATTAGCACTAAAATTTCTAATCAAGAGACATCTAATTTATAAATAACTTTATATATGGCTAGATTTGAAGATGTAGAATTATAATCCAAATAATTTTATTTGATTTAAATCAAATTAAAATAGGATTATGGTTAGATTTGAAGATGTAGAATCATAATCCAAATGATTTTATTTGATTTGAGTCAAATTAAAATAGGATGAGGACTTTGAGTCACTAGAGATATTATATTATTTAGTAAGACTTCTTTTCTTGCTTTTTCTTTATATGGAATTTAGATCTTTATTTTGTCTAATAAGCATAAGATTAATTTTCAGTTTTAGGTTACATTTATTAATAGATCATTTCCTATTTTATATTAATAATGATTTTTTTGTCCTTTTTTTAATATAGAATTCAGATTTTTGTATTGTCTAATAGACATAAGACTAAGATTTATGTTTAGGTTGCATTTATTAATACATAATTTCTTATCTTTTTCTCTATCAAATTTAGATTTTTTTGTCTAATAGATTCAAGATTACGATTTAGGTTGAGTTTGCATGTTTTTAAGTTGTCTTATTAATTAGTATATTATTAATCAGTATATTAGTTTTTTTTTAGTAATTGTCAATATATATGTACATTGATATCAAATTCGATGTGGTATTGGAAATAGATTAAATAGATAGTTATTTATAGATGTGTATGTTAAAATAAAAGATAAAAAATCCTTGATTATCATCACTACTTCATTATTACCGATTTACATGGAGGTTATTGGGACCCAACAATGTGTCCATTTTTTTTTTGTAAGTCTCACTCAATTTTCTCTTACATTGTGTTGGATTGGTGTCGACTTACCTTTGATAATAGATCTAAGAAAATAAAATTGATTTTATCCTAAGCAGATAATTTTGTGCAAGTTAGTTCTACGGTGTACCCTACATGATCTAAGAAAATACAATTGATTTTATCATAATATTTTTTTAAATATGTAGTTGTAGGATTATTTTTCCATGCGTTTTGTAGATTGTTAGAGTGTAAATTATGATTTTATGCATTCAACAACACCATTTTGTTGAGTGTAAATTATAGTTTTATGCCTTTCAATTACAAATTCCTTATAATAGTTGTAAATTCCAAAGATGTTAACTTATCCTCATTATTTGTTCTTAAATGTTTTATTGACTTGTCAGTGCTCTTTTCAACCAAGACTCTAAATTGCTTAAAAATACTAAACACATGAACTTTTCTTTTAAGAATATAGACCCACACATTTCTAAAGTATTCATCTATAAATGTCACAAAGTACGAAGATCCTCCAAAATAACTATAGAGGATAGCCCCCAAACATCCGAATGAATATAGTCTAGAATACCCTTGTATGACTATATATTTTAAAATTTTATCTACATTGATTACCAAAGACATAATACTTGTAGAAATTCTAATTTAGAGATTTTAAATTTGGAAGTAGCTTATGGTTTATCAATACCTTTAGCCCTTTCTTTCTCATATGGATTAGTTGTTGATTCCATAAATGAGTAGATTCATTTAGTTCCTTACATATAATTGATGATTCATTTATTTCAATTCTCCCTTCTAGATTTTAAAGGTTCCCAATCTATGTATCCTTCATAATCACCAAAATACCCTTGGACACCCTTAATACTACACCTTGACTTGTAAATTTGTAACCTCTAGAATCTAAATTCTTTAATTTTTTTGGTATATGTATTACCTCTATCAATGTCCTTACAATACCATCAAACATTTTAATCTTAATACTCCCAATCTCAATAATCTTAAAAGAAACATTGTTTCCCATAAGAACAAAATTGTTGTCAATATTTTGGTAAGAAGAAAACCAACTCCTATGTGGACACATCTGATGGGAAGAAACAAAATCTAATAACCATTCCTCATGATATTGTGAACTATTACAAATAGATATTACTTCATCAACTATACCTAGACTTGTCTCAATTGGATTAGCTTCCTTTCTGGACCCATCATTTGCCTATTTTTTCTTCCAATGATATTTCTTGAGATGCCCTAATTTATTATAGTACCCAAAATTTCCCTTACTCTTTCTACGTTTTGACTGGGATTTGGATGTACATCCTGATTTCCCTTGCACCTCCTTAGACAACAAGGCTCCCACAAAAAAATACAAATCAAGAGTGTATATTGTGCTAAGTTTAATAAAAGTGACTATGTGTTTCTATGATTTAGACAATGAATATAATAATTGATTTCCCTATCTTTCTCTTTGATTCTTACACCCATAATAGTTAACTGGAACATAAGAGTACTGAAAAAATTAAATGATCGAAAATTTTGGTACCTTCCTTCATTTTCAAACTATATAACAACCTCTTCAAGTAGATTTAGTTTGTCAAGGATTTTATCATTTAAAGACTCTACATTCTACTCCATAAGCCTAGTATTGTTTAAAACTCTCTAACAATATTAAAAATACAATTATTTTTTGAACACAACTGGATATTGTGCTAAGGGATCTTGTATCTTGATCTTAAGTTTTCATTGCTCAAATTTGTTCTTCCCATGAACTTGTCCACTCAAACCTTGCATCCAAAACATTCTCCATTTGATGTTGTAAAATTAAACACAATGTCCTAACATAGTAGTTGCAAAAATAAAGGATTTGATACCACTTGTTGAGAAAATGTGAGCCCACAAAATCATTTATTGTAGAACAAATTAGTTGTAAAGAAAAAAGAAGAGATCAATTAGAATTATTGGATTACATTAAAAAGGAATTTGTATTGTGTTAATTCTTGGTAAGGTTCCTCATAAATTGCATAAAATTAAGTCACATGCTTCATTGCTTTCAACATGCTCTATTTGATTCCTTTAAATTTCATTCTTGTTAATATACTTCCTATGTATGATATTTAATACACTAGCAACAATATTATGTCGATGCACACATCAATTAGTATCCATCATTTATGACTAATACTATTAGGCTATTTCAATTCACTTCCCTATCTTTCATCTTGAAGTGTCAATGATGATCCAATAAATTCCTTTACGAGAAATTCCTTTTTTCTCTATTGTATTGAAGCTTGGTTGTTTCCACCCCTTGTCCAAGGTTTAACATTAGGATTTGACAATTGACTTGAAAAGTCACCTATAGGCACTTTATGACCAATAATTCTAGATAAAACTTGTCTATTTTACCACGACTACTAGCACAACATCAATAAGTGTTTATTCCTCAAACATTGTTTTTTATTCTTCCACAAGAAAATAAATTTGTGACATGTGGTCCTTCTTCCTTCACATGACATTGTTCTTTAAGGATTTGCCCATTGTAAAAATATCCTCATTGTTTCCTACCATAGGATTTTGGGTTGTGTCTTCACCCCAATGTGGTTGTTATCTTCTCAAACTAGTGACTGATTAGAGCCTTGGTAAGTCATTGCATTACCAACTAGCAAATCAAACACAAGGCCCTCTTTGTGAGAAGATTACTTTCTTTTGATTCCTAGCCTACCTCTAGGAGGTACTATTGCTCCCCTCCCAAGGGAAAACTCTTACACGCTACTCACCCATTCACCGATGAAAACACTAATTTTTTTGTTACACCCCGTTTTGCTTTTACTTATTTACTTTTACCTAGATGAGTGAAAATGCTTTAAATGTATGTGTTTATGCTTTATGTATCTTGGAAATACAATAAATAAATGTTTGATTCAAATTGATGTTGTATAATGATTTTGTCTATGAAATGTATGATGCAGATGGTTGTAATTGATTCAACTAACTACTATTGCAATGTGCTATGTTGGGTGTAGGGATAGATTCAATCCTTTGGAAGAGAGGGGAAGTATCACTCAGGAGAAGAACTTAGTCTGGTAACCCTTAATGAGCCTAATTGACCTTTCACACACCCACCTCTAGTTTAGTGATGTCGAGCCAATTGTTTGGGAAATGGTAAGTTGTCCTTAGCCTTGTCTGAGTATGGTTTAGATAACATTATGATCTTGTTTGTGAATATTTTGGAATTGAGATTATGTGATTGAGTCTTTTTCCTTGTGTGAGTTTTTCCTTATATGTTATACTATGTGTATATATATATATATATTTAATATATGTTAAAATCTCATATATAGCACGGAAATGTTATTGCACACATATAATTGAAAACACATCATATACAATATATGAAGCACAACTTATATACAAAGTATAGAGGCACTAAAACTTAGGGAAATGCTCTACATTTAATCATAGAGCATAAATTAAACATTGCTTGATATGTTTTAAAGTTCTGAAAATATAAACCAAAGGCAATGCTATTATGAATGGCACATGGAAATAAAGCAAACTGTAGAATGAGTATTGCATAGAAGAATTAGTCAAATACTGTGAAGAGAGAATGAATAACAACACATAAAATAACTTTGACCTGGTCTTTGCTAACAACAGCCAAGTAAATAGGGTGCATGGTAAATATTTGGTGCCAAAGTATGAATTATCCTCATCTTTTTAGAAGTCTTTTTTGCAATTCATAACCTATGTATGAGGCAAGTGGAATATGAGAATAAGTCAAGTATGAAGTTGGTTGGTAATGGTTCACCTATAGAAAAATTTTCCTTGCATTTATGATTAAATCACCATGCTATCATTAGATTACAACGACTAGCCGAGTTTGAGCAAATAGTCATTATTTTTATTTTGTCGTGCCTTGAATCTTCATAGCTGAGTTGAACCCGTGAGTGTGAGAAGTAGTAATTTTGGGAACTTGTTTATAGTCTTAGAGTGCTTAGGTTTTTGTATAAATAGGGAAGCATTTTTCTTCATTGGGACACATGAACTTGAATTCTTATTTTCTAACTTTTCTAAGAGTTACTCTGCTGCATTTATGAGTTGTGATGTTTTTAAGAGTGAGTTAGAGAGGTTGAGAAAGTTGCATTTTGGGAATTGGTCAAGGAAAGGATTTACAGTCTGTTTTGGTTAAGGCTGTGCTAGGAAACCAAAATAATCAATTGGATCTTCTTGATTATAGGAATGCTATTTTTCTACTTTGTTTTATATTTAAGTTGAAAAGGTTGCATGATTTTATATGTTTTTTTTGAATTGATTAGAAATAGGAAATTATTTGCTTTATAGGACCGCGTTTATTTACTTCATGAAAAGTATACAAGATGTTTATTTGTTGCACCATGTTAAATCCATATATGGGGATTATATTAGCATATTATATATGTAGGAATGAGTGTTTGAGTGTATTACTATAAACTATGAGGATCAAGCTGATAGATATAGTTTGATTTATGAAGGAGTTTGTGAAAGTATAATTTATGAATTAGTTTGAATTATTATAGTTGAAATTATGTTTTAGTAAGAGAAAATAGGTTATTCTTGGGTTTAGGATAATCTAGTGAAGGGGATAGCCTATGCATAGAATATGTGTGGTCATTACAAATCGAGCTAGGAAAGTGTGTGAATATGATGAATTTCACTCAAAATAACTGAGTGATGAATTCTTTGCCCAAAGTAGTGTAAGTTGCTAGTGTTTACATTGTTAATTCACTATGATCCAGTTATGCATTCTAGTCCGGGATTGTCATACATGTAGGTTATAGCCATGTTGTATGGGGAATTTCTAGTTTGTAGGGCACAACACCAAGCTTAGGAAAGGATAGTATTATGGGGTTACCAAACCAATCTCTTCATCAAAGGGCAGGGCCATCTTCCTTTTGGTAGATGTGCGGGGGACCGTAGTAAGTTTGAGGTTGGTGGAAAAGTGCTTGAGTGATGCTTCTCCTCATTAGATGACAACCAAGATTTGAAGGGGGATTACTTGGACCATATCTATTTCTATTTCCAAAAGCTTAGAAGAGCTATGCATGTAATCTTGTATCCATTTGTATGAAAGATTGTAAACATGAATTTAAAACTTGAGATTATTCTATACGAAATCATTACTTTGGAAAGATTGTGAAATTATGATGAAATGCAAAGAAAGTTTGGAATAATGTTTATTTCAAATGTGCATGGTATCTTTGTTTTAGAAAATAAAATTTTAAATGCTATGTGATGGCATCATGGTTTAATCACTTGTGGGTAAAAACTCAGAATTTTTTTTTGAGTTGAACATTGGGAATGTTATATTTTGTCCAACTTACATGTGTTAAACATATCAATCACATTAATCCTAATCTAGGATCAAACTCTCAATGAAATTTAGAGTTTCAATACTTATTACTAATAGCCCCCTATTCACATAGACAAAGTTGATTCATAAATTATGTGTGTGTGTGTGCACACATGTGTGTTTACATATATCTAAATATACATATACATATTTGTATGTAGGTATATACATTATACACACATATGTAACATCTTTTTTAAAGATGTTATCATCATCAATATTTTAATTTGTTCAAAATAACATTGAATTCTTCTTATAATGAATATTAGTTTTAGAAAGTTAAGATTAGTAGATCAAGTTTTACACTTTCTTTAATAAGAAAAGTTAAATGGAAACTTAATTTTTTTGCAGGTGTTCCCTTACCCTTAAGTCCTTAATTAAAAATAAAAAGAATGACTTGGTATTAATAAAAATATACCCTTTATTACTTATGATTTTAATTTTTAATGTCATGTAATAACATGTTATATAGATAATATAACTCATTGTCAAGCCAATTATAAGTAACTCATTTTAATTACTTTCAATTAGAATTTTATACTATATTCTAAGATAGATCCTACATTTTAGGATAAATTTCTCACTGAAATGATTTGTATCAACCTTCTAATGATATGTTATATATCATCCTTTCATTAGTGTGGGTGTTAAATTCTATTTGATATTACAACCATCCTTACTCTCTTATATCAACCCCCTAGCCTTTTTTTCTCATGATAAAAGAGAGTAAAAAAAAAAAATAGAACTCACATTAGGTTCAGGGATGATTAAGTTTGAAATAATGACTTTCACCACATCAAGGTGACACTCTACCAATGAGTTATATCGCTTCGCTATCCTCATCGAGAAGGAAATTTTTAAGAACTTCCCAAAAAATTAAAAAATTTATCACCACAGTACCATTATTCTCTAGGAGTTATATATTGTTTTCATACTCTTTTAAAACCTTGTTAGAAAAATAAAAAATATTGAATCATTTTTATTATTATTTTAGTTTAAATACATTGACATTTTATTTAAATAAAATTTATAACTAAACTACATAACCTAGTAGGCAAAGAGTTTTTATTATCTACATATAATTATTATATTTAGATTGATATAATATAATTAAATCATCTTCATGTTGGTTGTTGAATTTAAATAAGTGGAACCATCCAACTCTATCATAGTACAATATTTTTCGTATTTAATTATCACTTTTCTCTTGATTCAAGTACACAAGCCAACTAATACTAACAATTCAATCAAAAAGAAAAAATAATCCAACAAAATGGAATTGTAAATAATTAACTAAAAAGCAATTATTTTCTCATCGAATTTCTTATTTGGTATTGTTGATTGGTAGCACAACTTCTTGGAACATATATTCTAAAGATACCATTTTATCACATCTCATCATGTTGGTGTGAGCAAGGTACACCAACTACCTATTTAGACTTTAGAACCTATTCAAACCTTGTGTATTAAGCTTAATTATAGGTTTTTTGTGTCTCATTTTATAGGATTAAGACACTTATCATAATCTTAATTTCTTCTATGGTTTGATCTAGGTTTTTATCCATGCCTAGAAAGCAAGGTAATCTTATTTTATTTTAACATAGGGTGATCCCATAATAGTGGTTTACAATTTTTGGCCAAATTGGACACTGAAATTATTATTTTTAACTAAATCTTCACATTTGGGCACCTATAGCGGCTAAACTGTGAGGAATTTGAAGATGGTGCAAACTAGAGTCTCATCAAATTTTGTCTGTAGATTCTAAAAATATTTTTTAAAAATTTTTGGAATGAAATTGCACTTCTTTTCCATCTCCCACGAAAATTGATTTTTTAGAAAACAACATTTTAAAAAGTGACGCTTGCAGATAGCATAACTTTTTTCCATGAAGGATAAAATTCTAATTCTTTCAAATTTAGATTTGTAACTCTGATATCTAGTGCTTCCACTTGGTTAGATAGTTTTTAATGAATATTTTTTCCTTAATCAAGTTTCAAAGTCAAACCAATTACAATTCAGACATAGGCGACCGTATAATGTAACTTTTTTTGCATATGTCAAAATTTAATTTAATTTTTTTTTTTTGTTGGATCAAGGACTTCAATATCTGGTGCACTCATATTTTTCAATTTTTTTTTTTGATAATATTCTATTTTTCCACATGTGAAGAACAAAGAAATTCATTTTTGATGAAAACCTATGTTTAATAAAACTTAAAAACAAATACATAACAAAACCAAAACATATTAAAATTATATTCATTGGATAGCTTGTTCTGAGGAATACCATAATCATTTGAAATAAATTTTAAATGAATTCATTTGATCCCCCAAAATCTAAATCAAAAGTGATTTTTTATCAGCATTTTGATAGGTGTAAAGGAGACACATTTATAGGTATGGTTTAAAACCAGCGAGGTTCTATCAAGGGGGTTTGATCTAAGGTGATTTGAACAAACCCTCTTCAATTGGAATCCTTAAAATGGAACTTTTTAAGGCTTAAATCATTATATTTTCTAAAAATATGTGATTTCAGCTAAAATTCATTCCTCTCGGAATTGTAAACCACTATTATGACACCCATACTATTGTCATTGTTCTCTGACAATATATCAATTATTTGATTGCATCTCTCTTGTGAAAGGATTTTTAATTTTTTTGTTAGATTATTATATCTATGAGTTCTTCCATAACTCCAACATGGTATCAAAGCTTTAAATCAATAAAAAAATTCTATTTTTTTTTTTTTTGCTAAGAACTTTTATAAGGGTCCCCTTGGAAAAAAATGGACCTCATGATTATGTTTAGAAGGCCTAAAAATCTACAAATCCACACAAGGAATGATAGGGTTTGGATCTAGAAAGTTTTAAAGTTTTTTTGGGATTTATAAAAATTCAGGAAAAAAATTTGATACCACCATATAGATCAATATAATTTTGTACAACCATACGATCATTGTACTCCAGTATGCTATTTAGTTTCCATTGTCTACTTTAGTGTGAGTTAGCACTTGCACTCATCTTCTCACTAAAGTGGGGGATAAATATAGTGTAGAAATTGATGTACTCCTTACATTTTTACACTTTGTTTGGGCCCTCTTAATTAAAATGGGCTTAATTATGCCTTAAGTAATAAGCCCTATTTTACCTCTACAAGCCTAATAAATTACATTTTTTGAAGGGGAAATCCAACAATAATTAATGCCAACACATAACACTTTAGGTTGAGCAATGTGTGTTACAGGAATAGGGACCTAGGACCCATTCACCCATGGGTGAATAGGTCCTTCCTAGGCCTTTGAACCTGAATTTTCATTATTTTTTTGGTGGTATTTTAATGTCTCTAAATTAAATTTTTGATGTTGGCTTGTAATGTTTAATTTTTAGGAAATAAAGGATATATACCTATAAATACAAGGTTATTTCATCATTTCAAATCCTAGAATACACCTAGAACTTCATGAGAGAATTACTTAAAGTTTACAAGAGCTAATATTGTGATCAAGGCATTGAAGAGATAATTTATCAAGCATTTTGTTGCAGCATTCAAGATCTCAAGCATCATGTCAAGGTTTTAAGCATCATGCATTTTTTTGAGGTAACATTGTGATGTAGGTTTCAAAGATCATGTCAAGCATTCAAAGCCTCAATTAAAGCATCAAGATCCACATCCATTGGAACCATTTCATGCAAGATAAAGATCGATATTGTAGATTTCCAAAGGTTTATTCAAGGGTTTGGTGAGCTGCAACATAGCTTGTTCATTCGTCATTCCTTTCTTACATTCATTATTTAAATTCAAGGTTTAATTACCCAAATGGGAGTTGACCAAGGAAAACCACCATTCACCAAAAAAAAAAATTCTCTCTTGTGTTTATGTTGAAGATTTTAGGTTGAAGAAGGATTGGGGATCTTTTGAAGTACAATATTATAAAAGTTGTTAAAGTTATTACCAAGCCACAAGAACTCACTTACATATCTGATTTCTAACTTTTTGACACAACAACTTGGATCAAATAGAAGCTAAAAAGTTATCAAAGGCTCCTTAAAGTTTTTTTGAAAACCCCAATTTTTGTGGGAGATGGAAAGAAGTGCAATATGATTCCAAAAAAATTGAAAAAAATATTTTTAGAATCTAGAAAAATATGACAAGACTCTAGTTTACATCATCTTCAAATTCCTTACGGTTCAATCGCTATAGGTTCCCGAATGTGGAGATTGTGTTAAAAAAAAAAATATCAGTGTCCAGTTAGGCCAAAAAGTGTAAACCACTATTGTGGGATCACCCTTAGTCAATTCTTTGTGGGGATCTCATTTCCTAATGAAATAAAGGGAAATAGGTTTACATTCCAAATTGGGGGAACCCCACATTTCCCCTTAAACCATATTTTCCTTCATTTCACTACTCAACAAGTGAAAGATAGAATCCTTTGGTGCCAGATAGCAGGCATTTCAAATGTTCATCTAGGCCTCCCCCTTTGTACTAGGAAACCTCTCAACTCATTCTCTAATGGAATCATTGAGAGAATCCAAAGGAAGCTAGTTGGATGGAAAGGGAAATTACTCAACCAAGCTGGTAAGCTCCAACTTCTAAAATCTTCTCTTCAAAATGTCAAGGTATATTATCTACCTGTCTTTAAAATGGATAATTTTATCATAAGGAAGATTGAACAAATTCAAAAGACCTTCCTATGGTTGGGGACAAAAGAGAGATATGATGTTACTACTGTCAGCTAGCAGAAGGCATGCTCCCTAATGCAGTTAGGGGGGATATGTATTAGGAGATTAAAGGTGTTCAATAAGGCCTTGATGAGAAAGATGGGATGGCTCATGGTCCAAGGAAAGAAATTATGGTTGAACATCCTCAGTACTAAATATATGGGGAATGACCCCCCTAGTTGCTTGCTGTTTCCCCCCCAAGATTTACCCAGTGGATCAACCTTTTGGAATAATATTCTCAAATTTAGGAATTTTCTACACCAAGGAACTAAAAGGAAAGTGGGGGATGGGAGAGTTATCAATTTTTGGGAGGAGGTGTGGGGGAATGGTCCTATTTTTTCTTCGGTGGCCCAATTATCTCTAAAAAAAGACCTCACAAGTCTTTATGGTACATCTATCTATGGATATGCCAACTAGTTTAAGGAGATTCCTAAATGGAGAAACTTTGAGTAGGATGTTCTTGATCTAAGATTAATAAGAGCTAGAAATGGGATGCCCCATTATCAATTATTTTCTAAGTTCTTAGCTGCCTCTTAGGTGATTGTTGCTTGGCTATTCAAGGTGGTGTTGATGATTGGATATGGTGTGATAACCCCTCGAGCGCTTTCTTGGTTAAATATTCCTATAAGAAACTGGAAGGAGTGATGCAGAGCAAGGTTTTGATAACTTCAATACAACTCAAACAATCCAACTTTGCAATCCTAGAACAAAACTTGATGGGTTTCCCTCACAATCCTTGAATTCCTTTAGTAGTACTTCAAAAAGGGGTTTTACAACATAACTCTCAGAGCAGACCTAACATCCAAAATATAAAAACCTTTATAGATACCCTTTATTCCAGTTGAAAAAAAATCCAATTTGTAGATGGGGTTACTTTGTAATGAAGCTCTCAATTTTGGACTGCTAATGCTCAAATTAGGCCTAATTCTTTGACTTGGCTAAGTAGCAGCAGGGTTTCTCAACTCTAGGATTTGTATCTTCATTCCAAGGTTTAAAACATGTCATGTGAGGTCTGAATAACCAACTCCCAACAACTAGAACAATTTCCAAATGGCTTTTCCACAAAACCCTAAGTCTACTTAACTCCTAAGCCTAATACATGATGATATTAGGCTATGGCAACAACTAAACGTGCACCCAACTCCATCCCATTCTCTTGAAACATTAAGAACAAAAAATAAACCCTATATACATCCATTCCATCGATTATGAGGCCTTTTCACTATGGAATGGTCCAAAAACCATTTTATTCAATCAAAACTCACCCTAACTAGGGTTTCTGGCTGTTTACAGAAAAATTGCCATAATTCAGTCCAAACTTGATGAAAGTAGATGAAATCAAAACAAAAAAATAATAGATTCAATACATTATTAGTTCCAATGAATTTTATATCATTTCCAGAACGTACAAGGCCATACCAAACTGTGTAGCAACAAAAACAACTTGAAAATGCAGGAAAAATAGAGTTTCTTATTGCTCAATCTTCAAAATTCAACACTAGAACCTTGCCCCAAACTCAACAAGGATTATTTAAACATCTCCAAAAAAACCAACCATTCCTCAACTATTTTTCAAATCCCAATGGTTCAACTTCCCTTTAAACACAAAAATGCAAAAGTTGCTTGCACAACTTTTTGCAACATTGACACCTTTTTACAAAACTGACCCCACATAGCTCAAACTGACACAAAACATAAGACATGGTCTTGAAAGACCTTATTACAAACAAAAATGACTTAACCAAAAAAAAAACCAACTCTTAACCCCTTTTTACATGAAGACCTAGGTGCCCTACACCAAGGAGCTTCTTTGCTTTATAAAAAAAAAATTGGAACCTAATTTGGAATGCCAAACTCATTCCAAAAGTCAACTAATTTTGGTGGGATTCCATACATTAAAGAATCCTCACCATCAATTTACTCAATAGGAAAGGATTTCAATTCGTGAATAGATATGTTCTATGTCTTTGGGAAAATGAATCTATTTGTCACCTACTTATCCATTGTCCTTTCGGTAGGGAAGTATGGTATTTGGCTCTTCAAAATCTCCTGTTTGTTGGGGTATTTCTAAGGGACTTAAAAGATCTAGTGATTCAATGGAGATCTAGTCCTCTTTCTCATCCTATAACTAAGGATATTTGGAAGCAGGTGCTCGCTTGGTTTGTTGGCACCTATGGAAGGAAAGAAACAATAAATTTTTTAGGGAAAAGAAGAGAAGCGGTGGAGAGGTTTCTTATTGCACAAAGCAACAAAATGTTGAGAACTTGAACTCTTGAAAAAATCTTTGATTTCTCAAAAATCATGCCTCATTATAAAGACATCAGAGTCAAGTAGCTTTGGGGTTTCAACTAGGATCTGACTAAGATTATCTAGGCCAATATCCCCAGGAGGAAGCTAACTCTTTGGAGGTCTCCTCCTGAGGACTGGGTTAAATTAAATTTTGATAGTTTCTCTAAAGGAAATTTGGGAATTGTATTGTTGGAGGTATGATAAGAGACCATCAAGGGAGATGTATTGAATCTTATGCAAAATATATTGGACGTGCTACCAGTGTGTCCAAGTAGAGGCTACTACTACCCGAAAAGGTATTAAGAGGCTGCAAGAACTTGGTTTTGGTAAAGCAATCATTGAGGGAGATTCTAAATTGATTGTTGATTTCCTTAGTGGCTTGGATGAGCCCCCTTATAAAATCAACAACCTTATCCAAGACTCAAAGCATGTGTTTAATTTTATGGAAGGTTTCTTTGTGTCTCACATCTTCAAATAAGGTAACGCTACTGTAGATGTGATATCCAATGTGGGGCTCTCTAGTCACTAGTGGTAGTTTTGGAAGTTTGAACATATTTCAATTCAAATCAAAAAGTGGCTTGCTAAGGACCAGTCGAGAGGGGTTTGCTCTAATTGATGATAATGCTTCTTTTCTCCTTGGTCAAAGGGTTGCTACCTAGTTTGGGGGTCGGGACAGTCGTCTCTAGTCCATTTTTGAATTATGTTGATGAGATGATGACATGTATTAAAATTGAAGGTCTAGCTTAGATAGTGATGTGTGTAAAAAGGGAAGGAGAGGTGGCGAACAGAGTGGACCCAATGATATCATCTCACTTTCATAATTTAACCATATGTTGAATTATATGGTTTGATAGGGAATTAATCATCAAATGATTAGGATAGGTTTGTTTAAGGGAAAGTTTCCAATGATCTAGGATAAAACTAAGAATAATGAAAAGGTAAGTATCATATGGACTTACATTTTTAAATTTATTTCCCTTAAAGTTATTTATTTAACTCAAGTTTAGTACAACTGGGGGATTCTAATTGAAAAGATTGCGAATCATATTTCTTCTGATACTAAGGATTTGGGGATTATTTTAATAATGAAATCAAGGTTACAAAGCTCTTTTTCAAAGAGCCCTCACTTATTTCATATGCCTTTGGTTTCCAGCTATCACTTCAATAGATGTTTGTGTTGTAAATGGATTTTATTATCCATTATTATTAATTGTAGTGGCTATATTCACATGGATTATGGGTGTTGGAACAAGATTGTCCAAATCTAGTGAAAGATTTATCAAGCTCCTATCTATGAAATGACTTTAGTTAAAGGCATCTCTTTTTTGAAGTTTAGTGAATTTAGCAAAAAATTTCTAGCAGATACCGATGCCTCTATTCCTCTACTAAATTTTAGGGAAGCCTATATCATTTGAGAACTGTTTAATTTTTACCTACTGTAGCTATTGTGGTTGTTGGTAAAAAGTTTTTCTCTGGCTTCTATTACATTATTACTAGATGGGGGGCCCTAGGAAGTGATCTAAGCCACTTTATTGTGTTCCATTGTGCTAGAATGTGGAGCTCTGGAGGCTCTTTGAAGATGCTGGTATGATGCCTTTTTTCATGGCCATGCGAGGATTTAACGATGATATCATTGGTAAGTTCTAAAATTCATGGAGGGGAGATAGATTTCAAATTAGAATCATTGGGTTTGAGGTGTCTCAAAGGATGATTGTTGCTTCTAATAGCTTATAGTATAGTTCTTTGAGAGTGGCTAAAATTAGCAACAAAAACTACCAAAGGTTTATTGATTATTTCCTTGAAGGGGATGAGAAGCTCTAGTAATGCTAGAATGGCTATGATAGGGAACAGATTGTGGCCTCTTACGAGGTGTCCTGTGTGCACATAATAAAATATTTTACCTTTGAGGGTAGGTATGCAATAATTCACGAGTATCACTTCCCCTTTATTTATCATATAAGGAGAAATGAAAAGATTAATATACCTTTTTTTTCTGTTATCTTCTCTTAAGCAATGCAAGGCTAAAGGGGCTTCACCTCAACTTCACCAAGGCTTGATTCAGTGCCTCTAGAATTATGCCTCAGCCATCACTCCCCTTCCAGGCCCATCCTTGGGAAATGTACCCAATGCTACTACCACCCAAGCAAACCAATTAGACCCCCAACCTCTTCCTCCTAGAAACTCTCATGGTGAGGGCATATCCTCAGCTAAACCTCCTCCCAAGAAACCCACAATTGTTGTGTCAGTTATGAAACAATCTTCCATTAGAGGTCTCCTTATGAAAGGGGGTCCTAATTTCTCAAATGTGAAAGGTAAGGAGAGTATCTCAAACCCTCCCGATAATCCCTTGGGAGCTAAGAGTAAAGGTCATGATAGTGCATAACCTAAAACAACTTAAAAATTTACCATTGAGATAAGACACATGAGGAAGAATAGGGAAAAATGGATGAGTCTAGAAGTAGGAAGGGTGGAAGACGATCAACTAGGCTAACGGTCTAGTTGGCCAAAAGAAAAAAAAACTAAATTATGAAGAACCTAAAGGAGTGGATTGGACCCTTATAAATATTAGCAAAAAGGAACTACTTGTGGTACTGGGTGAAGACCTCCAAGAGGATTCCACTAGTAGTAATGAAGATGAAGAGATGGAGGGTGCTGACCAAGTGGTGGTCCAAGATTTAGAGGACAATGAAGATGATGGGGATAAGAAAATTTATAAATAAATTGAGTATGTGGTCATTAATGTTATGAAGAGGTGGACGGAAAGGCCATGGAGGAAATGGAAGAGGATATGTGGGCTAAAGATAGGCCCTTGTAATTTTATCTCACTCAATTCTGGGAGCTGCAAGATAAAGTGAACAAAATGGATAGGGCATTTAATAAGCTAATGTCTATTTCTCTGCGTATCATGCAAAGGGCTATTTTTGGCACTGTGAATGGTTCAACCAAAGTTAGGAAGGACCATAGAAAGATGAACACCTTTTAGGATGAGGAGATGCAATTGAAAGAAAAAATGCTACTACGATGGAATAATGCAATGAGGAGATGGAGCGGCTAGTCATTGAGGAATGGGACTTAATTTGCTATCCCAGAAAGTAATGTGTATTCTGTATCTCTTGAATCTGGAAGTTGTGCCATGGTACTTTATGGGCATGCATGCCCTCTTTTTTATGTTTGTCTAGGCTCTATTTTTTGGTCTTTAGCTATATGGCTGGCTTTTAGCTTCTATTGTTTCGTTCTGGTTAGGGCTGCTATTTTGTTGTGAGGTTTTGGTTTATTTTTTGACCCTGTTGTTTTGTGGTGGTAGTTCTACTGGTCGGTTGGGTTGCTCATCGTTCTCTATTTGGGTTTAGGGGCCCTTTCCCCTACTTTATTATTGCGATATTTTCTAGCATATCCATATTTGTTATTTCAAAATATTATGATTATTTTCATATAATGAAAAGGTAAAATACTATAATTTTTATTTAATTTCCTTTATTATTCAATAGAATTAGCAAATATCATGTTCAATTTTATGGAAATTGACATCTAATTTAAATCCTTTAAATCATACTTAGTTTAGATGGGATCACATATATTCTCAAAAAATAGGGCAAATATTTTGTGGAAAGAACTATTTTGTATTGAATACCAAGATATAGGTCTAGAATTCATCACAAGAAAGCTATGCACCATTATCAAAGGTGAAATGGAGGAAAAATGTAGGTGATGGTTTTGAATGGGGGTATACACCTATTTTCCTTATTTCATTAGGAAAAAGAGATCCCCTAGGACAAGATTGATTTTCAACCCTTGTGTAAGTCAATCTTGATGGAGATCTTATTATTTTCCTTATGACCAAGGATGGGGTAAATCAATTTGAAATGTACTTTTGGGGGAAAAGCTAAAAATAGTAAACACACCCAATTATGCAATGTAACACTTGAAAAATCAATTCAAAACCTTAATCTAATAGAATCCACAAAGTTTTGGTAGATATGAGAAAATATATGATTTTATGCACCTATCACAAAAAGGCTCTGCTTAATGTTCTCCTAGGATAAATTCACCCTAGGGAAAAGGGGTCTTGCTACAAGGGTTCAAAATATGCTTTCATAGTCCTTTTCTCCTAGATCTCCATTCCCGATTCATTTGGATTTCACAGTCATAAAGTCAGAATTAAATTCTACAGGTGAGTTTTCGTGGCTTGACAACAATGCTGAAAACTTTGACAACTTTGCAAAATTGCACTTTTGATGAATCTTCTATCCTTCTTCAACCTAAGATCTACAGAACACACAAGAGGGATTTTTTTTTTGTTTTTGGTGAATGGGGCTATTCCTTGGTCAAATCCCATTTTGATAATTAAGCCTTGAAATAGAATGAACTATGAATTGGAGGAATGATGGATGAACACTTGCTATGTTGCAACTCACCAAACCCATGAATTGAGATCCTTGAAGGATTGAAATCTAACACATCTCTCCAAGGTCTTGATCTTGCATGAAATGGTCTTGATGCTTGAAATTTTACTTGAATGCTTGAAACCTACATCACTATGCTAGCTCCAAAAATATGCATGAATGAAGATAAATTTGACATGATACTTGAGATTCTTAATATTGTAACAAATGAATGAGGAATATGCTCTTGAGCACCTTTGACAATAATATTTTCTATACTTTTTTCTCTCATGAAAATTCTAGGATTCGAATTGATAAAAAGGACCTTGTATTTATAGGTAATTTTCTAATTTCCCAAGAAATAAACATCAAAGGTTGAAAATTGCAAATTGAATTTGAATCATGAAAGTCTTGTCAAAAACATATTAAAAATTGGGGTCCTAAACTTAAGGGGGACCCATTCTCCCATGGGAAAATTGATCCTAGGCCCCAAACCTAGGACACACCAATTTTAAGGAAATTTAATTAATGCGTGGAATTGTTTAATACAAGTTTCCCATTCGGAAGACGAGATTAATTAGGATTTTAAATAAGTTTCAACCAGATGGTTTCAAATGTTGTATAATAAAGAAAAAAATATTTTATTGTACAAAAGAACATCCATAAATGATTTAAGAATTTTAATTCCATTGTAAATTCTAAATATCCAAATAAAGACGATCTCCTTGATTTATTAATATTATATTATCTTCTTATTCAAGAACATGTAATGTCAAACATTGATTCCAAAAATAAAAAATAAAAAATCCATGCTAAGTTATCAAGAAAATAAAGTATTTTTAATAAATAATAAATATATGTTTTTTGAAATATTCTTATCATTCTAAAAATCATCAAAAATCCTATAAAAAAGATCCATACTAAAATTTCCTAACCATGGTGCACTAGGGCACGTAAGATGAACTATTCATTTTAAAAATATATAATAAATAAAAAATCTAAATTCCAGGATACAATAAAAATAAATTAAAAATATCCAACAAATGGTTGGTAGTGGGGGTGGTTTATGTAATAATTGTCAAGGATAATGAATGACTAATGGAATTGGATTGGTACTTTGAAATGGTGGCTCCTTTTAAGATAACAAATTTTGGATGATAGTAGTATAGTTAAGGCTTGTTAGAATTTTTTTTTTCATTTGGTTTTCTAGGTGGTTAGTTGTCTAGTTGTAAAATGATATTTATTTTAGGGGCTAGGTGTGGAAGAAGGTGTCATTTTTTAGTAGAGAAGGATATACATGCTGATGTGAAAAAGAAGGGGGCCAATAGAGGAAGAGAAAAGTATCCAGCGAGGAGATGGATAATTTATTTATCCTATTCAAGAAGTGAGACATTAAGGATTGTGATATTAGGCATTTGGTGCATCATATATAGGAGAACTTTGGAAAAGGATCTTGATGGAGCTCCATTTGTTAGTTTCAATCTACCATGGAAAATGTAATGATAGACCTAGGGCATGCATGAGAGAAGGAACTTGTTTAAAATAGCTCAAACAATTAGCTATATCTCCTTTCTATTAAATATTTTTCATTGTTTCCTCCTCCATAATAATATTTAACATAAAATTCATTAGGTAAAAGGGTATTTCAACTGTGTCTCAAATATTTTTAGAATGATAAGAATATTTGCTGGTAGAAAATTTGTGGAGTCAAGGATAGGATGGCACATTAGAAGTGGCAATCAAGCTAGATTTTGGGAAGATAAATGGATCTTTAAGGAATCCCTTATTAATATTGAAAGATTCAATAGATGGGCAGAGCAATGTAAAGCTTCTTTCAGGAACTTGTCAAAGATTACTGGTATGAAGGAGACTAGGTGAACTTATGCGTGATCAGTTAGGAGTTGGCTCAGCTTCAATCCTCCTTATATAAAGGCTGTCAGCTTGGGATAGAATCAACAGGATGAAACTCTTTTCTAGATGGATAACCCTTCGGGTAACTAAGTACTCTATCTCTTCGGCTATCTCTTTGTTGTCCCTTTCTCAAGCCCCCCTCCCTTCTTGTCTAAAGCTTGGATTAAACACTTGACTCTAAAAGTCAATATCTTCTTCTGGATAATGCTTCAAAATAAGGTTATCATGGTGGACAATCTTTGTAAACGAGGATTTCAAATTCCCACAGATGCTACCTCTGCAAGAGTGAGGCAGAGTCAGCCAACCACTTGTTTCTCCACTGTCTGTTTGTTTCCTTAATTTAGGGAAAATTATTAGCTATCTGGAATATCTCTTGGGTGTTCCCACAGACCATTGAAGAGTTCTTTTTACAATGGAAATTCCCTACTCAAAATCCCTACATTCGAAGGTTATGGGCTTTCTTATTCCCTTTTGTTGCCAACTTTGATGGAGTTGCAAAGGGCAACCCGGGTATGGCTAGAAGTGGAGGTGTGCTAAGGGATTCAAATGGAAACTTTATGGTGGTTGTGGCTATATACCTAGGCCACCAAACCAACCATGTGGCGGAGGCTATAGGAGCATATTAGGTTTTAAAGTTAGCTCATAATCTAAATATAAAAAACTTATGGCTTGAAGGAGATTCTAAAAATATTATTGATTGTCTTTTAGGAAGGACCCCACCCTCATGGTCGATAAAGAATTGGATAGATGAAGCACAGTCTATTCTAGAAAAAATTGAAAAAGTAAAAGTTTCACATGTCTACAGGGAAGCTAATAGCATGGCAGATTACTTTACGAATGAAGGGGTTAGGAAGCAAGGATTGAACATGTGGCAAAATTGTAGGGACTTGAGAATTGAAGTCATGACCTTACTAGATTATGATGTTACGCATGGGAAAGAGGAAAATACAATTAATGATTAAAGAGAAAGGGGCTAGGTACATCGAAATCAAGAGATTTTGTTGGGCCGTGTCATGTTACTTAGAAGGGAAGAAAAAGTGGCACGCTTTGTGGGTTCATTGGAATAGCTACATAATTCTGCAATAGGTTCGCAGCACTAGTAGAGTTTGCAACAAGGAGCAAACGAAAATGGGGGGATAGGAAAAGAGTTGAGCCTAAAAGCTATGAGGTGCACACCAGGAATGACAAGGTTTGGGAGTAGATTGAAAGAGGTGGGCTGGTTCCATATCTGGAAAAAATTCATGGGTCTGATTCTGTGGCCACAGACTACTTCGAGAAGAACTGGAACAATGGTGAAATAATTCTCTTTGGTAGGAAGGTGAAACTGGATGAGTAGATTATAGGGGAGATTACTGGAATGTCCATTGAGGGCGTGAAGTTTTATTGTGATAGAAGGTTTTCTGATGAGGTGGTCATTAGATTTCCTAAGAAGGACAAGGAGAAATTGAAACTGGTTAAAATCTCTAATAGCTATTTCGAAATTGACACCATCAAGGTGCTATGGAGAAAGGTACTTCATGTTATAATGGAGTATATCACACTAGACGAGAGATTTACCAGAGTGTATGGGCATCATTTTTCCATTCTTAACCACTTCCGCCATAAGGTACGGATTTCTTTGCCTCACTACTTGTTATGTTCATTGAGTAATAGCCTTGAGGACCATAAGAAAAATCCCAGGAGATAACCTATTCTTCATGCTGGTCTTATTAGGTTAATATATGAACACTATCAAAGCATGTCAGCTTTATCTAAACCTGTTGCCTCTATGGAATCTGAAGACTATGATACCGATAGTGGGGGTTCAAATATTTATCCAAACTAGGAGGGAATTTTTGAAACCCACCCATCCTCTAAGATGTCTTGTAAGAAAACCCAGTCTAAAAAAACCCAGCTCGCTAAAGCTAACCCTGAGTCCTTACCCGACTGCTCTGCTCCCTTAAAGAATCATGTTCTTAAGGGATCCCCTACCAACAAGCTTGTTTCCTACTTTGTGGACTCCTTGGAAGACAAAGCCAAGAACCCTGAAGCTAGTAGAAATTCTATGCCCTCCCCTCCTGCCTCTTTCAGATTTAAAGGTACTAGATTTCCTGGCTCCCCCAACTCGGGTGATGTTAACCTCATATTAGATTGGGTTCAGTCTAGTGACATTCTGGCCTCTGCTAGAAACGACATCAGTGACATTTTTAGTGTCTTGATGTTGGCCTATCAAGAAATTAATGAGCTTAATCATAGAAATAGGGTTCTATATAGTAAATCGAAGGAGTTGGAACTGAAGCTGGTCGCTCTCAGCAACGAAGAAGGGAAACGAAATAAGAATAGTATTGGAAAGAAAGGAGGTGACATTGAGGAAAAATACAAGTCGTTGGAAGAGGAAATGGTTAAAATTAAAAATAACATGAAAACAGTCATGGAACAAAACCAAAAAATGGCTAGGCACAATGCCATTTTAACAATGCTATGTTTGAAAAGTTGGAAAAAACACAACAGGGTTCACTGGTCATTGATTTGGAAGAGAACAATGAAAGCAAGAATGAGGACCAAGGTATTTCTAAATGGACCCAGGCCAATCTAAAAAAGAAGGCGCCTCCCACTACACAGATGGTTCAAATCTTAAAAGGGGGGGTTCAGGATATGAACAAGCTGGAAGTTGAGACTGCTGATCTATTAAAGACATAGTTTAGTTGTTGCTCACTTTTTGTTTGGTTTTTTGGTTCTGTGGCCTTCACTGGCCTTCTTGATGGCTGTGGGTGTTTATTGTTGTTATTTTTACAGCCTTTCTGACTGTAATGTCTTTATTGACTCTATCTTTATTTTGTAAACTTTGTGGTTTCAGGTCCCTGTAAAACCCATTTTTTCCTCTTTCAAAAATTGTGTCTCAAATCATTCACATGTGATAAAGAGTTGATTAAATTTTTAGTAAAAGGTATTGGAAACTATCATAGAAGGTGTTAGAGTTTCCATCCCAATTGAGAGAATCCCATCCTTCTTTGAATTTTTTCTTAAGGATGAGTTGAACACGAAAGAGTTGGTGGCATCCCCTCCTTGTAAGGGTTCTTCCTTTGAAACTTGAAATAAAATTAATTGTATTATTAAGAGGCTTTGTGATAGTTTAATTCTTTTCTAGTATACCTTAATCCCATTTGTATTTCTCCTTTTAGATATTGGGATAAGGGTTATTATTTTCTTAAGTTGGTCCATTCAACATTGGTTTGGTTGATATTTTATGTCACTTTATGGAATTCCTAAATACTAGTTTTTGCATTAGGTTTGTGGTTGGGGGTCTACACTGGTTCCATGTTACTTTATTTCTCAATTAATACATATTCACTATTTTAACTAGTTATGCTCTTGCATTGATGTCTCTTTGGATCCTTGGTTAATGTGAAATTTTAGATCTAGTTGTCTTTTTTCACTAACATCTAGGGGATAACTACTTCCTTTCTCAATCAATTCTTAGATCCCAATAAGTATATTATCAAATAATGAATGGATTTTAGATAGTGAATCATCTAATCACATAATGTATATGTATGACAATTTATTTAATATTGAAATATGTAAAAATATATACCTAGGAGATAGTTTTATCATAGAATCCAAAAGTGACATGAAAATTTTAAATATTTATGAATCTATTGGAGATGCCCTAATTTTTCCAAAATTAAGGATTTTTTAATCTTGTTCTCATCTTCCTAAATAAAAATTCAAAGTTCTTCTTAGAGATAGTTGAATTTATATCAAAGATCAAATTAAAATTATTATTTCCGAAGGTATTCATAAAATGTCATCTTTATCTTTAATAACTTTTCAAAAGAAACTTGCTTAAGTGGAACATATTTTTGGCATGAAAGATTAGGATGCATACATATAAATTTTTTAAATGTAATGTCTCATCATAGTTTAACTATTGGATTACTTGAATTTGAAAAAAAATGAAAACCTATAAAGAATGCCTCCTAGCTTAAAAAAACACTCCACTTTTCAACAAAATTCATAATCAAATTTCATGTAAACCCTTTGAATTATTTCATTGAGATTTACTAGGAACTTTTCAAAGTTCACTATTTGAATAGGTCTATCTATGCTCTTACAATTATCAATGATTATTCTAGAAATGATTGGTGATATTATATTAAAAAATAAAATGATTATCTTTCTAAATTTAAAGAATTTAAATCCATACTTAAAAATTAGTACAATCATAAAGTAAAAATTCATGGGACTAATAATGGAAATAAATATATATAGATAAATAATTTTATAATTTTTGTGTCTTGTGTGGGATACTAAGAGAATTAACCAACCCCTGTTCTCCGCAATAAAAAATTGTAGCTGAAATGACAATTGAATAGTCATTGAAATGGTTAGATCCATAATACATTTGATATATATACTATGTTTCTATGGGATGAAGCCATGCACACAACTATAATATTATAAATTAAGTTCCTAGACATTCTTTGCATTATCCAACTCCCATAGGAAAAATGGTCAAATAAATAACATAATATCTTTCATCATAGAATCTTTGGGATTCCTACACCTGTTTGCATCCCTAAAAAAAAGAAAAAAAATTGACTCCACATATTCTTAACTATTTATTTATTAGATTATTAATTATTTATAAATGGTAGTTTTGAATGGGTGTGACGAATAACCCTCCTAGTTTTTAGACATCCCTTCTCCTATATTTAAGGGGATTGTCTCTAATTAAAAGGGAAAACAATTTGGAAATTAATAATGAATTCTATGATTATGCACAAGAGGTATTATTGACCATGTCAAAATAAGGAGAAATTATCACCATAATTGGTCTATATTTTAATAGACTATTCTTTAAGTGTTTTATAATGGAATGATGCTTTATTTAATTTTTTAATCACAACAGTTTTCCCATGTATATATTATGGAATGTGTTTAGTATGTGTACGTTGTGATTCTTAGTTTATTTATATTATATTTATTTGTAATTATTAATAATATAAGATCCTAATTTCTACAATAAATCATCACGTGTCTCTATATTAAGGTTTTTCAATGGAAGCCTCATCTATCTTTTGTATAATTATTGTGAATTGTTAGATTAGATTTAGTTTGGAGCATCTAATAGAGTGCATTCACAAGATTTATAAAAATATCAAAACTACATCAAGACATACAAGATACCAATATGGATGAAAGTAGGTCAACCCACTAATGCCATGGAGTATTTTGTTAACTTTATTTTCAAGGTGGAATAATTTTTTATCTTAAATAAAGGATTAACTATAATAATTAACAAACTAGATGATTTATAGTATTACTAAATCATGTTAAATGATTATGCCTAATTTTATAAGGTGTTTACATCAATGTATTCTTTTAAATTTTAAAAATTATACATTCATGATAGTCTTTTACAACATATGAAGAAATTCTATTTTTAAAGATTGCAATCATGACCACCCACATAGATATATTTCATCCTTCAACTAGATGTACCAGAGATAACAAATGAGATACACACTTTCCCTGAAAAAAACATGATACTATATGAAGATTATAAAGATTCACATATAAGTCTTCATGCCACTAGAGAATATATTGAAAAATGATAACCATTCTATTATTATTATTATAAAAGAATTCAAAGTGTTTGAAAAGGGTACCATTTATTTTGTTTAGTAATATGACTCAAGCATTATCCATACATTAGCATAAAATGATTGGCATGAGATGTAGCATAGGGTGGTATAGAAACACTTAGAAGTGTAGATTGACACACAAAAGATCCAAAAATCATCCATCAATGTATACAATAGTTCAAATGTCTTCATTGGATCTATGTAGAAAAAATACAGCCATGCCAACCTTATTCATAATCCAATTACACATAAATAGTTCCTACCAACATCGAGTGTGGAGAAAGTTCTTCAAAAAGAAGGCGGTGAAGTATGTGAAATGAAAAAGGATGAGGCTAAATCTAGGGAAAATGACATGGCTTATTAATTGTTTGTAAACCAATAAATATTTAACTGAGTAGTGACACATACTTTAAGAAATGATGGAGAAAAACCCATTATATAAATTGTTGACTCTCATATAATGTAAAAAAGTATTCATCTCAAAATTAAAGAAATCTTAAAATAATCATTTTATATAGAATATAAGTTTTAAAGATGTATGCATTTAAATTTCTATTTTTAGCCTATAGGCTATTGTTTTTTTAAGTTTCCACCAGGATTTTCGTCAGCCCAACCATGAATTGGTTTTGCCAGCATTAGGGGGTTGCCATCCAGTGTGGAGGGAACCATTTTTTTTTGGGTGACGTGGGCGTTCATAATTACGTGGGTTGGTGGCGGTGGAGATGGGTGTCATCGTAACAGGGAAGGTGAATGGTAATTGTTTGTTGGTGCGAGCAGCAATGCATCTTCCTATTGGTGTACGGGGGCAGAGGTTGAAGTAAATGTAATATTTAATGTTGTTGTGTGGGAAAGCATACTTTGATTAAGTTATATTGTCAAAAGAGCCATTGTGGTGTGGGTTTGATACTAGACTACTGTTAAAATCGTTGGCCTTAGCTCCATTTTTTAGCAGGCTGGAGGGTTGTAAAAGTGTTGTGGCACAAAATCTGTAAGTCATTTTCGATGGGTATTTTGCAAAAACTGGTAATTTATTGTTCATGTATTTCGTTATGTGCTTATTGTTCTGGTTCTATTTCAGTGAAATATTTTTTCTCTCAGCCAATAAACAAGGCTATTTTGTTTGAATTTTCCACGGGGATTTTCGTTAGGCCATGCACGAATTGGATTTGTCGTCGTCGGGGGTCTGCTGGTGGGCATAGAGGGCAACACTTTTATTTTGTGGCATTATGGGCGTTGGTAATTACGTGGGTTGGTGGCAGTCGAGAATGGTGTAGTCATTATGGGGAAGGTGAATGGTAAGTGTTTGTTGCCGTGAGTGCCAATGCACCTTCTCATTGGTACACAGAGGCATAGGCCGAAGCAAATGCTATATTGAATGTTGTCGTGTGGGAAAACACACTTTCATTAAGTTTTATGCTCGAGAAAGCCATTGTCTGGATGTTCATGATTGACACCATTTCCATCATAGTGGACTAGCATGGATCCTTATACAACGGCAGGCATCCCTACTCCCACACAACTTGATGGAATTTTAGGAGATATGGCACACAAGGCTTTGCATTATTTGGCGTACCTCTTGGAGGCATATTCCTTCATCACATAAAACTATGGGATCAATATAGAGGGGGTCAAAGATCATTTGGCACATGGAGTTCATCCACATCCAGGATCCCATCACTCTTAGCCCAACACTAGTGCACATAAAGATCCACCTACAGATCATTTGGTTGCTGCACATACTATGGGTTTACTAAGATGTTGATTGGTCTCGGTTTGTCATCGCCGATGCCATCTCACCGGCATAGTCCTCTTCACTCATCATTTATGGCATGACAAGGGACAAATCAGATGGATGTAAATGTTGACTCGTCACTTGACTGTTTGGTTCATATGGTGGAGATGACCATTGCAGAGGACTTAGGTCATCTGATATTAGATGATGTGCATGTATGTGTGTATGTGCATGTTTCAATTCTTTTTTTAATTATTTTTAAATTTTAGTTTCAACTAGATATTCATGTGTTGATATATATGTATATATATTGCAGGTGGACATACCTCATGTCACTCCTAGCCTTGCTCCATATCGTGTACATCGACGTGACTCTATGGATGATTCTATTGCTAGTGGACATGTGAGTTTTGATTTTTTATATATACACGTGTATATGTACATGCATATGTATGCATAGATCTAGATAAATATTTAAAAATACAAGTACATTCTTAAAAATAACTTTCATAAAATTTATTTAATATATTATATGTATTTAACACATTGTGTACACAATTTTATCTGCAGGGCTCAACACATCCATCAGAGCAGGATTCTCATTCAGATGGTTGTTCGACTAGGAGTCGATATTCATATTAGGCCCTGCACTAGATTTATGATCTTTACTACATGTATTTTCTTATGTGATGATCTCTAGTATTCTACATTTGATGATCTCTAACTTACATTTGCTTATATGATATACATTTGATCTCTAACATACATTTTCTTATTTGATGACCTCTTTGCTTATAAAATGTTTATGTTTATACATTGAATCTATTTACATGTATGTATGTGTTTGCTTATGTTTAAATGTTTATATGACATACACACATTTGCTTGTATTCAATATACATACATAATTTTCTTATTTGATGACCTCTTTGCTTATAACATGTTATGTTTATACATTGAATCTATTTACATGTATGTATGCGTTTTCTTATGTTTACATGTTTATATGATCATATACATGCTTATCTCTAGTAGAATTTTAGGAGAAGACTATTTCATTTTAGCCAAAAATCAATAATGCACATTGAAATAAGTTTTGTTGACGTTGAACCCACAAACAAAGACTATCAAAATGGTCCCAAATGTTATTATAAAATCCCCTAGAGTTGTGAAATTTTATGTTAGTTCATTTGATCAGAACATCCCCTTTGATCCTATATTCCCAAAGATAAGGAAATGAATTCCACTTTATAATTAAGTTCATTCGTGTTGATCACAATAAATATTTTTCACACACACCCCTTGAATTTTATAGTAAGCAGTAAAAAATTATAAAATAAATTACTCCCAAACAAGTAAACTAATGATACTTTATAAATGAGTGTATTTACAAGCCTATTTATTAATGCACATGTTCTAATAGAGTTTTAAAATTTGGTAAAAATGATGAAATTAAAATCTTGATGCAAAATAAGAACAAATAAAGTGCATCACTTTGTGGTACACAAAACTCATATTTTTTTAAAATGACTTAAGCAACATGAACCATTGAGGAGTTGAGAAAAAAATATAATTATAAAGAAGAGGTAGGAACATTCCTTTTATAATTATATCATCCTTCAAACACTTTCCCTCTAAGTTATAAAATTTTATGTTAGATTATTTCATAAATAATCTCTTAATCTACACTGTTATTTAACATGATCGTGCTTTCCTACAACTGGTTATAAAATTATAGATTTTTAAATAAATTCAATGCATAATTTGCTAGTTTCAACTTAGGATAGGAAAATTTTATTCTTTGAAACATTAAGAAAATTCAATTCAAATTATACCTCTATGTGCTCAAATAATTGTTCTACCCTCTCTACATCTCCTACAAATGAAAATATCTCAACTATTGATTTAGAACCATCAAGGTGTGTTTGGTTAACTAGAATGACCATGGAAAATTTCCTCTACTATATATTGGGTTGTTCCCTTACTCTACAATGAGCATAACTTATCTAAGAGACACTTTATTAAACACTATGTTATCTCATTGGTTGAGATAATCTTGCACCTTTGGTATCAAGCTTGAGGAATATTATCTTTTTGACAAGGAACAAAATTCTAAAATTACTCTATGTTGCATACCTATACATTAAATAACAACAAACTCCAGAATGAAATAACTTGTTTGATTACCACTTGATTCATTTAAATACAAGCATATAAATACAAGCTTATTTTTCATTATTCCATATCAAATTGCAAGATTAATTCACATTTATATCACTTGGAGTGCAAATTTTGGAGAAGGGATTTTTTCACATTTATCAAGGAGGCAAATATTGGAGAAGACAAATTTTCATTTTTGTCAATCAAGGAAAATTTTGGAGGAGAATTTAACTAAGTTGGTAGAGGATTTTTTTTTAGGACCATCTTTAACTTGAAGAAGAAAATGGGACAACAAAGAAAAATAAAAAATGCGTTTCAATGAAAATTGTCAAAAGAAGAATAAAAGAGGCGTGAAAAAAACTTGGAAAATTATCATAGAAAGAAACAAGGTACATGCTCGTTTCTTCTCTCTCTCTCTCAAGTGTGTGTTTATGACTTTTATTAACACGCCAATTTTTTTTCCTTATAAATATATTTCCAATTATGAAAACCATGTTAGATTTAACTTGGAAACTTTAGTACTAAAAAATAGTCATCTTGCAAAGCATTACCTAAATTCCTTATCATCTATTTTGAATTACTTTTGTTCCATGGAATTATTAAGTTGAAGAATCTTTGATTTTATTTGTTTCAACTCCACTTAAATAGCTCATAGTATCTCACTTTCTTTTCTTGCATGTAAATTCAAACAACAAGTAAGAAATTCTCAAGTTGAAGTCGATGCAAGAATCTTTGAGTGCATTGTGGGAAACTCTGACCATGCATGCAACAACCAATAACTTGGATATGTTGGTAAATGGGATACGGTGCCACTAGTTGTTTCAAAAACATACGATGAAAATGAGGAAGAAATATTTGAACACATTCCTTTGATTTCAATTGATTATAACCATATTTCAGGATTGGTTAGAAAAGGTATATGTGTAAGTTTTCAATAATTTAAATATTATATATATATATATAGTTAATGATCTTTAAAGTCTAGAGACATTTCTAATTTTTTTAGATTTTTTTTGTGTAAATTTGGTGTATAGGAGATGTTTTTGTAGTCATAGCAGAGCTTGGAAACATAGAAGGTGTTAGCTATTATTTATTGCGTTGCACAGAAGAGAGGAATAAGCTAACACAACCTGAAACAAGTGATATAATGTTATTTCCCAAAAATGAGTTTGAATTTAAAATTATATATACATTGTGTTCACATGTGCGCATGTTACATTATAAACATTAAATTTATATATTTTAAAAACCTTAAGCACGTGAAAATGTTGTACATGTTCACATGTCTTACCTTGGGTATACCATGCAGGTTCTGTTGTAGTGCAAGGGATATATCTAAAACAAGTCAAAGTTGTTCAACATGGGATTCATTTTGTTGACTATCAACTTGATAACAAGGCATATCAATATAGTCACTTAATAATTGCTACCGCCCAACATCTTCATGCAGTTCCACATGCACGTGGCCAAAAAAAATGGAGACTAGATAGTGATGATCATCAAAATTTTTTACATGTTATTGAAGAGTGGGCTGAGATAGAATGTTTGAGTTAGATTATATCTGGATGATTTTCAAGTTCACTTATAACCAGGTATACATGTTCAAGTGGGAACTTATAGTAACTTGTACATAGTTGTAAATCATTTTGTGAAAATTCCAATTATATGTACATATTTGTTCCATGGAATTATTAAGTTCAAGAATCTTTGATTTCTTTTGAAAGTTCAAAGTTACACTTATAGCATCATCTCTCACTTTTTTTGTTTGCATCATGTAAAGCCATATATATGCTTTCAATACTTATTTGAAACTTGGTGAAGTTTTTTATAATCATTTTGCCTAAATTACAATTATATACAACTTATATTTGTTTCATGAAATTCTTAAGTTCAAGAATATTATATACAATTATATACAACTTATATTTGTTCCATCAAATTGTTCCATGGGGAATTATGTATTTTAAAATTAAGTATTATCTAATTATAAAATTTTTGCACACATATTTAAAACATAAATCAATGCAAATAAAAAAAAAAGTTTCCATCAATTTAATTCACAAAAAATACTGCAAATGGAAATAGAATGTTCCCATCCAGTTGCCAAATCAATATTTAAATGACTTCTATATGACTCCCTCTCTCCCCTCTACCCTTAACCCTTAAACCCTAAACCCTTGTTCCCTCTACCCTCTATCTCTCTCCTACTCCCCCCTCTCTCTCTCAAGTCTCTCCCTCCCCTCCTCCCTCTCTCAGGTCTCTCTCCTCTCTCTCTCTCTCTCTCTCTCTCTCACACACACACACACACACACACACACACTCACTCCTATCTCTATCCCTTCACACCCGCCAACCCTCTGCCCTCTGCCCTTGGCCATAAACCATGAAGCCTACATCCTCTGCCATAGCCTTAAATTATTAGGAGCCCTGTATTCTCACCTCTGCCTTGCCCTTAGGCCACATACCTCTACCCATGGCCCTTGTGCCCATGGGCCTCTACCCCTCTGCTCTTAACCCTATGCCATCTGTCTCTCTCCACTGCACCTCTCTCTCTCTCACTCCTCCTATCTCTCCCCTCCATTAACCCTCTACCCTCTGTAGAGCCATAGACCCTTGACCATAGGCCCTCCACCTCACCCGTAGCCATTAGGCCTTGGAGCCCTCTATCCTCTACCCTCTGCAGCTGCACCCCATGGAGCCCTCTGCCCTCCTGCCCGTAGCCCTTGGCCCTTAGACCCTCTGCCCTCTGCTCTGACCCTGTACCCTCTGTCTCTCCCCTCCTCTCTCTCTCACGCACACTCCTTCTGTCTCTCCCCTCTGCCCCATGGCCACTCTGCTCACCCAGCCAAGCCTTAGGCCCTTAGGCCATGGAGCCCTCTACCCTCTATCTCCTACAATACACTCCCTCCCTCTCTCTCTCTCAAGTCTCTCCCTCCTACCCACTCTCCCTCTCTCAAGTCTCTCCTACCCACTCTCCCTCTCTCAAGTCTCTCTCTCTCTCTCTTTCTCTCACTCCTATCTCTAGATCCCCTCTACCCTCTACCCTTAAGCCTTAAAGCCTTAAACCTTCTCTCTCTCACTCATTCACTCCTTCCACCTCTATATCCCCTCTACCCTTAAACCCTAAACCCTTAAACCCTCTACCCTCTATTCTTAACCCTATACCCTCTATCTCTCTCCCACTCCCTCCCTATCTCTCTCTCAAGTCTCTCCCTCCTACCCTTGAGCTCACTCTCTCTCTGTCACTCACTCCCTCTATCTCTCTCCCCTCTACCCTTAAACCCTCCACCCTTAAACCTCCTACCCTCTATCTCTCTCCCTCCCTCCCCCCTCTCTCTCTCTCAAGTCTCTCCTCCTACCCTCTCCCTCTCTCAGGTCTCTCTCTCTCTCACTCACTCATTCCTTCTATCTCGAGCTCCCTCTACCCTTTAACCCTTAAACCCTAAATGGGTCTTAAACCCTCTACCTTCTATCTCTCTCCCACTCCCTCGTCTCTCTCTCTCAAGTCTCTCCCTCCTACCCTCTCCCTCTATCAGGTCTCTCTCTCTCACTCTCTCACTCACTCCTTCTATCTCGAGCTCCCCTTTACCCTCTACCCTTAACCCTTAAACCTTAAATGGGTCTTAAACCCTCTACCCTCTATCTATCTCCTGAGCTCCCCTTTACCCTCTACCCTTAACCCTTAAACCTTAAATGGGTCTTAAACCCTCTACCCTCTATCTATCTCCTGTTGGAAAATGTGCCTCAATCTCACAGGCTAAAACCTTTGAGAAAGCATGGTCGCTGTGACATTCATGTTGTCTGGCTGACTGGTAGTTTAGTAACTTTGTGTTTTGCTCATGTCGCTGAGACTTTGCTTCTATCTTGCCGACTGATGATGTCACCGTGACTTGTGGTCTTCATTGTAACCTTCTGCAGAGTGGAGACCTCTGGCCAATGGTTTGGTCTAGCGGATGTCAAGGAGACTCATGGCAACTGGATCATCAGGGTAACTCATATGTGTCAGAATGATGTCTCAAAAACGATAGGAAGTCTTGCCGATATCGGTGTGACCTTTGGTCTGTCTCACCGATGTGATAATCTATATGACTTTCTCCTATCGGTTGGAAGTCTTGGTGACTGGGAGATGTCTGGCCGATAGTTGGTGTCTATCGGATATCGGGGAGACTCTGTCGAAAGGGTTATGTTTCAGTATGAGGTCTTACTGATATGGATGTCTTGCCGATAGTCATACACATGAAGTCATTGGAATAACGAAAGAGTTCGGTAAGAACTCTTGGCGATGAGCATTTGTCTCACCAACGGTGTGGGATGTGTTCGGCATGACTCCTAGCGAAAGGTGGGCTCGGGATAACCTGGAGACTTCGGCGTGAAGTCTTGGCGACAGGTGTTGGTCTCGCCGATGGCTGTGTGACTTCGGTGTAACATAAGAGGCTCGGTGTAACCTCTTGGTGATAGTGGTAAGTTTGGCCGACATGAGACTTTGGTGTAACACATGTGTTTTAGTATGTTGTCTTACCAAATGTGGAAAGTCTTGCCAACTCGGTATGACTTGAAGACTTCAGAGTAACATCTCAGCGAAAGCGATATGTCTTGCCGACTGGGATGTTTCAGTATAAAATGAAGAGCTTGTTATGCAGTCTTGGCGAAGAGCGATTGTCTTGCCGATGGGATCCTGATGTCGGTATGACCTCTTAGTGAAAGATGGTTGTCTTGCTGACTATTGCTCACATTGATATGACTTTGGAACATCAGTATGATGTCTCATCGAATGGCGATTGTCTCGCCAATGAGAATAATGATGTCGATGTAACTAGTGAACATGGGAGTGATGTCTTGGTGACACGATGAAGTCTGAGCAATAGCTTTTTGGACTCGGTGTAACATCTTGCCGATAGTGAAGACTCTTGGCGATAAAGATGATATGGGCTATGTGGCATCGGGGAGAGACGGTTAGTGTCTCACCGACATGCGACACAGGTTGAACGCTTTCTGACTGAGTGAAGACTGTTCGACGTGGTGCGATTTGGACCAATTAGAGAAAGCAGGATGTGAACCGTTTGCTGTGAGACCGTTGCAACTGTTTCTATGTGGAAGGGAAAGATCTTCATGAGGAAGTGGAAACATCTACGTTTTGATAATGATGCTGAGCTAGATGATTCGTAAGTTTTGATCCAACAGTTGGAAAAGAACGATTTCATAGAGCCTACAGAGAACGAATGTATATACGTATGCATTGGACGTTCTGAAGAAGAGAGGCTGATAAGCCAAGGAGCTGAAGAGCCGAGAGCTAGAGAGATAATGATAGAGAGAGGACCGAGTGGCTGGCCAAAAGGCTGAGGCCATGAGGTCAAAGTAGAGGAAGAGATCAGGTAGTGTTATGCTGGAATCTCTCCTGATCTCTTAGGGATAGTTTGCTACCAGATTGTATCTAGAATGAACAAGATGTAATCTCTAAAAAGGCTAAGAGCCTGAAACTGTATTGTAACTTTCTATTGCTGAATAATACAATGGCTCAAACTTTGGAGAGTGGGGTTTTTTACCCGAAAGGGTTTTCCCCACGTAAAATATTTGTGTTCTATTTTTTGTATTATCTTTCATCTGTGTTGTTGCTTGCTGTTGAATTTACATGTGTTTCTCTCAGAAGGATTAATGTGGGAAATATACTATGTATGTTTCCACTTTAGGACATAGTAGTAAGTGTCTTTGAGGCAATCGAATCAAAATTAAAGTTACCGAAGGCACTACTATTTTGGAGTTTTTATTAGATGCACTCCCTTGATTTCCTTACAAATGGTATCAGAGCCTTCTTTTGGTTGCTGGTTCTAGGTATTTCTCCTGTGAAGATTTCTTAGCTTGTGGCTGGAGGAAATCTCGAGGAATCATTTGGTGTATTGATCCTTTGGTGAGTGGAAGTCTTGTGATATTCAGAGACAACACACAGCTTGAAGGATGGTGGAGATGGAGAAGGGAGTTGATCATGTTGCTTTGATGTGATCTGTGTCTCTTGGTTGGTAGTAGTATATCTTGGTGTATGAGGTGGATTTCTTTGCTTTGTGGCTGTGTAGCAGTAAAGCTTTCATAGTGGGTGTTTGTGTGTTAGGTTCCTGAGTGATATGGAGAAGCCTAGTTTGTTTCTCAGCCATGGAAGAGAGTGCTTATGCTAGGCGGTGTTTCCTGGTGTTGGAAGGCACAGTTTCCTATTAACCTTGAATACATAAAGGCTATGAAGTTAATCATTAGATGATTTGCAATCTTCTAGGATATCCTTTTCTCTCTTTCTCGGATGCATGTACATGTTGGTGGTTCAGATTTGGCCTGAAAGGGGCCTGGATTTCCTAAACTGATGTTTCCTTTTTTAAGGATGTTTGGTACTTGCATGGCTTTGTGATTTGGAAGGTTTTATATGGGTAAGCAAAACTTGTGGTCATGTGGAGTTGCTGTTGAGCTATTTTCTAGACCAGGTGGCTTTTGGGGTGGTGCTGGATGAGATAGTTGCAGTTCTGCATGCATGCTTTGTGCATGGTTTGAGAAGGTGTGATTTATTCTCTACATGGGAGTGTTGGTACGTGATTTGTCACTTAGCATTCTTGTGGTGATGCTTGTGGGTTCCTTGATTATGGTGCTCATTGTGGACATGATTGGAAAATCAGATTTGGCGTGATTTGGTGGTTGAGTCATGTTGTCTACGTGGTTATTCTCTTTGAGATCTCAGTTTTGCATTTCCAATGCGATGATGGGTTTCCATGTTTCTGTTGAATGGATCTACGGGTTGTGCAATGTTGCGAGCTATCTTTACCTACATGGTTTTTTTGGGACAACTCAGAAGTGGACTGTCTATATCCACGAGGTTGATTCATTGTTGGTGCAAACTTGTTAGCTGGCCTTGTCTGTGGTCACTTGTGCATTGGTGTGGTGCTTTGATATGAGAGGATGGATACTATTGAGTACTTGAATAGTCAGTTATGGGAACCTATAGCAGGTAGTCATGATGCTTGGAGAGCTCGGGTGTCACGTTTTAGTGGAAGCTCTAGCAGTGACTGTGGATTCATCACGTGGTGGTGAATGGTCTTCCTTAGTGTTGCAGATGTTTCTTGGGAGAGTTTTTTGATCCTGATGCTGCAGAAGGGTTCTTTCGCATTTGCATGGAAATTACTTGAAGATGTGCAACATCTTGGATCCATGGAGGACACTTGGAGTCTTTGGCTAAGGTGTTGGTAGTGCTTGACAGGTGATGTTGATTTTGAGTTTATTTGATTTATGTCATGGTATACTCTTGCTTGTGCATGGGAGTTTTGGCATTGTGTATTGTACTTGAGACAATGGTGAGGTCACTTGAAGCATGGAATCTCCTATGGGAATGTGTAGATCATGGTGTCATGATAAGTTACTGATTCAGATGATTGGAGCTTTGATAGTGGTTTGGTAATTCCTTGTGTATTGGGTGCTTTGATTATTTGCTTGGTACTTCATGATAGTGCAGTAATGCAGTTGAAGTTTAGCATGAGATTATCGGTTGCTAGTACTCATGGATACATGAAGAATAAGGTGAGGCTGTCTTTCTCTTATGAGAGAAGTTATGCTGCTTGTTAGTGAAGTTTTCAGCAGAAAGTCCGATAAGCCTACACCTTGGTTGAACGTGAGTTCAATAAGAGACCTATGAAGAGATTGCTCTTGGATCAGTCATGATGACTTGTTTATCTTGAAGGAGTATTCTCATTCCCACTCTTGGTCTACTCGACAGTTTATCTGAAAGGTATTTAGCCCATTATATTTTTTAGATGTGTTTTATTAAGTTCACTTTCATGATATGGATCTTGAATTGTTGTCTAATGGTTCTAGAGGATTCATAGTGGAAGTTGTATAGTTTTTTGTTTTATCTCCTTGTTGCTAATGAGAATTGGTAGGAGATGTTGTATGGGCTGATTTCCTGAAATGGGGAATGAAGTAGTTTGATCTTCTTTAAGAAGCTTACATCCATGTAAAGTCGGTTTGATCTTGGTGATTGAACAAATGGATGTTGTTAAGTTTTTTCTTTTGGGATGTGAAGAAGATCATTCTTGACATAGCTGGCTGTTAGAAGTGTATGTAGGAGGATGCTCTATAGGAAGATGATGTGCAGAGTTTCTCTCTGTGGATGTGAAGGTTTGTGGTGAGAGAAATGTTTCTTGTGGTAGGTTGTTGCAGGTTGTGCATATCATTGTGGATTTTTTCCTTGGTACTATAGGGTTACATTTTCTATGTGTTGGTATTGGTAGACTTGCGATGCCTTTGATCTTTCAGATCTGGATTACTCAGGTAGTGGGAGTTCCTGTATGTGTCTTGTCTTCTTCGACTGGTTGACACTTGGAGCTTGTATTTGCTGCTAATGAGTTGGTTATGGATTGGCATAAGTTTTCTAATGGTGATACCTTCAAGGTATATGTGAGATTGGATGGAATAGCACGAGCTATGGGTGCTAGTTCCAGTCATGTGGGTTATCAGTTGGATGGAAGCAGTTAGTCTGATTAGTGTTCTGACTGATGTTTAGTATCTTGTTTTTGGATAATGACTTCACTGTTGTTTTCTGATTGAAGCTTTGAAGTTGATATTGCTTCTGTATAGAATTTGAGCACAGTGAAGTGGTAGCAGTATCTTGTTGGTGATATCACTAGGATCTTTTTCTAGTGTTCATTGGAATGGTGCTTATACACCTTGGCTTTGTATTCTTCTTCAATAGGTGGCATGTTGGAAGATGACATGATTTTTGCCTGAAGGTGAACATCTTGGATGTTGGAGCAAAATTCTTGATGGAGCATGAGAGCATGTTTGAGATCTATGTGGTTTCCTGGAAGGCTATGATCGGTTGCTTTGTTGGTCAGTGAGTTGCAGTTGGATGCCTGGTCTTTGTTGCAGATTGTCTGGTGGATTGTTATCTGTTGAATCATGTACTTGATTGGGTGTCTTGAGTATTGCAGGGTTTGAACTAGCGGAGCTAGTGTGATCTTAGTTCTTGGTTGCTTTGGAGGTGCCTGTGTGATCTTCGTCAAGTGGGAGATTGTTGGAAAATGTGCCTCAATCTCATAGGCTAAAACCTATGAGAAAGCCTGGTCACTGTGACATTCATGTTGTTTGGCCGACCGGCAGTTTAGTAACTTTGTGTTTTGCTCATGTGACCACTGAGACTTTGCTTCTGTCTTGCTGACTGATGATGTCACTGTGACTTGTGGTCTTCGCTATAACCTTCTACCAAGTGGAGACCTCTGCCCGATGGTTTGGTCTAGTGGATGTCGGGGAGACTCATGGCGACTGGATCATCGGGGTAACTCATATGTGTTGGAATGATGTCTCGGCGACGATAGGAAGTCTTGCCGATATCGGCGTGACCTTTGGTCTGTTTGGCCAATGTGATAATCGGTATGACTTGATCCTATCGGTTGGAAGTCTTGGCGACTGGGAGATGTCTGGCCGACAGTTGGTGTCTATTGGATATCAGGGAGACTTGGCCGAAAGGGTTATGTTTCGGTATGAGGTCTTACCGATATGGATGTCTCATCGATAGTCATACACATGAAGTCATCAGAATAACGAAAGAGTTTAGTAAGAACTCTTGGCGATGGGTGTTTGTCTCATCAATGGTGTGGGATGTGTTTGGCATGACTCCTGGCAAAAGGTGGGCTTGGGATAACCTGGAGACTTTGGCGTGAAGTCTTGGCGACAGGTTTTGGTCTTGACAATGGCTATGTGACTTCGGTGTAACATAAGAGGCTTGGTGTAACCTCTTGGCGATAGTGGTAAGTCTGGTCGACATGAGACTTTGGTGTAACACATGTGTTTCAGTATGTTGTCTTACCGAATGTGGAAAGTTTTGCCGACTTGGTATGACTTGAAGACTTCGGAGTAACGTCTCAGTGAAAGTGATATGTCTTGCCAACTGGGATGTTTCGATATAACATGAAGAGCTCATTATGAAGTCTTGGCAAAGAGCGATTGTCTTGCCGATGGGATCCTGATGTCGGTATGACCTCTCAGCAAAAGATGGTTGTCTTGCCAACTGTTGGTCACATCGATATGACTTTGGAACATCGGTATGATGTCTCATCGAATGGCGATTGTCTCGTCGATGAGAATAATGATGTCGATGTAACTAGTGAACATTGGAGTGATGTCTTTGCGACACGGCGAATTCTGAGCGATAGCTTTCTGGACTCGATGTAACGTCTTTCCAATAGTGAAGACTCTTGGTGATAAAGATGATATGGGCTCTGTGGCATCGGGGAGACATGGTTAGTGTCTCACTGACATATGACACAAGTTGAATTCTTTCTGACCGAGTGAAGACTGTCTGACGTGGTGCGATTTGGACTAATTAGAGAAAGCAGGATGTGAACCATTTGCTGTGAGATTGTTGTGACCATTTCTGTGTGGAAGGGAAAGATCTACACAAGGAAGTGGAAACATCTACATTTTGATAATGATGCTGAGCTGGATGATTCGTAAGTTCTGATCCGACAGTTGGAAAAGAACGATTTCATAGAGCCTGCAGAGAATGAATGTATATACGTATGCATTGGAAATTCTGAAGAAGAGGGGATGATAAGCCAAGGAGATGAAGAATCGAGAGCCAGAGAGATAACGATAGAGAGAGGACTGAGTGGCTAGCTGAAAGGCCGAGGCCATGAGGTCGAAGCAGAGGAAGAGATCAGGCAGTGTTATGCTGGAATCTCTCGTAATCTCTCAGGGATAGTTTGCTACCAGATTGTATTAGAATGAACAAGATGTAATCTCTGAAAAGGCTAAGAGCCTAAAACTGTATTGTAACTTTCTGTTGCTAAATAATACAATGGCTCAAACTTTGGAGAGTGGGGTTTTTTACCCGAAAGGGTTTTCCCCACGTAAAATCTTTGTGTTCTATTTTCTGTAGTATCTTTCATCTATGTTGTTGCTTGGTGTTGAATTTACATGTGTTTCTCTCAGAAGGATTAATGTGGGAAATAAACTGTGTTTGTTTCCGCTTTAGGACATAGTAGTAAGTGTCTTTGAGGCAACCTAATCGAAATTAAAGTTACCAAAGGCACTATTGTTTTGGAGTTTTCATTAGATGAGCTCCCTTGATTTCCTTACATCTCCCACTCCCTCCCTCCCTCTCTCTCTCTCTCTCATCTCTCCCTCCTACCCCTTCTCCCTCTCTCCCCTCTACCCTTAACCCTTAAAACCTAAACCCTTGTACCCTCTACCCTTTATCTCTCTCCCACTCCCCCTCTCTCTCTCAAGACTCTCCCTCCTAGACCCACTCTTTGTGTCTCAAGTATCTCTCTCTCTCACTCACTCCTTCTATCTTGAGCTCTCCTCTACCCTCTAGACCCTTACACCCTTAAACCCTATACCCTCTACCCTTAACCCTTAAACCCTCTACCCTTTACTCTTAACCCTATACCCTCTATCTCTCTCCCACTACCTCCCTCTCTCTCTCTCTCAAGTCTCTCCCTCCTACCCTCTCCCTCTCTCAGGTCTCTCTCTCACTCACTCAAGTTCCTTCTATCTTAAGCTCCCCTCTACCCTCTACCCGTAACCCTTAAACTTTAAATGAGTCTTAAACCATCTACCCTCTATCTCTCTCCCACTCTCTCCCTCTCTCTCTCTCTCTCTCAAGTCTCTCCCTCCTATCCCCTCTCCCTCTCTCCCCTCTACCCTTAACCCTTAAACCCTAAACCCTTGTACCCTCTACCCTTTATCTCTCTCCCACTCCTCCCCCTCTCTCTCAAGACTCTCCCTCCTAGACCCACTCTCCATCTCTCAAGTATCTCTCTCTCTTGCTCAGTCCTTCTATTTCAAGCTCTCCTCTACCCTCTAGACCCAAACACCCATAAACTATCTACCCTATACCCTTAACCCTTAAATTATTAACCCTTAAACCCTCTACCCTCTACTCTTAACCCTATACCCTCTATCTCTCTCCCACTCCCTCCCTCCATCTCTCTCTCTCTCAAGTCTCTCCCTCCTACCTTCTCCCTCTCTCAGTCTCTCTCTCTCACTCACTCAAGTTCCTTCTATCTCGAGTTCCCCTCTACCCTCTACTGTTAACCCTTAAACCATAAATAGGTCTTAAACCCTCTACCCTCTATCTCTCTCCCATAGCCTCCCTCTCTCTCTCTCAAGTCTCTCCCTCCTATCCCCTTTCCCTCTCTCCCCTCTACTCTTAACCCTTAAACCCTAAACCCTTGTACCCTCTACCCTTAAGCCTTAAACTCTTAAACCCTTAAACCATCTACCCTCTACCCTTAACCCTTAAACCTTAAAACCCTCTATCCTCTACCCTCTATCCTTACACCCTTAAACCCTATACCCTCTACACTTAACCATTAAACCCTCTACCCTCTACTCTTAAAACCCTATACCCTCTATCTCTCTCCCACTCCCTCCCTCTCTTTCTCTCTCAAGTATCTCCCTCATACCCTCTCCCTCTCCTAGGTCTCTCTCTCTCACTCAGTCAAGTTCCTTCTATCTCAAGCTCCCCTCTACCCTCTACCCTTAACCCTTAAACCCTAAACAAGTCTTAATCCTCTGCCTCTATCTCTCTCCCTCCCTCCTCTCTCTCTCAAGTCTCTCTCCTCCTCCTCTCCCTCTCTCCCTCTCCCTCCTCCTCTCTCCATCTCTCAACTCTCTCTCTCTCTCTCTCTCTCTCTCTCTCTCTCTCTCTCTCTCTCTCTCTCTATCACTCTCTATCTCTAGATCCCCTCTACCCTCTACCCTCTACCCTTAAGAATTAAACCCTTAAACCCTCTCTCTCTCACTCACTCACTCCTTCTATCTCAAGCTCCCCTCTACCCTTAACCCTCTACCCTCTACTCTTAACCCTCTACCCTTTATCTCTCTCCCATCCCTCCCTATATTCCTATAATTCATTTGAACATGTAATTAAGATAACTGATAGGGATATAATGTTCTCAATATTTCTTCTTTGTTGTGAGTTGCTAGTAAATTCCAATGGAGACTTTAAAGAATACTATGCTTTTTCAAATACTCTCAAATTTGAAGAAGAATGAGGTGAAGAAAATACAAATTTTTCTTATTTCTTCTCCACTTTAATATATAATCTCACACCAAAACATCCATGTGAAAACTCCACCAACTTCTCAAAATGGTTGTATTTTATGGTGGACTAAATCCACCAAATGCATGAAATAATTTGTACCCATCTATAATCATCATAGCTCATATGTTATGATGAACTTCAAACTCATTCATGTTGTCATAGATTTGGAGATTTAACCCTTCTTTCCACCTCTCTACTTGTTATAATTTGCTAAGATGCCATACTATAAGAATACAACTAGTGCCTATACTCATTAAAGAGATTATATAAAAGCTAAACTTCATTGGTTGAAGAGTCCTAATAATTTTTATTAGGAGTTGTCCCATCCTAGAGAGCTAAAATAATTCCTAGAAACTCATGTCCACTTGGGTAGCTACAAAAATATTGACATTACTAGGTCTCATCATTTCTCTCTAGAAACTCATGTCCATTTGGGTAGCTAACAAACTCTAGTGTAGTCATTCTATCATGTTTTCAAAAAAGACATCAAAACCATTTATAATATATTTTCCAAAGCCACATTCTCATGGTTCTCATGGTCAAAAGCTAAGGCTAAGCACAAATTCAACAATCAAGATGAAGAATCCTAGTAGGAAATTTTTGAATCTATCCTTCCTCAAATTTAACACAAGATTGTAGCTCAGACTAGAGGTGACTAAATGGGGTGCAAGGATTGAAAGTGGTTGGGCTCAACTGAGTGAGCAACCTCTAACTGTTTTCTTTTTATAAAAGGCAAAACATGATTTTATGAGAGTTAAAAGCCGTGTCCTTTTCATGATTTAATTTCGTACATGCAGGATTCATTATCTTACAATCACGAAGGGTTAAGAACATGTATTGTTCTCATTTTCCTCTCTTTTTCATAATTGCATTCATTCGCACCTCCTCCATGTTAAATAAGGAGAGAGTGGGAAATTCTGGAACACCAGGAATGAGATTATTGGTAGATAATTTGTTTGGAAGTGATTAGAGGTGTGAAGATTGAATCAAAAGTCCCCAAGTATGTAGATCGAACCCTTTGTTTCATGTTTGATCTATTGTACATTTCAATGTTTTGTATCATCATTGTGCCTTGTTTGCATTCTTACATTTTTGTGCTTATTTATAATATATAAGTATAAAATATATTATTTATAATTATTAATAATATATATAAGTATATAGTATATTATTTATAATTATTAATAATAGATATGATTTATATATTATTTATAATTATTAATAATATATAAGTATATAGTATATTATTTATAATTATCAATAATATATATGATTTATATATTATTAATAACTATTATATAGATATAATTTGTATTATAGAGATTAACAAGTATATAATTATTATATATTATATAATTAATATTATAAGTATATATTTAGAGGAAAAACATGATTTTATGAGTTAAAACCCGTGTCCTTTTCATGATTTATTTCGTACATGCACGATTCATTATCTTACAATCATGAAGGGCTAAGAAAATGTATTGTTCACATTTGCCTCTCTTTTTCATAATTGCATTCATTCACACCTCCTCCATGTTAAATAAAACTATTAGAAAATAAAATAAAATACAACACAACTATATAATTAATATTATATATTATAAAATAAAACTATTACAACAATGGCAAAAAAATAAAATAAAATTGATTCATGGAAGGGGGGTTCGAGCGGACGTCGGTTTTAAGAGTCCCCTCGAACTAGCCTGCCATACATTTTTTTATAATATTTTAAACTGGTTCGGTCAAACCCATGTTCGACTGAACATATTTTTTAGGTTCGACTGAACCCTAGTTTGGCTGAACCACCCTTTTCCCCCCTTCTCCCCCCTAGGCACAAAAAATGTCTAGAATTTTGCACTTCAAAGCTTGATTTGAGAATGAAAATGGAGGATACTTCACAAACCCAATTGGTATCAAGTAGCCTTCGGAACGAGCTATCCAACGAATATAATTTTAATATTTTTTGGTTTTATTATGTATTTATTTTTTTAGTTTTATTAAATATAGATTTTTCACTAAAAATGAAGCTCTTTGTTCTGCACATGTGGAAAAATAGAAGATTATGAAATTGTTTGTTCAAAAAATATGAGTGGACTAGATATTGGAGTCCTTGATCCAACAATTTTTTGGTTTTTCGATACATACAAAAAAAGTTACGCATTATACAGTCGCGCTATGTCTGAATTGTAATTGCTTTGACTTTGAAACTTGATTAAAGAAAAAATGTTCAATACAAAACTATCTAACCAAGTGGAAGCACTAGATATCAGAGTTACAAATCTAAATTTGAAAGAATTAGAATTTTATCCTTCATGGAAAAAAAGTTATGCATTATACGATGAGCGTCACTTTTTAAAATGCTATTTTCTGAAAAAAACTAGTTTTCGAGGGAGATGGAAAAAACCGTGCAATCTGATTCCAAAATTTTTGAAAAAAATATATTTAGAATCTACATACAAAATGTCATGAAACTCTAGTTTGCATCATCTTCAAATTCCTCACGGTTTAGCTGATATAGGTGCTCAAAAGTGAAGATTTAGTTAAAAAAATTTATTTCATTGTCTAGTTTGGCCAAAAATTGTAAACCACTATTGTGGGATCACCCAAATAATTTTATAATTTTTGTGCTTTATGTGGGATACTAAGAGAATTAACTAACCCTTGTTCTCCCTAGTATAATTGTGTAGCTGAAATAAAAATTGAATAATCATTGAAATGGTTAGATCCATAATACATTTGATATATATACCTATGTTTCTATGGGATGAAGCCATGCACACAACTATAATATTATAAATTGAGTTCCTAAACATTCCTTGCATTATCCAACTCACTCAGAAAAATGGTCAAATAAATAACATAATATCTATCATCATAAAATATTTGGGATTCCTACATCTGTTTACATCCCTAAACAAAAAAGAAAAAAATTGACTCCACATATTCTTAACTATTTATTTATTAGATTATTAATTATTTATAAATGGTAGTTTTTAATGGGTGTGACGAATAACCCTCCTAGTTTTTAGACATCCCTTCTCCTATATTTAAGGGGATTCTCTCTAATTAAAATGGAAAATAATTTGAAAATTAATAATGAATTCTATGATTATGCACAAGAGGTATTATTGACCATGTCAAAATAAGGAGAAATTCTCTCCATAATTGGTCTATATTTTAATAAGCTATTCTTTAAGTGTTTTATAATGGAATGATGCTTTATTTAGTTTTTTAGCCACAACAGTTTTCCCATGTATATATTATGTAATGTGTTTAGTATGTGTATGTTGTGATTCTTAGTTTATTTATTTGTAATTATTAATAATCTAAGATCCTAATTTCTACAATAAATAATCACCTATCTCTACATTAAGGTTTTTCAGTGGAAGCCTCATCTATATTTTGTATAATTATTGTGAATTGTTAGATTAGATTTAGTTTGGAGTGTCTAATAGTGTGCATTCACAAGATTTATAAAAATATTAGAACTACATGAAGACATATAAGATAGCAATATGGATGAAAGTAGGTTAGTTGATGCGGAGCAGGGTGGAGGTCTTCAAATCAATCAATCTTGAACAATCTTTCAACCTTGTAAACCCTAACTTGGTGTTTGCTCACAAATTCTTCAATCTTGCTTGTAGCACATCAAACAGTGAAATTTCACCATATTTGTCAAAAGAAATTTCAAACCCACAAACAAATCCCATTCCTGACACCCTTTATGGCCTTTTGCAACATAGAAAATTTGGGAGTGGCTTGTTTTGTAGCAACACCCTCTAAAATAGACTGCTACGCTGCCCTTAAGCCCAATTAGACCTATTTTACAAAGCAACTTCAAGGTAAACCTTCTCCCAATCACAAAATTCTATTCCAGGACTTTCAAAAATCACATGGGGTTTAAAACAATAGTTTTTATCAATTAAATCATCCACAAATTTACCAAACTTCAAAACCCTACTTGTACCTACTCTCCTAAGCCTAATACATTGAGATATTAAGCTAGGGCTCGATCAAACACTACCCTATCTCCATCCCCTGCATCTACAACCCTAACAAACTTGAAGAACATCCCAACTAAATCCATTCCACCATGACTTTCACAAATCACATGGGGTCTGAAACAATAGTTTTTATCAATTAGATCATCCACAAATTCACCAAACTTCAAAACCCTACTTCTACCTACTCTCCTAAGTCTAATACATTGAGATATTAAGCTAGAGCCCGATCAAACACTGCCCTATCTCCATCCCCTGCATCTACAACCCTAAAAAACTTGAAGAACATCCCAACTAAAGCCATTCCACCAATTTCTAGAGGTTTTCACTAGTGGAATGGTTTAATATTCCAATTTCTTGTTCAAACCCTCTTGACTTAGAGTTTTCAGTAATTTGGCTCTAAAAACCTTCAAACTTTATGAAATAAACTCAAACCAAAACCAGAATAGAATTAGTTCATACCACCACCGAATTGAATGCTTTTCAGATCATAATCACATAATACAGAACCGTACAGAGTGCTATAGCAACAAAAATGCACAAGAAATTATAGAAAACAAAGAACTTCTTATTGCTTGATCTTCAAAAACAACTCCAGAACCTTGCCTTGAAGTTTCCAAGGCCTATTTAAACATCAACAACCGAAAATCAACGGTTCCTTGACCACCTTTTGAATCAAATGACCATTCAACTTCCCAAAAACAACAAAAAGGGCAAAGTTGCTGATGCAACATTTGCAAAATATGACAACTTTATGACACATTGACCCCATGAGACTAAAAACATGTGACATGGTCTAAATAGACCTCATTACAAAAAAATTGGACTCAACAACATAAAAACTTAACATTAGACCATATCTACACCATTTGATTAGGTGCCCCTGCACCATCAGCCCACTAATGCCATGGAGTATTTTGTTAACTTTATTTTCAAGATGGAATAATTTTTTGTCTTAAACAAAGGATTAACTATAATAATTAACAAACTAGATGATTTATAGTATTACTAAATCTTGTTCAATCATTATGCCTAATTTTCTAAGGTGTTTACAACAACATATATTATTTTAAATTTAAAAAATTATACCTTCATGATAGTATTTTATAACATATGAAGAAATACTATTTTTAAAGATTGCAATCCTGACCACCCATAGAGATATATTTCATCCTTCAACTAGATGTACTAGAGATAACAAATGAGATGCACACTTTCCTTGAAAAAACATGATACTACATGAAGATTATAAAGATTCACATATAAGTCTTCATGCCACTAGAGAATATATTTAAAAATGATAACCATTCTATTATTATTATAAAAGAATTCAAAGTGTTTGAAAAGGGTACATTTATTTTGTTTAGTAATATGAATAAAGAATTATCCATACATTAGCATAAAATGATTGGCATGAGATGTAGCACAAGGCGATATATAAACACTTGGAAGGGCAAATTGACACACAAAAGATCCAAAAACCATCCATCAATGTATACAATAGTTCAAATGTCTTCATTGCATCTATGTAGAAAAAACACAACCATGCCAAGCTTATTCATAATCCAATTAAACACAAATAGTTCCTACCAACATCAAGTGTGGAGAAAGTTCTTCAACAAGAAGGTGGCGAAGTACGTGAAATGAAAAAGGATGAGGCTAAATCGAGGAAAAATGAGATGACTTATTAATTGTTTGTAAACCAATAAATATTTAACTGAGTAGTGACACATACTTTAAGAAATGATGAAGAAAAACCCATCATATAAATTGTTGACTCTCATATATTGTAACAAAGTATTCATCTCCACATTAAAGAAATCTTAAAATAATCATTTTATATAGAATATAAATTTTAAAGATTTATGCATTTAAATTTCTATTTTATATTAAAAAATCTAAAATAAGTGCAATGAAGGTTTCAATTTTTTATTTTATTTTTATAAAGTCCATTTATGCACATTCGTCATAATTCTGTAGTGAGCATTTTGAGATATTCCAAAATAACGTGGCTATTTCAAAAAAAAAACATATACAAAATAATAAGTAAGTACACCGCAAAAGAAGAGAGTTTAAAATTCAAGTAGGAACAAAAACCAATTAATTTTTATTTTTTAAAATTTTGAAACAATACAAAAGTTTACCCTTATTATAGGATGTACCTCTTATATTGCATGTTAGAGTAATCAGACACATTCTTCTTACTTGTTTATCAGAGAACACAGACAGACATTCACTTTCTTCTTCTGATGTTAAGTTGAACCGGTAGCAGTGAAAATTAGAAAAATAAGCATACGGTGCATGGTGAGTTTGAAGGAATAGGTTAAGCGATCGACAGGAGGGAAGATCTTTGGGCGGAGGAAGAAGAGATTGAGATCTGCCTCCATTTCCATTTAAAACAATCCATGCCATCTTCAATCCCCAACTGGTATGCAGCTCGAGATGACAATGCATAAACCATACTCCTGCAATTACATACATTCGGTTGGATAATATTCATGTGAAACAAGAACAATATTATTAAACTAAATGAGCGATTGAAGGTAGCATTAAGTGATGATAGTAATACCTGGATTATCAGCTAGGAATCGGAGAGCCACCCAACCTCCACTGGGAACTCCAATTTGGTGTTGTTGGGGCCTTGACATGTTTGTCCTTGGGGACACGGATTTAGCCCCAACCCAACTGTGAATAGGAACTGTCTATCCACCTTCTGAGGAACAGCTGCTGCTGGAAATTTCGGATTGCGCAACCTTCTCATCTTTTGGCTAAAATTGGCAGCAAAGGAGGTATCATTCGGGGCTGGAAGCACTGGTTTCATCATAGGAAGAGAGGATGAGGACGAATTAACTGCTGTCCCATTGGAAACATACTCCAAAATTCCAGCACTGGTTGAGTTATCAAAAGCTGCTGTTCCCGTAGCGAAAGGGCCTGCATACACAGGAATGTGGCATTGGGTGGCTGAGATTTAGCTGTCAAGAGGACGTTGGTAGTCTGGCCAGGTGTGATAACAATAACATTGGCTTGATAAGGCTTAACATACACAGCGTCCGCTTCTACCACAGTCAATGTATGGTTGGCGACACCGAAAAACAATTCACCATTAAGCGCAGCATTAACTAGACGAAGTAGGTAAGTTTTCCCAGGGATCACTTTGAGCCTCAATGTATCTGCATGACACAGGAGACCTTTGTTACATTTAAGAAACCGAAAAAATAAAGACCAGTCTGTTTATGATTCATTCATTTTATTTATCCATCCTCACCGTTGGCAGAGCAGTTATACATAAGTCCAGGGAGTCCATTCATGGTATACGCATCTGACACATTAGCTTGCGCCCCAGTTTGCATTGCTTGATTGATAACAGCCTCAGTGTCTGCATTCCACCAATCCCCTGCAATTCGCAACGCAACAACAGTATTTTTATTTTAAATTTAAGACTAGTGTACAACTGAAAGCATGAAGTTTCTACCTGAGTCTATAATAGTATTGTAATAAGATTTTTGGATTAAACTGTGCTGTTTATTTTTTACATTAATATTTCAAATCATATTCTATGATCCATCATCAGGATACATTCAGACTCTTCTCTCTATCTGCATTGCATCGTGATGATGGATCATGAGATATGATCCAAAATTTGATGTAAAAAATAGACACATAATTTAATCCAGAAATCTTATTACAATATTAATGTACACGACATTATCAGTGAGTACTGGCTGAGGGAATGGGTAAGAAGCATTCTTTTTGGGATAGATGATAATTGGACCATGCACGGTTGCTCGCAACCATGAGATGTGGGCATGCCACCACAGTGTTCCTCTCTGCCTTTTGATAATAAAGTTGTACACGTAACTTTGCCCGGTTTGAATTGGACACTGAGTGACATAAGCGGGACCATCCGCCCACCCAGATCTAAGCTGCCGAATTCCATGCCTGAGCAATACATGAGAGAGAGAGATAGGAGCATCAGCAAATATAATATTATATTTCTTATGTAAATAGCTGAGTTGCATGAGCAGAAGAGATACCAATGTATGCTGATATTGTTTTTAACAAAATTGGTTACTTTGATAACCACGCGATCTCCTTCTCGGGCAACTATTGGAGGCCCTGGATATTGCCCGTTGACAGTAACGAGAGCTTTCGTAGTACAAAGACGAGTCACATTCTTCATTTGGATCTGTAGATATTTAGAGCAAAACGTAGAATAAAATAAATGAATGCTTTCCTGTACAATAAAACATTCAATTCATTTCATAGAAACATATAACCCACGTTGAATTTGTAGTGCCGTGTAATTACGGTATGTTTCCCCAAAACAATTTGAACAGTGAAACACAATGCCAAAAGTGGCAACAGGAGTCGGCCATAAAAAGTCTGCATTGCAAGAGTCATACAGTACTGCTTTCAGAGTCTGATCTGAACTTAAATAGCCTAAATAAGTATTTGCCAAATTGTTTCTGACTTGAGATGTGAAAATCTGTTTCTCTGTGTGTGTATATATATAGATACAAGGATTAAATCAGCTGTGAGGTCCTTTTGCTTTTGTTGGGTAGGTCGGTATGCAATACTAATATCTTAAAACGTTTATAAATCCATAAGGAATTTGTTGTTACCATCTCTATTTATCTATTTCATTTTCTTTGACTTTTCTTTATTCAGATGTACTCTTCGTATTATTTGTTTGTTATGAAGATAAGTTGAGCTTTCTATTTGGAGTGGCAACCAAGTAAAGCATGCACACACCATCTTTATCCTTTGTCATTTAAATTCATGTAAACTAAACCCGTGTTAGTTATACCAACTGCTGCTCACACTAAATTAGACTGAAATTTGTCGTCCTTGAAAGCCTTTAACGTCCACATCAGCAGGCTGAGAGATAAATTTTGGCATTAGCACTAAAATTTCTAATCAAGAGACATCTAATTTATAAATAACTTTATATATGGCTAGATTTGAAGATGTAGAATTATAACTCAAATAATTTGATTTGATTTGAATCAAATTAAAATAGGATTATCGTTAGATTTGAAGATGTAGAATCATAATCCAAATGATTTTATTTGATTTGAGTCAAATTAAAATAGGATGAGGACTTTGAGTCACTAGAGATATTATATTATTTAGTAAGACTTCTTTTCTTACTTTTTCTTTATATGGAATTTAGATCTTTCTTTTGTCTAATAAGAATAAGATTAATTTTCAGTTTTAGGTTACATTTATTAATAGATCATTTCCTATTTTATATTAATAATGATTTTTTTGTCTTTTTTTTTTAATATAGAATTCAGATTTTTGTATTGTCTAATAGACATAAGACTAAGATTTATGTTTAGGTTGCATTTATTAATACATAATTTCTTATCTTTTTCTCTATCAAATTTAGATTTTTTTGTCTAATAGATTCAAGATTATGATTTAGGTTGAGTTTGCATGTTTTTAAGTTGTCTTATTAATTAGTATATTATTAATCAGTATATTAGTTTTTTTTAGTAATTGTCAATATATATGTACATTGATATCAAATTCGATGTGGTATTGGAAATAGATTAAATAGATAGTTATTTATAGATGTGTACGATAAAATAAAAGATAAAAAATCCTTGATTATCATCACTACTTCATTATTACTGATATACATGGAGTTTATTGGGACCCAACAATGTGTCCATTTTTTTTTCAAGTCTGTCTCAATTTTCTCTTACATTCTGTTGGATTCGTGTCGACTTACCTTTGATAATAGATCTAAGAAGATAAAACTGATTTTATCCTAAGCAGATAATTTTGTGCAAGTTAGTTCTACGGTGTACCCTACATGATCTAAGAAAATACAATTGATTTTATCATAATATTTTTTTAAAATATGCAGTTGTAGGATTATTTTTCCATGTGTTTTGTAGATTGTTAGAGTGTAAATTATGGTTTTATGCATTCAAAAACAACATTTTGTTGAGTGTAAATTATGGTTTTATGCCTTTCAATTACAAATTCCTTATAATAGTTTTAAATTCCAAAGATGTTAACTTATCCTTATTATTTGTTCTTAAATGTTTTATATACTTGTCAGTGCTCTTTTCAACCAAGACTCTAAATTGCTTAAAAATACTAAACACATCCAATTTTATTTTAAGAATATAGACCCACACATTTCTAAAGTATTCATCTATAAATGTCACAAAGTACGAAGATCCTCCAAAAGAACTATATAGGATAGCCCCCAAACATCCGAATGAATATAGTCTAGAATACCCTTGTATGACTATGTATTTTAAACTTTTATCTACATTGATTACCAAAGACATAATACTTGTAGAAATTATAATTTAGAGATTTTAAATTTGGAAGTAGCTTACGGTTTATCAATACCTTTTTCCCTTTCTTTTTCATATGGATTAGTTGTTAATTCCATAAATGAGTAGATTCATTTAGTTCCTTACATATCATTGATGCTTCATTTATTTCAATACTCCCTTCTAGATTTTAAAGGTTACCAATCTATGTATCCTTCATAATCACCAAAATACCGTTGGACACCCTTAATACTACACCTTGAATTGTAAATTTGTAACCTCTAGAATCTAAATTCTTTTAAATTTTTGGTATATGTATTACCTCTATCAATGTCCTTACAATACCATCAAACATTTTAATCTTAATACTCCCAATCTCAATAGTCTTAAAAGAAACATTTTTTCCCATAAGAACAAAATTGTTGTCAATATTTTGGTAAGAAGAAAACCAACTCCTATGTGGACACATATGATGGGAAGAAACAAAATCTAATAACCATTCCTCATGATATTGTGAACTATTACAAATAGATATTGCTTCATCAACTATACCTAGACTTGTCTCAATTGGATTAGCTTCCTTTGTGGACCCATCATTTTCCTATTTTTTCTTCCAATGATATTTCTTGAGATGCCCTAATTTATTATAGTACCCAAAATTTCCCTTACTCTTTCTACGATTTTACTGAGATTTGGATGTTCATCCCGATTTCCCTTGCACCTCCTTAGACAACAAGGCTTTGACAAAAAAATACAAATCAAGAATGTATATTGTGCTAAAGTTAATTAAAATGACTAATTGTTTCTATGATTTAGGCAATGAATATAATAATTGATTTCCTTATCTTTCTCTTTGATTCTTACACCCATAATAGTTAATTGGAAAATAAGAGTACTGAAAAAATTAAATGATCAACAATTTTGGTACCTTCATTCATTTGCAAACTATATAACAACCTCTTCAAGTAGATTTAGTTTGTCAAGGATTTTATTATTTAAAGACTCTACATTCTACTCCATAAGCCTAGTATTCTTAACTCTCTAACAATATTAAAAATACAATTATTTTTTGAACTCAACTGGATATTGTGCTAAGAGATCTTGTATCTTGATCTTACAAATCTTCATTAGTCATATGAACAATTTTGTTTGACTTACCTGCCAATGCCTTGTGTAGTCCTTGTTGCACCAAAAAATCACACATCTTAAGTTTTCATTGCTCAAATTTGTTCTTCCCATGAACTTGTCCACTCGAACCTTGCATTGAAAACCTTCTCCATTTGATGTTGTAAAATTAAACACAATGTCCTAACATAGTAGTTACAAAAATAAAGGATTTGATACCACTTGTTGAGAAAATTTGAGCCCACAAAATCATTTATTGTAGCACAAATTAGTTGTGAAGAAAAAAGAAGAGATCAATTAGAATTATTGGATTACATTAAAAAGGAATTTGTATTGTGTTAATTCCTGGTAAGGTTCCTCATAAATTGCATAAAATTAAGTCACATACTTCATTGCTTTCATCATGCTCTTGTTGATTCCTTTAAATTTTATTCTTGTTAATATACTTCCTATGTATGATATTTAATACACTAGCAACAATATTATGTCGACACACACATCACTTAGTATCCATCATTTATGACTAATACTATTAGGGCTAGTCCAATTCACTCCCCTATCTTTCATCTTGAAGTGTCAATGATGACCCAATAAATTCCTTTACGAGAAATTCCTTTTTTCTCTATTGTATTGAAGCTTGGTTGTTTCCACCCCTTGTCCAAGGTTTAACATTAGGATTTGACAATTGACTTGAAAAGTTACCTATAGACATTTAATGCTTTGCATAACCACCCCATTTTATTCTAGAACAAAATGGGTCCCCCTTTCTCTTTTGCTTGCGTTGCCTTTTTTTATTTGCTTTGGTCTTGGGAATTTCTTTTGTTTTCCTCCTGGGTCTATATTTTGTTTTATTGGATTTTGGTTCTATCTCACCTTGAGTTGTTTTTCTTCTTGCTAAGAAATTGAATGAAATAATCATAAGCAATAGTGTATTTTATGATAATGTATTTTATATGCTCTAAGGACTAACTAAGACATTTGTTTTGTAGAATTGAATTGCTCATCTAAATGATATCTCTCAAGGAATTCAGCTGTAGAGCATGCCTTAGTCCCATTTAGCATAAAACTCCTCAAGGAAAAAGTCATTGAGACCCTGCTATTGTCTTGATGACTATCCATTTGGTTCTATTCATTTGAAATCCAAAGGGTTGTCGAGACATTTCGGTCGCTATGAGTTTCTATGTGTGTCACCGATTGAAGTGATGTCTCAGTGACAAGGGGGGTGTCTTGGCATGAAGTCTCGTTGACCAGGCAAGGTCTCCTTGAAGTAAAATGAGCTCTCGGTGAAAGAGGAGACTTTGTTATAATGTCTCAACAAAAGAAGGAAGTCTCATCGACATGAGATAATATCAGTGTAAGGTCTCGCTAATCTGTCAGAGTCTCAGCAAAATGAGGATCTCATTGGAAGGATCTCGTCGAGAGAGAGATGGCTTTGACAAAAGTCTCATTGATAAAGTGAACTCTTGCTAAAATGAAATGACGTCGGGGCAAGTGGTTTGCATTTACTGAAAAGTCTCATCGATGGGGTGAGGTCTCGGCGACTAAGTAGTGTCTCACCGACATGTGCCTTTGGGGAGAAAGGTGTATTCGCCATGAAGTTTGGCCAAATGGTAAAGGTCTCGCCGAAAGGTTCTCCCTTCGGTGTGATGTCTAGACACCGGTGAGATGTCTTAGCAAAGTAGAGTGTCTTTGGTGAAAGGTCTCACCGATGGTTGTTGGTCTTGGTGAAAGGATTTGGGTTCAGGGAGAAGTCTTCCCGAAAAATGGAAGTCTCGGCGACAGTGGGGTGGCTTCGGCAAGATGTCTCACCGACCCGGTGGACTCTTGCTGAATTCAAACAATTTTGAGTTTGGGGAGAGTGGTTTACTCTCGGCATAAGGTCTCCCCGACCACGGAGGGTCTTGCCGACATGGCACGATATCACTACAACCTCTTGCTGACAGGATGAAATATTAGCAAGGTGAGATGAGCTCGCCAAAAGATCTTGAACTCGACAAAATGTCTCACTAACTCGACATGGTGTCTTACCGAGGTAAAAGGGGCTTGAGCTTGGAGAATAAGAATGAGCTCAGAGAAGCTCTGAGCAGATGATTAGGGCTCGAGGAGATGTCTTCCCAAGTATGATGGTGTCACCGAAAGAGTTGTGGCCTTGGTGAAAGGTCTCACTGACTAATCAAGGTCTTCTCGACTAAAATGAGTTCATCACTGAAACAAGGCAGCTTCGATATGAGGTCCTGCCGACCCGATAGGGTCTCGCTAACATGTTTTCTCCCTTCGGTGTAGTGGAATGTGCTCAATGAAAGGTCTCACTGACCCAAAGATGTCTCAATGATAGGGCATGATTTTGGGGTAACATCTTCCCGAGATGGGTGTGCTCGCCAAAGGAAAAGAGGCTCGATGTGAGGTCTTGCTGAGGGAATACAGTCTTGCCGATAGCGATGTATTTGCAAGTAGAAAAAGGGATATTGGTGTGACCAATGGGAAATCGTTGTGACTTCTGACCGATAAGGACTGTCTTGCTAATAGTTCTTGTGGTATCGGTATGACTTGCGCAGCTTGACATGAGGTCTTGTCGACCGTCTTATGCTACACCGATGGCTGCTATAAGGTATAATCGAATCGGGGAGACACAATTAGTCTCATTGACATGTAATTCCATTTGAATGACCTTTGACCACCTGGGAATCTTGCGTGGCCTATGTTCCACCAATCAGAAGAAGCTAAAGGGGTGAACCATTGGTCATTTGACTGGTTGACTACTCCTATGAAGGAAATCAACAAAATGTGAACGAAATGAACTTAATGAGTTGATGGATCAGCCTAGGAATGATGGTGTTCGAATCTAAATAGGAAGTCAAGTGTTGTCTCTCAAGAAAGGTCAACATATAAAAGGATCTAAAGTAGAGAAAGGGTAAGAAGAAAAAGGAAGCTGCGAGTCTCAGGGATAGCTGTGGTGTCCACTGGTAGAGGTGGATCCACATTAATGACAATGGCTTAGGGAATTCAAGGTAGTTGTGTAAGGGAGTTCGAGGATGGACACAGAGGCATGGAGTAAATACTATAGCTGCAAAAGATCTACAGATTATATCTTGAGGGCAAATATTTCACTAACATGGACAACAGGGATGCCATTCACACAACATTAAATCTATTCAAAAGATCTGAGTACCGACTCTCCTGCAACCAAGCGAGATATTTTGTAAACCCTAAAAATAGGGGCTAGTGCATTCTTTTTGGGCATGTCCTGTATATATGGCATTTATGCCTCTTTGTAAAAAAAAAAAGGAGAGAGTTCTGAGACATAGAGAGATATATTTTGAATTGTAGTAATCTTCTAAGTAGTAGTAGAGAAAATCTTAAGAATAATAATAGAATAGGAGTTAGATTCGACAGAAGGAAATAATGTATACTTCTAGTTTTCTTATTATAGATGGAAACAATGTGGAGTCATGGATTTTCTGTACACTGGTGATTGTGCCAGATTTGTAAATGTTGCTTATCTGTTCCACTAACAGTAGAAACAACCATATATAATATCTATTTCATATTGTGTTCCAGAATGGTGTTCATCTTGGGTTAATCATTTGATTTGAAAAGCTTTCAAGGAATGAAGTTTTGTTTTATGTTTTGTTTAAATAGTGATTTACAATCTGTTGTTAAAATTAGCACTGTGAATGAATGAAGTTGTGTGTCAATCACAAGTCGATTTTGTTCTCCAGTTTCAGTTAGCAATTCCTTGAAAGGTAACAAGTCTAGTTAAGTTGGGTGAATTATTATTCTTTTCAGTTCCAAGCTTTGATATATCTTTTCTGTTTCTTTAAAACCCTAGTTAAAATAGGTTTGAATTTATGCTTGATCTTCGAACAATCCAGAAGCTCAACACTAGCAGGCCCCTCTAACATTACCATCCACATCAACCATTGAGTAAAGTCAACATAGTCAATAACTGATTACATAGACCTTGGGAGCTAAGATATCCTTGTGATCATCTTTCTCTTTCAGGAGAGAAGGATAGTAATATTCTTTTTAGCTGTTGCTATGTAATTTGGAAAATCAACAGAGAACTGGTGCTAGAAGGAGGGCCTAGAAGGGAAAGCTGGATAATTCTGGGTTTTTCTCACCAAAAAGGTCCCGTAGAGTTCTTCAATCAGTTGAAAATCCACCACCTTTGATAGAACTTAAGACCCTAATAGGACACAAGAGTCATAAGATTGGCTCAATCATCATACCACCCTTGTCAGCCCCGCTCACTCCACTAGTATTTTCACCTATACCCCAGTGGGTACCCATCAATCCACCACCAAATCCATCTCAAATGCCACCATAGTTGGTTCGACCCATCCAACAGCTAGTTCAACCACCACCACTGCTATCAATGGCATTTTTTCAAAATAATCCCTCTCCATTAGGGACTATTCTGGGAGGTTTTCATGATATGCCTAAGAATCCTGAGAAATTCTATCCCAAATACATTCATGGTGAATCAAGGAGTGTTGAAGAGCACATATAAGCTTTTAAGGATGCTTGTACCAGAGCTCAGATAACTCACCATGATGTAGTTTGTAGGTTGTTCCCTTATTCCCTAGGAGACATGTCGTACAACTGGTATCTTAATCTTCCGCAAGGTTCCATTCTGACTTGGACGCACTTGGAGAATGCTTTCATCAATCAATTCAGGGTTTATGTGGATCCAGCCCTTTTGTACCACCAATTCGCTACCATCAGAACGGGGCTAGGTGAATCCTTGCCTTTATTCAATACCAAGTTCCAATGAATGTATAAGAGACTGCAAGACCCCTATCTAGTTACTAAAAATAGTGCCATTCAAGTATACTTTAGGGTTATAGACCCTTTACTTGGTTTGTTCCTACAAAGGACTCATCAGCCCGTAGACATTGATTCCCTGTCTAAAGTCTATCATCTAGCTATCAAGCTGCAACAAAAAATTAGTTCTCAACAAGGAAGTTTGGGAGGAGGTTTTCCTTCAATGGGATATTAGATGCATAGCCCAACCCCTTTATTCAATACTATCCCAGGAATGTCTCCTTCCCATTATGGGCCTATGTCTGAGTTGCAAACTCAACCACCTGTTCCATTCTTTGCTAATGGAACTCCTGACTTCTTTCAACAATCACAAGTTCCTCAAAATCCCCATGGTCATCATAAACCAATTAAAACACCAAATCATGGTGGTCAACCACTTGTTGCTAAGAGTGTTGAAAGTGAAAAGACAGTTCAACTCACAAATGAGGTAGAGACCTTAAAGAAAACATTATCTCAAGTCACAAATAACATGGCTCAGCTTAGACTGAACCCCTCTCAAAACCAAGGTAATTATCCTAATCAGAGTAGTGACAACTAGGGTAATTATCAGAACAACTACAATCACAACCAAAGGGGTTATTAAGGCCAAAACTCCCCTAACCAAGGGCATCAAAATCAGAATAGAGGATATAACCAGAGGCCAAATAACAGCTGACAATGGAATACAAGGCCAAATAATGGTGGAATTTCTCACAATTATGAGTAGATGCCACATACTACAAATGTGGCTGACCTTAATTTTATGACTAAGTGGTGCAGGCTACATGATACTACAACCCATTTTGAGGTAAAATGCCCTGAAATGGAGAAAGTTGTTAAGATGGAACAAGCAGATGCCCAAACCTTCCAAAGGAATTTAAATAAAGAAGGTGGCTTAGTAGATACAACTATGACTTATGACCTCTTTGAGGAAGAACCTTCATTCCCGATGCAAAGTGAGAATGAACTTGAGGAAGATTCATATGATGCCCAAGATTTTTAGAAAAAGGGAGGGCACTTCCTAAGAAATCAAAATAAGGGCCAATTCACTACATCAACACCACCTAATCACATGGTGCCTCTGAATCAAAGTGCTGATAACAACCCTCCTCGACCAAAAGGCCCACCTAAATTCCATAATAGAGGTAATTCACTTGGGGTTTTCAAAAGTAATGCAAGTTATAATATGAAATTTGATATTATTTCTGAGATGTAGAAACAGAAAACCTCTTTGTCATATTTTGACATCCTAAAGTGGTGCCCTGCCCAATGGGAGATAGTGCTAAAAGATTTGGAGCAAGCTGACAAATAAAAGAAAAGAACAAGGTGGAACCTGCTATAGACATGAATGCAACCTTGTACAGAAGCAAGGTAGGTACTCCACCATTTTTTTTAAGTTTAAGAATTTTTGGGAAGAATCTACATAATTGTCTATTAGATTTAGGGGCTTATGGCAATGTTATGCCATTTTCTATATGCAAGAAATTGGGATTGAGCCCTATCCAAACAAAAAATAAGGTCATTCAACTTGACAAGACAAAGGTTAATGTAGTGGGAGAGTTGAGAAACATACATGTGCAAGTAGGGTCAAACCCTAGGATTCAAACCAATATAGATGTTCAACTGGCAGACATTCTTGAGAATTATGGTATGTTGTTAAGTAGAGATTTGATGAAAGGTTTAGAGGGATATCTCTCCCTTTACTTTTCACATATGTGGCTACCATGAAGGGGAGTGCCTATGCAGATTAGGATTGAAAGTGAACCTCCCCTCAAGCATGTCATCACTTAGTATGATTTCCCCAATGAGGTAGCTTACTTTGAAACTGGGATAGGGGTTTATAAAAGAGAGGAAATTTCAACTTTTTCTGTTCTTGATCCTAAAGAACTGCCAATACAAATGTTCCTTGATTCTATGATTAATGAAAATCAACAGGCATTGATCAAGAAGCTACAACAAGATCAACTGGTCTTAGGGGAAGATACCAATCTGCAGAGTCTTCTACTCCCTAATTGGTGCAGGGTGCATTACCAAAATCATTTTGAATTAACTTGCCAACCCTGCATTAACATTTTAAATCATGTTTCCCAAGTTGAGGAAGCTAGCTTAAGTCACCCTGAGACCGTTGCAGATCACTTCTCAATTGAAGCCAAAGAAGCAATAATGTTAACCAGCCCGATAAGATACCTTCAAAGGAAGTTCTTTCTCAAATTGAACCTACTCTAGACACATTTTTGAATCAACATATTGATGAAGAACAACCCCAAGGTTTGTTCGACATCCCTGCACTCACCAGTATACCAAAACCCAAGGGGTTAACCAAAGGCACAAGTGACTGTTAGAAGGATAGTCATAGATTATATGATATAATTGTGTAGGAATTGGAAAGTGTACCTAAAGAACCTATTGAACACCCATTCCCTATATCTGATGCAAAAGATTAGGAAGCCCCACCTCTAGCTCATCCTATCCAAATGCCCACAATAACCTCCAAAGGATCAACCCTAGCTCATGATCAGTTGTGGACCCTTATGTTTGATGGATCCAAGTCCAAAACAGGCATTGGTGTTGGAATTGAATTAACCAGCCCAAAAGGGAAAACTTTCTTTGCTTCTTATAGGTTGTAGTTTGGATGCACTAACAATGTAGCAGAATATGAAGCTCTAACTTGGGGGTTGATGTTCGAACATAAGAAGAAAGTAACAACCTTGATGGTCAAAGGAGATTCAAAAATTGTTATCAAGCAAGTGTGCATCCAATACACATGTCATAATAGAAGGTTGGCAGCTTATAGAAATTGGGTATGGAACTTGATTGAAGACTTCGATGCTTTTGGGATTATTTTAATCCCAAAAGAGGAAAATCAGATAGCTAATTCATTAGTTGTTGTTGCAAGCACCTTGGAAACTATGTAAGGCTCCAGGCTTAAGAAATTCTCAGTGGAATTGATTTCCACCCCTGCAGTTCTCAATAATGTCAGGAACTTTCAAGTCTTTGATGATGATCGACATATTCTTGCTTTTCTAGCGAGCTCAAATGTTTTCGAAGGACAACTCATTGATGAGTCCAATAGGGATCAGGGAGATTGGAACCTTGAAGATTGTGATACAGACTTGGGGCCCTCAATTTAAAAAGAAATAGCATTCCCAAGGGAATGGTGGCCTTGGAAAGAATTTTTGATTCAGACCCAAGGGCTTGAGAGAAAATATTAGTTGAAGATGAAGGAAGTGAATATGAAACTGTTAACCTAGCTGATTCTGGCCTTGAAAGAAGTGTTTACATAGGGAAAGCTTGCCTTGAAGTAATTAGAAAAGATATACTAAGGGAACTGAAGAAATATATTGCTGCGTTAGCCTAGGGATATGAAGATCTAAAGACATTTGATGCTTCTGTAATGACTCATACTATCCCTTTGAAGCCTGAAGCTAAACCATTCCGATAGAAACAGTGCCCTGTCAACGCCCTGATTGAACAACCAATCCTTAAAGAAGTTTAGAAATTTCTTTCTGCAATAATAATCTTCCCTATACGACATTCAACATGGGTGGCTAACTTGGTCTTAGTCCGTAAGAAAAATGGAGAGATTAGGCTAGGTGTAGATTTCAGAAATCTAAACAGAGCTTCAGAAAAAGAAAATTACCCACTCCCTTCCCTGGATGAAGTCTTGCAAAATGTCAATGGATCTCAGATGATATCATTCTTGGATAGTTACTTTGGATACAATCAGGTAATGGTTAACTGTGAAGACAAAATGAAGACAACCTTCACTACAAAGTGGGGAACATTTGCATACAGAAGGATGCCATTCAGTTTGATAAACACTGGAGCAACTTTTCAGTGCACCATAGACGTAGCATTCTAAAAGGAATTAATCGGTAAATGCATTATTGTTTACATGGACAACCTAACAGTGTTCTCCAAGGATAGATTGAACCATGTTATAGACTTAGCCAAAGTTCTTCAAAGATGTATCCAGAATGGCATCTCCTTGAATCCTAAAAAGTGTGTGTTTGGGGTCTCTAAAGGGAAGCTTTTGGGACACGTAATCTCTGAAAGAGGAATATCAATTGATCCAAACCAAGTTGAGTCCATTCTGAAGATCACCAGGCCATGAAACAAGAAGGAAATGAGGTCTTTCTTTGGAAAGATCAATTTTGTGAGAAGGTTTATCATGGGCTTTGCAGAAATCATAAAACCACTGAATGAAATGATGAAGAAAGATGCCAAGATAGAGTGGAGTAATGAGGTGAAGGTCACGTTTTCATAGGTCAAGTGATCCATTTAGGAAGTGCTAGTCCTCACTAGCCTTGACTAATTGAGGTTGTTCTATGTTTACTCTTTTGCTTCTGAACATTCCTGTGCAACTGTCTTAACTCAATAAAGAGAAGAGAGAGAGGAGAGGCCAATTGCCTTCATGAGCTCTCCATTTAATAATGCTGAGATCAAATACCCACCTCTTGAGAAACAAGCTTTTGTGCTAGTTAGATTTGTCAAAAAGTTTAAGCACTACATTCTTTTAAGCCAAATCATTGTTGTAGTTTCTGAAGCTGCTGTGAAGTCTCTACTTATGCATAGCGAGTTGGGAGAAAGAAGAGGGAAATGGATGGCCATCTTGCAAGAGTTTGATCTAGAGATACGCCCTATGAAACTTGTCCGAGGCATAGGCCTATCTAAATCCATGGTAAATGCTGGTGAGAACATTATTTTCCAACAATACACTACTTGGTCCTTTTCCAACGACCCTTGGTATGCTGATATCATCTATTTCATCCTCAACAATCGATGTCTAGAGGGAATGAACACCACTCAAAGGAGAGCACTAAGAATGAAGAGCTCTCATTATATGCTGAAAGGAGGATTACTAAACAGGAAGAATTTTGAGGGAGTGTACTATTGATGGCAATTTTAGCACCATAACAATGCAAACAAAATATTGCTACTCTACTTCTCCTGAAAGAGAAAGGCAACACATGGATGCCTTAGCTCCCAAAGTCTTTGTAGTTGGGTCTCAACTGTGTTGATGTTACTCAGTGGTCAATGCAACAATAATATTCAAGGGGCCTGTTGGTGTTGAGCTTCTGGATTGTTTTAAGATCAAGCATGAAATAAAACCTACTCTAACAGGGGTTTTTTAAGAAATATAAAAAGATAAGTCAAAGTTTTTTTTGAAACAAAAAAAAGAACAATAGTTCATCCAACCTTAAATAGACTTGTAACTTCAAGTAATTTTAAACTAAAACTGCAGAACAAGATAAGCTTGATAAGCTTGTGATTGACACACAACCTCTTTCATTCACAGTGCTAATTCTCATAACAGATTTTAATTACCATTTAAATAAAACATAAAACAATATTTCATTCCTTGAATACTTCACAAATCGAATGATCAAATTAAGACAAATATTGTTCAGGAACACAATAAGAAGTGGATTAAACTCTGATTGTTTCTACTGTTATTAAAATAGATAAACAATATTTACAAAGTTGGCACAATCACTAGTGTATAGAGAATCTGAAGCTCCAAATTGTTTCCAACTACACTAAGAGAACTTAGAGAATACATTACAGCTTGTACTAAAATCTTACTGCTAACCAAGAAGACAAAGAGAAGCTCTTATTACTCAGAATCAAGATGCAACTCTCTCCTTTTGCTAGCTGACTAATTCCTAATAGTTGTAACTTTCTTTTAAATCCTTAGAACAAAGATCTGTTTTCCTTCCAAAAGTTCTAACCTTTACTAATAGGCAAGCATGCCTTATATATAGGATGTATCAACTTGAATGTGTTGTCCCTTGCACTAGGGTTTTACAAAATATATGCTTTACTACATGAAGGTTGGCCCTCCGATCTTTTGAGGAAATTCGGTTATGCATTCAATGTGAATCATTGTTGTCCATGCTGATGAAGGGTTTCTGGAAAAGATCTGTAGATCTTTTGCTGCTGTAGTATTTACTTCAAGCCTTTGTGTCCTCAGCACTTTGGTGGAGAAGGATTGTTATCAGCACTTTGATTTGGGGGCACCATGTGATTAGGGGGTGCTGATGTAGTAAATGGACCCTTTGATTTCTCAGGAAGTGTCCTCCTTTTGACTGAAAGGCTTGGGCATCGTATGAATCTTCCTCAGGTTCATTTTCTTCTTATCTTGGGAATGAAAAATCCTCCTCAAAGAGCTCATATGTCATGGTAGTATCCATTGAGTCACCTCCTTTTTTCAAATTCCCTTGGAATGTGTGGGCATCTTCATGTGCCATTTTGACAACTTTCTCCATTTGAGGGCAATTTACCTCCGAATTAGTCGCTGTATCAAGCAGCCTACACCAGTTAGTCATGAAATTCAAATCGGCCATATTTGCAGTATGTGAGCTCTACTCATTTGCTTGATAATTATGAGGAACTCCACCATTATTAGGCCTTGTATTCCATTTCCTGTTGTTATTTGTTCTTTGGTTGTACCCTCTGTTTTAGCTTTGATAACCTCTTTGGTTGTAGTTGTAGTTGTTCTGATAAGAACCTTGGTTGTTGCTGTTTTGATTAGGGTAATTACCTTGATTCCGAGAGGGGTTCAACCTAAGCTAAGCCATGTCATTAGTGACTTGGGACAACATTTTCTTCAAGGTTTCTACTTCATTGGTAAGCTGAGTAGTCTTTTCACTTTCAACGGCCTTAGCAATAAGTGGTTGATCAACATGGCTAGTGGTTCCAACTTGGTTATGAAGGCTTTGGGGACCTTGAGGGACCTGTGGTTGTTGAAAAGGGTCAAGGGTCCTATTAGAAAAGAAAGGAATAGGAGGTTGAGTCTGTAATTTAGACCTAGGCCCATAGTGGGAAGGAGACATTCCTGGAACAATATTGAATAAAGGGGGTGTACTAGGCGTCTGATACCCTACTAAAGGAAAACCTCCCCCCAAACTTGGTTGAGAGTTGGTCTATTGCTGCAACTTAATGGCTAAATGATAAACCTTGGATAGGGTATCAATATCCACTGGTAGATAAGTTCTTTGTATGAACAATCCCAGCAAAGGGTCTATAACCCTAAAGTATGCCTGAATGACACTGTCCTCAGTAACTAGATAGGGATCCTGCAGCCTCCTATACATTCTTTGGAACTGGGTATTGAACAAGGGTAGGGATTCACATGGCTCCTTCCTAATGGTGGTGAATTGGTGATACAGAAGGGCTGGGTCCACATAGACTCTAAACTGATTGATGAAATAATTTTCCAAATTTGTCTAGGATATAATAGAGCCTTGAGGAAGATTAAGATACCAGTTGTATGCCATGTCCCCTAAGGAATAAGGGAACAACATGCAAACTACATCATGATGAGCTATTTGAGCTTGGGTACAAGCATCCTTGAAAGCTTGTATGTGTTCTTCAGCACTCCTTGATTCACCATGGATGTATTTAGGGCAGAACTTCTTAGGGTTCTTAGGCATGTCGTGAAAACCTCTAGGGATAGTCCCTAATGGAGAGGGATTATTCTAAAAGAATGCCATTGGTGGTGGTGGTGGTTGAGCCAGCTGTTGTATGGGTGTAACTAGCTATAATGACAATTGAGATGGATTGGATGGTGGATTGATGGGTATCCACTGAGGTATTGGTGAAAAGCCTGGTGGAGTGAGTGGAGCTGATAAAGGTGGTATGATGGTTGCCCCAGTCTTATGACTCTTGCATTTTATTGGGGTCTTGAGTTCTATCAAGGGTGATGGATTTTCAGCTAATCGAAGAACTCTATGGGACTTTTTTGGGGATGAAAACCTAGGTTTATCTAGTTTTCCATTCTAGGCCCTCCTTCTAGTGCCAGTTCCTGTTGATGGCAATTTTGGCACCATAACAATGCAAATAGAATATTGCTACTCTGCTTCTCCTGAAAGAGAAAGGAAACACATGGATGCCTTAGCTCCCAAGGTCTTTGTAATTGGGTCTCAACTGTGTTGATGTTACTCAGTGGTCAATGCAATAGTAATATTCAATGGGCCTGCTAGTGTTAGCTTCTAGATTGTTTTAAGATCAAGCATGAAATAAAACCTACTCTAACAAGGGTTTTTAAAGAAATATAAAAAGATAAGTCAAAGTTTTTTTTGAAACAGAAAAAAGAACAATAGTTAATCCAACCTTAACTAGACTTGTTAACTTCAAGGAATTTTAAACTAAAACTGCAGAACAAAATAAGCTTATGATTGACACACAACCTCTTTCATTCACAGTGCTAATTCGCATAATAGATTTTAATTACCATTTAAATAAAACATAAAACAATATTTCATTCCTTGGAGACTTCACAAATCAAATGATCAAATTAAGACAAATATCATTCATGAACACAATAAGAAGTGGATTAAACTCTGGTTGTTTCTACTATTATTAAAATAGATAAACAATATTTAAAAAGCTGGCACAATCACTAGTGTATAGAGAATTTGAAGCTCCAGATTGTTTCCAACTACACTAAGAGAACTTAGAGAATACATTATAGCCTATACTAAAATCTTACTGCTAACCAAGAAGACAAAGAGAAGCTCTTATTACTCAGAATCAAGATGCAACTCTCTCCTTCTGCTAGCTAACTAATTCCTAACAGTCCTAACTTTCTTTTAAATCCTTCTAACAAAGCTTTGTTTTCCTTCCAAAAGTTCTAACCTTTACCAAGAGACAAGCATGCCTTATATACAGGATGTATCAACTTGAATGTGCTATCCCTTGCACTAGGGTTTTACAAAATATCTACTTTACTACATGAAGGTTGGCCCTCTGATCTTTTGAGGAAAGTCGGTTGTGCATTCAATGTGAATCATTGTTGTCCATGCTGATGAAGGGTTTTTGGAAAAGATTTGTAGATCTTTTGTTGCTACAGTATTTACTTCAAGCCTTCATGTCCATCCTTAAACTCCTTCTCAAGGTTGCCTTGAATGCACCAGGATGTCCTTCCATTAATACCAACTAGCTCTGTCATTAGTGGTCACCATAGCTATCCTTCTGAGTCATGGATTTCTTCATTGAAGTGGCCTTCTACCCGCTCTGGGATTTTTTGCGTGTTAACCACCTGTTGGAAGCACCCTCGGACCTCCTTACCAATCTAAAACACTGTCTGAGCCAATCAATCGCCCCCTATTCCCAGAAGAAATCCACTCGGTCACACTCTGTTAGTCTTTCTTTCACAGGAGTGGTCAATTAGTCAAAGGCTCATCTTAGCTCTCTCTAATTGGATGATCACATGCCACACAGGATTCTTTGGTAGTCAAAAGTGGTCTAAATAGTATCACATGTCGGTGAGACACCATAAGTGTCTCCTCGATATGATATTACCACTATGCAGTTATCGGCATGACACAAGATAGTCGGTAAGACACTTCGGTGAGCTACAAAAGTTATACTGAGCTCCCAAAACCTATCGGCAAGATTGCATGCTCTCGGGAAGACATCTCGGTGAACCTCAAGATTCCATGGAAATCATCATTTTCATGTTGGGGAGACTATCGCTCGTCGCTGTGACCTCATAGTGAAGTCTCCTCACTTGTATGGAGTCTCCCCGATTTCCTCATGTCATCGCTGAGCTCGCTCCCTTATGTTTCGGTGTGACCAAGTCCCTTCGCTAGGACATCTCTATGAGCTCCTTTTCCTTTCAACGAACGCGTTCATCTTCCCCAAAGGCATGTCCTATCAGTGAGACATAAAGATCTTGCCAAGACCTTTTGGTGATGGAATCCCCTTTTGCCAATGCCTGTTATTTCATGTTAGCAAGAGTTTTGACAGCGAACTCCTTTTCATTCTCGCCAAGCCCACTTTGCATCAGGAAGATCCTATCGGGTTGGTAGGATGTCATGTCGAGCTTTTGTTTTTTGTCAGGGAGACCTCATGGTTTCGAGGAGACCTTACCCCAAAGTTTCTTCTCTTACCGAGCCTTCCCTTATTATCGACAAGACTCCCTTCCTTCACCAAGACCCTATGGGAAAAACATGACCTTCGGCGAGAAGTCATGGTGAATACCCCTCGAGCTCATCTTCTTTTCGGTGAGACCTACTGGGTCGGTGAGACATCACACTGAGCCAACCATCCTCTGGTGACTTTATTTCATTTCAGCTAGACCCTGTTGAATTGACAAGAGATTATGCTGATATTCCTTCATATTGGTGAGACCTTTCTTCTTCACCGAGACCTTATATCGAGGTCTTCTTCATCTGCCGAGTTGTTTGATTCCATCAGAAAGACACTTCGGGGTCACCGAGACTTCTTAGCGAGCTCCAATAGCTATGCTGATGCCTCTTTATTTCAATAAGACTTCCTCCGATCGGCGAGATCTATGGCAACATCCATTTGTTCTCCCCAAGCTCTTTTGTTTCGATGAAACCTTTCACTTGTGGCGAGACCCTTCGCCAATCTCTTTCACTCTCGTTGGGCTTCCTCCATGTCGCTGAGACATTCTTCGGTCAGTGGGACTTTACACCGACTGAAGCTTCCTTGCACTGAACTCTGTTGTTGCCAAGACCTTCTTGGGTCGACAGGACATCCCACCGAACCCGTTGCATTCCCTTTGAGTCACCCCGAGTTAGAGCCTTTTGGCGTGACTTCCCTATTCGGCAAGACACTTCACTGAAGGCATCATCCTTTAGCGATCCTTTCCTTTTAGGAAGACCCTTCTGTAGTCATACCGACATGTATTCTTTCATTTCACATGTGTCGTTGTAACCTCACCTCTTCGGCTAGACATTATGCTGAAGGTTTTACCCTTTTCTGACCTTAGACCTTTGGTGGGACCCTTCCATGCTGGTAAAACTCCTAGTGAAATCACTTTTGTGTCGCTAAGACTTCTTTGTCGTCATATCGATAGACCCCCCTCCTTGTGCCTTATCGGCATGACTAAATGTACTCGCCGAGACCTCCCTCCAAAGGAAAGTCTCCCATCGAAAGGTATAACTTTTATCGGGGTCAGTGAGACATAGAGAAGTCACCGGGACCTCTTGGTAGGAGAAAGCCCTATGCTAATACATGAATCTCTTTGGCCATGGTCGGCGAGACATAGAGAAGTTATTGAGACTTCTTCCTGAAGGAAATCTCCTGCTGAAGTGAAAACTCGTAGTCGCCGTGACTTTGATTGATGTCATGCTGATAGTTGACTGCACATGAATTTCGCTCACTATGACATCTCTAGGGTCTTGCCAATTTTTTCCTTAGCTGATTTTTAAGACCAATTGGATTGAGGAATGCCTTCCCACCGAGCCCCAGCTAAGAAATATCATCAAATGTAGGATTTAACCCTACAAAAAAGGAAGGTCTGTATTAGTCCTCAACAACAAATAAGACATTATAATAAAATCACCATTGCTTACAATTATTTTAGTGAATTCTTAACATGAAAGAAAACCAATTTAGGTTGAGATAGAACCAAGATTAAATTAGATAGATTAAAAGTCAAAATTAGAAGAAAAAAACACAAGAATTCCAAAGAGGAAAGCAAGTAACCAGAAGCAAAGAAACCAAAAGAAAAGGGGGACCCATTTTGATCTAGACCAGAGTGGGGTGGTTATGTAAGGCATAACATGTACCTACGATGCCTTGATCAACAAGAGGCTAAACACGTGATCACTGAATTCCATGGGAAACATGACACAGGTCATGGTTCTGCAGACTCATTGGCACACCAGATCCTCAGATCTGGTTATTACTGGCCGTGTGTGTTCAAAGATGCCCATCAACATATAAGAACGTGTCACATATGTCAGATTTTTGTATCAAAAGAACGCCATTCGACCATGCCATTGCAACCTGTCTACGAGGTAAGACCATTTTCCCAATGGGTGTTGGACTTTATTGGGGTCATTAACCCAAATTCTTCTACAAGACACAAATTTATTTTGACTGCTACTGATTACTACACAAGATGGATAGAGGCTATACCTTGCAAGAACAACACAACATAGGTAGTGATCAAGTTCCTCACCGAATGCATCACAACTAGGTTTGGGGTACCCTTTGCTTTGGTATGTGACAATGGCTTTTCCTTCTCTTCTCTTGCGTTCATTTTGTGGGCTTATGATCATAGAATTTTCTTGAAATATTAGTCAAACTATTACCCACAAGGAAATGGAGTTGCAGAATCAACCAATAAGAATCTCTCAGGGGTAATTAAGAAACTGTGACAAAACAATCCTAGGGACTGGCATACCCAGCTGAGATTCGTGTTATGGGCAGATAGAACTAGGATCAAGGATGCTTTAAAGAATTCACTATTTAAATTAGTGTATGGCCAAGAGCCTGTGTTACCTATTCATTTGTAGATACCTATCCTTGAGTTCATGTAGAAATTCTACTCTAGTGATGATAGGATAGAGGTAAGATTAGCTTCCTTGTTGAAATTAGAAGAGCAAAGAGATGCCACCTTGTAGCAATTCTTTAGACATCAGGCTGTTGTCAAACCTTGGTTTGACAAAAGAGCCAAAATGAAGGCTTTCAAGATATCAGACCTTGTGTTGTTATGGGATAAAGCTAGTGAAAAGAAGGGAAGTCACCAGAAATTTGATAAGCTCTGGTTGGGTCCCTATCAGATTACTGAGATCCTAGGAGAAAACACTTTCCGATTGAGTAGTTTAACTGGAGAACCTATTCCTTTTCCTATCAATGGGTAGTTTCTCAAGCATTATTTTGAATCATAAAGCTTGCTAATTCTGTTCTTCATGTAAATAGTTTTTTGTTCTTTATGTAAATAATTTGTTTGTTTCTTGTTTGTAAATAATTTGCTTTTTCTATTTGTAAATAGTTCTGATGTTGTTTGTTGGTTCTTTCTTTCTATCCCTTCATTTCCTTTGCTGTTTGGTTTCTGTCTTGTTCTTATTTGGGGTTTCCTCTATTCTTTCCATATTTAAATAGTGGGTTGTTATCTAAAGTATGCTTTGGTTATTAGGACAAAAGTGGTTTAGATATTTTCAGGTTTGCTGATTGGGTGATTTTGTCCTAAATTTTTTTCTTTATGACCATTGTCAATAAGAGTTGAGGAAAGTCTTGAAAATGAGGTGCAAAGTAAATAACCTTCATTAGCTCCTTTGAATCTGTCACAAATCGTCAAGATCATCTTCCTTTGTAATGGTATATTTGTCCTAGGACTATGGTGTTGTAAGATTTGAGTGAAAAATACGATCTCCCAAGTGCTGTTATGAGGTCTATGGTAGTTTTCAACCCAGAACATATGTTAAACTTCTGACATATTGAGAAAAAATTGAACGAAATATCTGAAACTCCAGAAAAAAATAGAGAGAACCATCTAAGGAGAAAAGAAGACTCAATATGAATGGGTGATTCCAGTATCTCTACCAGGGCTATGGACGCCTGGTTGGCAGTAGAGCAATGCTATGAGAACACTAGAGGTATCTCCATTGGGGCTATGGATGCCTAACTGACAGCGAAGCAATGCCCAGGATGTCATTGCATGGCAGCTAAAGGGAATCAACTCATGTAGCTCAAGTCTTGCACATTGTTGTTCTAAAGATGAAGAAAACTTTATAAAAGAGTGATGCACAATCAAGCACACACATAGATTCAGGGGTGGCCATTGTTGATTTACATTGGAGACTCTAGGTTAGCCTTGGTTGTTAAAATTGACCTAACTGGAGTTGTGATGTTCATAAACTAGAGATTCTGGGTAGCTGAATCCTTTAGTTTCTTGAAAATGGTTAAACCATTTTCCCAGCCGAGTCGCCATTTGTTATGCCTCGTATAACCACCCCATTTTATTCTAGAACAAAATGGGTCCCCCTTTCTCTTTTGCTTTTGTTTCCTTTGTTTATTTTCTTGGGAATTTCTTTCGTTTTCCTCCTGGGTTTGTATTTTGTTTTATCGGATTTTGGTTCTGTCTCACCTTGAGTTAGTTTTCTTCTTGCTAAGAAATTGAATGAAATAATCATGAATAGTGTATTTTATGATAATGTATTTTATATGCTCTAAGGAATAACTGAGGAATTTTTTTTGTAGAATTGATTCACTCATCTGAATGATATCTCTCAAGGAAGTTAGCTATAAAGCATGCCTCAGTCCTATTCAGCATAAAAATCCTCAAGGAAAGAGTCACTGAGACCTTCCTGTTGTCTTGCCGACTGTCCATTTGGTTCTGTTTATTTGAAATCCAAAGGGTTGTCGAGACATTTCAGCTGCTATGAGTTTTTATGTGTGTTGCCGATCGGAGTGATGTCTTAGCGACTACGGGGTTTCTCAGCATGAAGTCTCGCCGACTAGGCAAGTCTCCCCGATGTAAAATGAGCTCTTGGCAAAAGAAGGAAGTCTTGCCAACATGAGATAATTTCAGCGTAAGGTTTTTCTGATCCGTCAAAGTCTTAGAAAAGTGGGGATCTCATCGGAAGGATCTCATTGAGAGAGAGATGGCTTCGGCAAAAGTCTCACCAACAGGGTGAACTCTTGCCGAAATGAAACAGCGTCAGGGAGAGTGGTTTTCTTTCGCTGAAAGGTCTCACCGACGGGGTGAGGTCTCAGAAAAAGGAGGTATTATTTCCATGAAGTCTCAGTGACTAAGTAGTGTCTCACCGACAGGTTGTGCCTTCGGGGAGAAAGGTGTATTCGCCATGAAGTCTGGCCGAATGGTAAAGGTCTCACCGAAAGGTTCTCCCTTCGGTGTGATGTCTAGACGACGACGAGATGTCTCGACGAAGCGGAGTGTCTTCAAAAAAAGGTCTCATTGATGGTTGCTAGTCTCGGTGAAAGGATTTGGGTTCAGGGAGAAGTCTTCCCGACAAATGGAAGTCTTGGTGACAACGGGGTGACTTCGGCAAGATGTCTCACTGACTCGGTGGACTCTTGCCAAATTGAAACAACTTTGAGTTCGGGGAGAGTGGTTTACTCTCGACATAAGGTCTCCCCGACCATGGAGGGTCTTGCTGACATGGCACGATATCGCTACAACCTCTTGTCGATAGGATGAAATCTCACCGAGGTGAGATGAGCTCGCCAAAAGATCTTGAACTCAGAAAATGTCTCATCGACTCGACATGGTGTCTTACTAAGGTAAAAGGGGCTTGAGCTTGGGGAATAAGAATGAGCTCAAAGAAGCTCCAAGCGAATGATTAGGGCTTGGGGAGATGTCTTCCCAAGTGTGATGGTGTCACCAAAAGAGTTGTGGCTTCGGCGAAAGGTCTCGCCGACCAATCAAGGTCTTCCCGACTGAAATGAGTTCATCGCCGAAACAGGGCAGCTTCACTATGAGGTCCTGTCAACTCGATAGGGTCTCGCTAACATGTTTTCTCCCTTCTATGAAGTGGAATGCGCTCTATGAAAGGTCTTGCTGACCCAAAGATGTCTCAGCAATAGGGCTTGAGTTTGGGGTAAGGTCTTCCCGAGATGGGTGTGCTCACCAAAGGAAAAGAGGCTCGATGTGAGGTCTTGCCAATAGCGATGGGTTTGCAAGTAGAAAAGGGGATATTGGTGTGACCAATGGGAACTTTTTGTGACTTCTGACCAATAACGACTGTCTTGCCGATAGTTCTTGTGGTATCGATATGACTTGTGCAACTCAACATGAGGTCTTCCCGACCGTCTTATGCTATGCCAATGGCTGCTATGAGGTATAATCACATTGAGGAGACACGATTAGTGTCTCACCGACATGCGATTCCATTTGAATGACCTTTGACCACCTGGGAATCTTGCGTGGCCTATGCTCCACCAATTAGAAGAAGCTAAAGGGGTGAACCATTGGTTGTTTGACCAGTTGACTACTCCTATGAAGGAAATCAACAGAATGTGAATGACATGAACTTAATGAGCTAATGGATTGGCCCGGGAATGATGTTGTTCGAATCTGAATAAGAGGTCAGGTGTTGTCTCTCAAGAAAGGTCAACTTGCAAAAGGATCTGAAGTGGATAAAGGGTAGGAAGAAAGAGGAAGCCATGAGTCTCAGGGACAGCTGTGGTGTCCACTGGTAGAGGTGGATCTGCATTAATGACAATGGTTTAGGGCATTTAAGGTAGCTGTGTAAGGGAGTTCAAGGATGGACATGGAGGAATGGAGTAAATCCTATAGCTACAAAAGATCTACAGATTATATCCTGAGGGAAAATATTTCACCAACATGGACAGTAGGGATGCCATTCAACACAACATTAACTCTATTCGAAAGATCTGAGTACTGACTCTTCTACAACCAAGTGAGATATTTTGTAAACCCTAAAAATAGGGGCCAACGCATTCTTTTTGGGCACGTCCTGTATATATGGAATTTATGCCTCTTTGTAAAAAAAAAGGAGAGAGTTATGAGACATAGAGAGATAGATTTTGAATAGTAGTAATCTTCTAAGTAGTAGTAGAGAAAATCTTAAGAATAATAATAGAATAGGAGTTAGATTCGACAGAAGGAAATAATGTATACTTCTAGTTTTCTTAGTATAGATGGAAACAATGTGGAGTCATGAATTTTCTGTACACTGGTGATTGTGCCAGATTTGTAAATGTTGCTTATTTGTTCCACTAACAGTAGAAACAACCATATATAATATCTATTTCATATTGTGTTCCAGAATGGTGTTCATCTTGGGTTAATCATTTGATTTGAAAAGCTTTCAAGGAATGAAGTTTTGTTTTATGTTTTGTTTAAATAGTGATTTACAATCTGTTGTTAAAATTAGCACTGTGAATGAATGAAGCTGTGTGTCAATCACAAGTCGATTTTGTTCTCCAGTTTCAGTTAGCAATTCCTTGAAAGGTAACAAGTCTAGTTAAGTTGGGTGAATTATTATTCTTTTTAGTTCCAAGCTTTGATCTATCTTTTCTGTTTCTTTAAAACCCTAGTTAAAATAGGTTTGAATTTATGCTTGATCTTCGAACAATCCAGAAGCTCAACACTAGCAGGCCCCTCTAACATTACCGTCCACATCAACCATTGAGTAAAGTCAACATAGTCGATAACTGATTACAAAGACCTTGGGAGCTAAGATATCCATGTGATCATCTTTCTCTTTCAGGAGAGTAGGATAGTAATATTCTGTTTAGCTGTTGCTTTGCAATTTGGACAATCAACAAGACACTTTATGACCATTAATTCTAGATAAAACTTGTCTAGTTTACAACGACTACTAGCACAACATCAATAAGTGTTTATTCCTCAAACATTGTTTTTTATTCTTCCACAAGAAAATAAATTTGACATGTGGTCTTCTTCCTTCACATGAAATTTTTCTTTAAGGATTTTCCCATTGTAAAAATATCCTCATTGTTTCCCACCATAGGATTTTGGGTTGTGTCTTCGTCCCAAGGTGGTTGTTATCTTCTCAAACTAGTGACTGATTAGAGCCTTGGTAAGTCATTGCATTACCAACTAGCTAATCAAACATGAGGCCCCCTTCGTGAGAAGATTCCTTTCTTTTGATTCCTAGCCTACCTCTAGGAGGTACTATTGCTCCCCTCCCAAGGGAAAACTCTTACATGCTACTCACCCATTCACCGATGAAAACACTAATTTTTTTGTTACACCCCATTTTTCTTTTACTTATTTACTTTTACCTAGATGAGTGAAAATGCTTTAAACGTATGTGTTTATGCTTTATGTATCTTGGAAATACAATAAATAAATGTTTGATTCAAATTGATGTTGTATATTGATTTTGTCTATGAAATATATGATGCAGATGGTTGTAATTGATTCAACTAACTACTATTGCAATGTTTTAAGTTGGGTGTAGGGATAGATTCAATCCTCTAGAACAGAGGGGAAGTATCACCCAGGAGAAGAACTTAGTCTGGTAACCCTTAATGAGCCTAATTGAACTTTCACACACCCACCTCTAGTTTAGTGATGTCGAGTCAATTGTTTTGTAAATGGGAAGTTATCCTTAGCCTTGCTTGAGTATGGTTTAGATAACATTATGATCTTGTTTGTGAATATTTTGGAATTCAGATTATGTGATTGAGTCTTTTTCCTTGTGTGAGTTTCTCCTTATATGTTATACTAAATCAATGAGATATATACATAAAAATGTATATATATGTATATATGCATGTATCTATGATAAACTCATATATATGAGTAAATACATGCATGAGTATACATAGATAGACGTATCTAGGCATGCTCATGGATGGATTACACATATGCATGGGAATATAAATCATACAAATGGGACACACACACACACACTTTGTGTATATATGTCGATCAATAGGAATTGTGAATATATGTGTTTAACATATGAGTTTGTTTTGACAATAAGGAAATTTCCATATAAGTATATTTATATATATACATACACACACACAAACAGATATATATATATATATATATATATATATATATATATATATATATATATATATATATATATATATATATATATATATATATATATATATATATATGCATGTGTTAATATGCAGAATTTGTGAATATGTATATGTGTATTCAAATATTGAATAATATAAATTTATAAGCGGATATATATATAGACACACACATATATATGCATGTTATGTTATGTGTATATATATATATATTTAATATATGTTAAAATCTCATATATAGCACGAAAATGTTATTGTACACATATCATTGAATACACATCATATACAATATATGAAGCATAACTTATATACATAGTATAAAGAAACTGAAACTAAGGGAAATGCTCTACATTTAATCATAGAGCATAAATTAAATATTTCTTGAAATTTTTTAAAGTTCCAAGAATATAAACCAAAGGAAATGCTATTATGAATGGCACATGGAAATAAAGCAAAATGTAGAATTAGTATTGCATAGAAGAATTAGTCAAATACTGTGAAGAGAGAATGAATAACAACACATAAAAGAACTTTGACCTAGTCTTTGCTAACAACAACAAAGTAAATAGGGTGCATGGTAAATACTTGGCGCCAAAGTATGAATTATCCTCATCTTTTTAGAAGTTTTTTTTGCAATTCATAACCTATGTATGAGGCAAGTGGAATATGAGAATAAGTCAAGTATGAAGTTGGTTGGTAATGGTTCACCTATAGAAAAAATTTCCTTGCATTTATGATTAAATCACCATGCTATCATTAGATTACAACGACTGGCCGAGTTTGAACAAATAGTCATTATTTTTATTTTGTCGTGCCTTGAATCTTCATAGTTGAGTTGAACCCGTGAGTGTGAGAAGTAGCAATTTTGGGAACTTTTTTATAGTCTTAGAGTGCTCAGGTTTTTATATAAATAGGGAAGCATTCTTCTTCATTGGGACACATTCTTGCATTCTTATTTTCTAAATTTTCTAATAGTTACTCTGCTGCATTTATGAGTTGTGAGGTTTTTAAGAGTGAGTTAGAGAGGTTGAGAGAGTTGCATTTTGGGAATTGGTCAAGGAAAGGATTTACAGTCTGTTTTGGTGAAGGTTGTGCTAGGAAACCAAAATAATCAATTGGATCTTCTTGATTATAGGAATGCTATTTTTCTACTTTGTTTTATATTTAAGTTGAAAAGGTTGCATGATTTTATATGTTTTTTTTTAATTGATTAGAAAGAGGAAATTATTTGCTTTATAGGACCGTGTTTATTTACTTCATGAAAAGTATACAAGATGTTGATTTGTTGCACCATGTTAAATCCATATATGGGGATTATATTAGCATATTATATATGTAGGAATGAGTGTTTGAGTGTATTACTATAAACTATGAAAGATCAAGCTTATAGATATAGTTTGATTTATGAAGGAGTTTGTGAAAGTATAATTTATGAATTAGTTTGAATTATTATAGTTGAAATGTTTTAGTAAGAAAAAATAGGTTATTCTTGGGGTTAGGATAATCTAGTGAAGGGGTTAACCTATGCATGGAATATGTGTGGTCATTACAAATCGAGCTAGGAAAGTGTGTGAATATGATGACTTTCACTCAAAATAACTGAGTGATGAATTCTTTGACCAAAGTAGTGTAAGTTTTCAGTGTTTACATTGTTAATTCACTATGATCCAATTATGCATTCTAGTTCGTGATTGTCATACATGTAGGTTATAGCCATTTGTATGGGAAATTTCTATTTTGTAGGACACAACACCAAGCTCAGGAAAGGATAGTATTATGGGGTTACCAAACCAATCTCTTCGTCAAAGGGTAGGGTCCATCTTCCATTTGGTAGATGTGCGGGGGACCGTAGTAAGTTTGAGGTTGGTGGAAAAGTTCTTGAGTGATGCTTCTCCTCATCAGATGACATGCAAGATTTGAAGGGGGATTACCTGGACCATATCTATTTCTATTGCCAAAAGCTCAGAAGAGCTATGCATGTAATCTTGTATCCATTTGTATGAAAGATTCTAAAGATGAATTTAAAACTTGAGATTGTTATATATGAAATCATTACTTTGGAAAGATGTGAAATTATGATGAAATGCAATGAAAGTTTGGAATAATGTTTATTTCAAATGTGCATGGTATTTTTGTTTCAAAAAATAAAATTTTAAATGCTATGTGATGGCATCATGGTTTAATCACTTGTGGGTAAAAACTTAGAATTATTTTTGAGTTGAACATTGGGAATGTTATATTTTGTCCAACTTACATGTGTTAAGCATATCAATCACATTAATCCTAATATAGGATCAAACTCTCAATGAAATTCAGAGTTTCATTACTTATTACTTATAGCTTCCTCTTCACATGGACAAATTTGATTCATAAATTATGTGTGTGTGTGCACACATGTGTGTGTACACACATGTGTGTGTAGATATATCTATATATACATATACATATTTGTATGTAGGTATATACATTATACACACATGTATTTATATATACACATATGTAACATCTTTTTTAAAGATGTTATCATCGTCAATATTTTAATTTGTTCAGAATAACATTGAATTCTTCTTATAATGAATATTAGTTTTAGAAAGTTAAGATTAGTAGATCAAGTTTTACACTTTCTTTAATAAGAAAAGTTAAATGGAAAATTAATTTTTTGGTAGGTGTTCCCTTACCCTTAAGTCCTTAATTAAAAATAAAAAGAATGACTTGGTATTAATAAAATATTGGTTATCTAGTTGAAATATTGATACTTTAATCCAATTTAATATTAAAATATTTATTAATATGAATAATTTGAGTTAGAATGTGTAATAGTCCAAACTACCAATTTTATAAGATGATGGAATAAAAAAATCGATCATCAATAGTTTTATCTCTTTTTTTTAGTTTAAATACATTGACATTTTATTTAAATAAAATTTATAACTAAATACATAACCTAGTAGGCAAAGAGTTTTTATTATCTACATATAATTATTATATTTAGATTGATATAATATAATTAAATCATCTTCATGTTGGTTGTTGAATTTAAATAAGTGGAACCATCCAACTCTATCATAGTACAATATTTTTCTTATTTAATTATCACTTTTCTCTTGATTCAAGTAAACAAGCCAACTAATACTAACAATTCAATCAAAAAGAAAAAATAATCCAACAAAATGGAATTGTAAATAATTAACTAAAAAGCAATTATTTTCTCATCGAATTTCTTATTTGGTATTGTTGATTGGTAGCACAACTTCTTGGAACATATATTCTAAAGATACCATTTTAGCACATCTCATCATGTTGGTGTGAGCAAGGTACACCAACTACCTATTTAGACTTTAGAACCTATTCACACCTTGTGTATTAAGCTTAATTATAGGTTTTTTGTGTCTCATTTTATAGGATTAAGACACTTATCATAATCTTAGTTTGTTCTATGGTTTCATCTAGGTTTTTATCCATGCCTAGAAAGCAAGGTCATCTTATTTTATTTTAACATACTATTGTCATTGTTCTCTGACAATATATCAATTATTTGATTGCATCTCTCTTGTGAAAGGATTTTTAATTTTTTTGTTAGATTATTATATCTATGAGTTCTTCCATAACTCCAACATGGTATCAAAGCTTTAAATCAATAAAAAAATTCTCTCTGTGATTTTTAATTTTTTTGTTAGATTATTATATCTATGAGTTCTTCCATAACTCCAACATGGTATCAAAGCTTTAAATCAATAAAAAAATTCTATTTTTTTTTTTTTTGCTAAGAACTTTTATAAGGGTCCCCTTGGAAAAAAATGGACCTCATGATTATGTTTAGAAGGCCTAAAAATCTACAAATCCACACAAGGAATGATAGGGTTTGGATCTAGAAAGTTTTAAAGTTTTTTTGGGATTTATAAAAATTCAGGAAAAAAATTTGATACCACCATATAGATCAATATAATTTTGTACAACCATACGATCATTGTACTCCAGTATGCTATTTAGTTTCCATTGTCTACTTTAGTGTGAGTTAGCACTTGCACTCATCTTCTCACTAAAGTGGGGGATAAATATAGTGTAGAAATTGATGTACTCCTTACATTTTTACACTTTGTTTGGGCCCTCTTAATTAAAATGGGCTTAATTATGCCTTAAGTAATAAGCCCTATTTTACCTCTACAAGCCTAATAAATTACATTTTTTGAAGGGGAAATCCAACAATAATTAATGCCAACACATAACACTTTAGGTTGAGCAATGTGTGTTACAGGAATAGGGACCTAGGACCCATTCACCCATGGGTGAATAGGTCCTTCCTAGGCCTTTGAACCTGAATTTTCATTATTTTTTTGGTGGTATTTTAATGTCTCTAAATTAAATTTTTGATGTTGGCTTGTAATGTTTAATTTTTAGGAAATAAAGGATATATACCTATAAATACAAGGTTATTTCATCATTTCAAATCCTAGAATACACCTAGAACTTCATGAGAGAATTACTTAAAGTTTACAAGAGCTAATATTGTGATCAAGGCATTGAAGAGATAATTTATCAAGCATTTTGTTGCAGCATTCAAGATCTCAAGCATCATGTCAAGGTTTTAAGCATCATGCATTTTTTTGAGGTAACATTGTGATGTAGGTTTCAAAGATCATGTCAAGCATTCAAAGCCTCAATTAAAGCATCAAGATCCACATCCATTGGAACCATTTCATGCAAGATAAAGATCGATATTGTAGATTTCCAAAGGTTTATTCAAGGGTTTGGTGAGCTGCAACATAGCTTGTTCATTCGTCATTCCTTTCTTACATTCATTATTTAAATTCAAGGTTTAATTACCCAAATGGGAGTTGACCAAGGAAAACCACCATTCACCAAAAAAAAAAAAATTCTCTCTTGTGTTTATGTTGAAGATTTTAGGTTGAAGAAGGATTGGGGATCTTTTGAAGTACAATATTATAAAAGTTGTTAAAGTTATTACCAAGCCACAAGAACTCACTTACATATCTGATTTCTAACTTTTTGACACAACAACTTGGATCAAATAGAAGCTACAGAGTTAAATCAAAGGCTCCTTAAAGTTTTTTGAAAACCCTGACAAAAGACCCATTCGCCCATGGGTGAATGAGTCTTAGACAACCTCCCAAAACTGCCTTTTGGTGACTAGTAAATAGTATTCTTCCCTTCTCAGATCTATAGAAATTTTGGTGTCTCTGTCAATATTGAGCTTTATATTACCGTTTCAAGTTCGAATTGGCATAATTCGGTTGATTTTCTATTTTTAATTTTTCTCCCAAAAGTGTTGTTCAAGCTAAAACCCCCGTCCTCAAGCATAAGGAAATCAACAAGATTCCCCATTAAGTTGATTCACCTAAGGGTTGTTAGTCAATTCTTTGTGGGGATCTCATTTCCTAATGAAATAAAGGGAAATAGGTCTACATTCCAAATTGGGGGAACCCCACATTTCCCCTTAAACCATATTTTCCTTCATTTCACTACTTGACAAGTGAAAGATAGAATCCTTTGGTGCTAGATAGCAGGCATTTCAAATGTTCATCTAGGCCTCCCCCTTTGTACTAGGAAACCTCCCAACTCATTCTTGAATGACATCATTGAGAGAATCCAAAGGAAGCTAGTTGGATGGAAAGGGAAATTACTCAATCAAGTTGGTAAGCTCGAACTTCTAAAATCTTCTCTTCAAAATGTCAAGGTATATTATCTACCTCTCTTTAAAATGGATAATTTTATCATAAGGAAGATTGAACAAATTCAAAAGACCTTCCTATGGTTGGGGACAAAAGAGAGATCTGATGTTATTACTATTAGCTGGCAGAAGGTATGCTCCCTAATGCAGTTAGGGGGGATAGGTATTAGGAGATTAAAGGTGTTTAATAAGGCCTTGATGAGAAAGATGGGATGGCTCATGGTGCAAGGAAAGAAAGTCTTGTTGAACATCCTCAGTACTAAATATATGGGGAATGACCCCCTAGTTGCTTGCTGTCCCCCCCAAGATTTACCTAGTGGATCAACCTTATGGAATAATATTCTCAAATTTAGGAATTTTCTACAGTAAGGAACTAAAAGGAAAGTGGGGGATGGGAGAGTTATCAATTTTTGGGAGGAGGTGTGGGGGAATGGTCCTATGTTTTCTTCGGTGGCCCAATTATCTCCTCTAAAAAAAGACCTCACAAGTCTTTATGGTACATCTATCTATGGATATGCCAACTAGTTTAAGGAGACTCCTAAATGGAGAAAATTTGAGCAGGATGTTCTTGATCTAAGATTAAGAAGAGGTAGCAATGGGATGCCCCATTCTGAATTATTTTCTAATTTCTTAGCTGCCTCTTGGGTGACTGTTGCTTGGCTATTCAAGGTGGTGTTGATGATTGGATATGGTGTGATAACCCCTCGAGAGATTTCTTGGTTAAATATGCCTATAAGAAACTAGAAGGAGTGATGTAGAGCAAGGTTTGGATAACTTCAATACAACTCAAACAATCCAAATTTTCAATCCTAGAACATAACTTGATGGGTTTCCCTCACAATCCTTGAATTCCTCTAGTCGTACTTCAAAAAGGGGTTTTCCAACATAACTCTCAGAGCAGACCTAACATCCAAAATATAAAAAAATTTATAGATACCCTTTATTCCATTTGAAAACATATCCAATTTGTAGATGGGGTTACTTTGTAATGAAGCTCTCAATTTTGGACTGCTAATGCTCAAATTAGGCGTAATTCTTTCACTTGGCTAGGTAGCAGCAGGGTTTCTCAACTCCAGGATTTGTATCTTCATTCCAAGGTTTAAAATATGTCATGTGAGGTCTGAATAACCAACTCCCAACAACTAGAATAATTTCCAAATGGCTTTTCCACAAAACCCTAAGTCTACTTAACTCCTAAGCCTAATACATGTTGATATTAGGCTAGGGAAACAACTAAACTTGCACCCAACTCCATCCCATTCTCTTGAAACATTAAGAAAAATAAATAAATCCTACCTAAATCCATTCCATTGATTATGAGGCCTTTTCACTATGGAATGGGCCAAAAGCCATTTTATTCAATCAAAACTCACCCTAACTAGGGTTTCTGGCTGTTTACAGAAAAATTGCCGTAATTCACTCCAAACTTGATGAAAGTAGATGAAATCAAAAGAAACAAACAATATATTCAATACATTATTAGTTCCAATGAATTTTAGATCATTTCCAGAATGTACGAGGCCATACCAAACTATGTAGCAACAAAAACAACTTGAAAATGTAGGAAAAATAGAGTTTCTTATTGCTCAATCTTCAAAATTCAACACCAGAACCTTGTCCCAACCTCAAAAAGGCTTATTTAAACATTCTCCAAAAAAACCAACCATTCCTCAACTATTTTTCAAATCCCAATGGTTCAACTTCCCTTTAAACACAAAAATGCAAAAGTTGCTTGCACAACTTTTTGCAACATTGACGTCTTTTTACAAAACTGACCCCACATAGCTCAAACCAACACAAAACATAAGAAATGGTCTTGAAATACCTTATTAAAAACAAAAATGACTTAACCAACACAAAAAACCAAATCTTAACCCCTTTTTACATGAAGACCTAGGTGCCTTGCACCAGGGAACTTCTTTGCTTTATAAAAAAATAAATTGGAACCTAATTTGGAATGCCAAACTCATTCTAAAAGTCAACTACTTTTGGTGGGATTCCATACATTGAAGACTCCTCACCATCAATGTCCTCAATAGGAAAGGATTTCAATTCATGAATAGATGTGTTCTATGTCTTTGGGCAAATGAATCTATTTGTCACCTACTTATCCATTGTCCTTTCGGTAGGGAAGTATGATATTTGGCTCTTCAAAATCTCCCATTTGTTTGGGTATTTCTGAGGGACTTAAAAGACCTAGTGATTCAATGGAGATCTAGTCCTCTTTCTCATCCTATAACTAAGAAGATTTGGAAGCAGGTGCTCGCTTGGTTTGTTGGCACCTGTGGAAGGAAAGAAACAATAGAATTTTTAAGGAAAAGAAGAGAAGCGGTGGTGAGGTGTTTTATTGCACAAAGCAACAAAATGTTGAGAACTTGAACTCTTGAAAAAGTATTTTATTTCTCAAAAATCATGCCTAATTATAAAGACATCAAGGTCAAGTAGCTTTGGGGTTTCAACTAGGATCTGACTAAGATTAACTAGGCCAATATCCCTAGTAGGAAGCTAACTCTTTGGAGGCCTCCTGCTGAGGACTGGGTTAAATTAAATTTTGATAGTTTCTCTAAAGGAAATTTGGGAATTGCTATTGTTGGAGGTTTGATAAGAGACCATCAAGGGAGATGTATTGAAGCTTATGAAAAATATATTGGACGTGCTACCAATGTGTCCAAGTAGAGGTTACTACTACCCGAAAAGGTATTAAGAGGCTGCAAGAACTTGGTTTTGGTAAAGCAATTATTGAGGGAGATTCTAAATTGATTGTTGATTTTGTTAGTGGCTTGGATGAGCCACCTTATAAAATCAACAACCTTATCCAAGACTCAAAGCATGTGTTTAATTTTATGGAAGGTTTCTCTGTGTCTCACATCTTCAGATAATGTAACATAACTGTAGATGTGATATCCAATGTGGGGCTCTCTAGTCACTAGTGGTAGTTTTGGAAGTTTTAACATATTTCCATTCAAATAAAAAAGTGTCTTGCTAAGGACCAGTCGAGAGGAGTTTGCTCTAATTGATGATGATGCTTCTTGTCTCCTTGGTTGAAGGGTTGCTACCTAGTTTGGGGGTTGGGATAGTTGTCTCTAGTCCATTTTTGAATTATGTTGATGAGATGATGACATGTATTAAAATTGAAGGTCTAGTTTAGATGGTGATGTGTGTAAAAAGGGAAGGAGAGGTGGGGACGAGAGTGGATCCAATGACATCATCTCACTTTCATAATTTAACCATATGTTGAACTATATGGTTTGGTAGGGAATTAATCATCAAATGATTAGGATAGGCTTCTTTAAGGGAAAGTTTCCAATGATCTAGGATAAAGATAAGAATAATGAAAAGGCAAGTATCATGTATGGACTTACTTTTTTAAATTTATTTCCCTTAAAGTTATTTATTTAACTCAAGCTGAGTACAAATGGGGGATTCTAATTGACAAGATTGCGAATCATATTTCTTCTGATACTAAGGATTTGGGGATTATTTTAATAATGAAATCAAGGTTACAAAGCTCTTTTTCAAAGATCCCTCACTTATTTCATATGCCTTTGGTTGCCAGCTATCACTTCAATAGATGTTTGTGTTGTAAATGGATTTTATTATCCATTATTATTAATTGTAGTGACTATATTCACATGGATTATGGGTGTTGGAACAAGATTTTCCAAATCTAGTGAAAGATTTATCAAGCTCCTATCTATGAAATGACTTTAGTTAAAGGCCTCTCTTTCTTGAAGTTTAGCGAATTTAGCAAAATTTTGCTAGTAGATGCCAATGCTTCTATTCCTCTACTAAATTTTAGGGAAGCCTATATCATTTGAGAATTGTTTAATTTTTACCTGCTGTAGCTATTGTGGTTGTTGGTAGAAAGTTTTTCTCTGGTTTCTATTACATTATTACTAGATGGGGGGCCCTAGGAAGTGATCTAAGCCACTTTACTATGTTCCATTTTGCTAGAATGTGGAGCTCTGGAGGCTCTTTGAAGATGCTGGCATGATGCCTTTTTTCATGGCTATGCAAGGATTTAATGATGATATCATTTCTAAGTTCTACAATTCATGGAGGGGAGATAGAGTTCAAATTAGAAGCATTGGATTTGAGGTGTCTCCAAGGATGATTGTTTCTTCGAATAGCTTATAGTATAGTTGTTTGAGAGTGGATAAAATTAGCAACAAAAACTACCAAAGGTTTATTGACTATTTCCTTGAAGGGCATGAGAAGCTCTAGCAATGCCAGAATGGCTACGATAGGGAATGGATTGTGGCCTCTTACATGGTGTCTCGTGTGCACATAATAAAATATTTTACCCTAGAGGGTAGGTACATAATAATTCACGAGTATCACCTCCCCTTTATTTATCATATAAGGAGAAATGAAAAGATTAATATACCTTTTTTTTTTTGTTATCTTCTCTTAAGCAATGCAAGGCTAAAGGGGATTCACCTCCCCTTCACCAGGGCTTGATTCAGTGCCTCTAGAATTATGCCTCAACCATCACTCCCCTTCTAGGCCCATTCTTGGGAAATGTACCCAATGCTACTACCACCCAAGCGAACCAATTAGATCCCCAACCTCTTCCTCCTAGAAACTCTCATGGTGAGGGAATATCCTTGGCTAAACCTCCTCCCAAGAAACCCACAATTGTTGCATCAGTTATGAAACAATAATCCGTTAGAGGTCTCCTTATGAAAGGGGGTTCTAATTTCTCGAATGTGAAAGGTAAGGAGAGTATCTCAAAACCTCCTGGTAATCCCTCGGGAGCTAAGAGAAAAGGTCATGATAGTGCATAACCTAAAACAACTTAAAAATTTACCATTGATATAAGAGACATGAGGAAGAATAGGGAAAAATGGATGACTCTAGAACTAGGAAGGGTGGAAGACAATCAACTAGGTTGATGGTCTAGTTGGCCAAAAGAAAAAAAAACTAAATTATGAAGAACCTAGAGAAGAACCTAAAGGAGTGGATTAGACCCCTATAAATATTAGCAAAAAGGAACTACTTATGGTACTAGGTGAAGACCTCCCAGAGGATTCCAATAGTAGTGATGAAGATGAAGAGATGGAGGGTGCTGACCAAGTGGTGGTCCAAGATTTAGAGGACAATAAAGATGAGGGGGATAAGAAAATTTCTAAATAAATTGAGGATGTGGTCATTAATGTTATGGAAGAGGTGGATGGGAAGGCCATGGAGGACATGGAAGAGGATATGTGGGCTAAAGATAGGACCTTGGAATTTTATCTCACTCAATTTTGGGAGCTGCAAGATAAAGTGAACAAAATGGATAGGGCATTTAATAAGCTAATGTCTATTTCTCTGTGTATCATGCAAAGGGATATTTTTGGCACTGTGAATGGTTCAAACAAAGTTAGGAAGGACCATAGAAAGATGAAAACCTCTTAGGATGAGGAGATGCAACTGAAAGAAAAAATACTATTATGACGGAATCATGCAATGAGGAGATGAAGCAGCTGATCATTGAGGAATGGAACTTAATTTGCTATCCTAGAAAGTAATGTGTATTCTATATCTCTTGAATTTGGGAGCTGTGCCATGGTACTTTATGGGCATGCGTGCCCTCTTTTTTATGTTTGTCTAGGCTCTATTTTTTGGTCTTTAGCTATATGGCGGGATTTTAGCTTCTATTGTTTGGTTTTGGTTTATTTTTTGACCTTGTTGTTTTGTGGTGGTAGTTCTACTAGTCAGTTGGGTTGCTCATCATTCTCTATTTGGTTTTAGGGGCCCTTTCCCCTACTTTTGTTATAAAAAATAGATTATATTATTATTGCGATATTTTCTAGCATATCCATATTTGTTATGTCAAAATATTATTATTATTTTCATATAATGAAAAGGTAAAATACTATAATTTTTATTTAATTTCCTTTATTATTCAATAGAATTAGCAAATATCAAGTTCAATTTTGATGGAAATTGACATCTAATGAAAATCCTTTAAATCATACTTAGTTTAGATGGGATCACATGTATTCTCAAATAATAGGGAAAATATTTTGTGGAAAGAACTATTTTGTATTGAATACTAAGATATAGATCTAGAATTCATCACAAGCAACCTATGCACCATTATCAAAGGTAAAATGGAGGAAAAATGTAGGTGATGGTTTTGAATGGAGGTATACACCTAGTTTCCTTATTTCATTAGGAAAAAGAGATCCCCTAGGACAAGATTGATTTTCAACCCTTGGGTAAGTCAATCTTGATGGAGATCTTATTATTTTCCTTATGACCAAGGATGGGGTAAATCAATCTAAAATGTACTTTTGGGAGAAAAGCTAAAAATAGTAAACACACACAATTATGCAATGTAACACTTGAAAAATCAATTCAAAACCTTAATCTAATAGAATCCGCAAAGTTTTGGTAGATCTGAGAAAAGATATGATTTTATGTACCTATCACAAAAAGCCTCTCCTCAATGTTCTCCTAGGATAGATTCACCATAGGGAAAATGGGTCTTGCTACAAGGGTTGAAAATATGCTTTCATAGTCCTTTTCTCCTAGATCTCCATTGCTGATTCATTTGGATTTCACAGTCATAAAATTATAATTAAATTTTACAGGTGAGTTTTTGTGGCTTGACAACAATGCTGACAAATTTGACAACTTTGCAAAATTGCACTTTTGATGAATCTTCAATCCTTCTTCAACCCAAGATCTACAAAACACACAAGAGGTATTTTTTTTTGTTTTTGGTGAATGGGGCTTTTCCTTGGTCAAACCCCATTTTGATAATTAAACATTGAAATAGAAGTAAATATGAATTGGAGGAATGATGGATGAACACTTGCTATGTTGCAACTCACCAAACCCTTGAATTGAGATCCTTGAAGGACTGAAATCTAACACATCTCTCCAAGGTCTTGATCTTGCATGAAATGGTCTTGATGCTTGAAATTTGACTTGAATGCTTGAAACCTACATCACTATGCTAGCTCCAAAAATATGCATGAATGAAGATAACTTTGACATGATACTTGAGATATTGAATACTGTAACAAATGAATGAGGAATATGCTCTTGAGCACCTTTGACAATAATATTTGCTATACTTTTTTCTCTAATGAAAATTCTAGGATTTGAATTGATAAAAAGACCTTGTATTTATAGATAATTTTCTAATTTCCCAAAATATAAACATCAAAGGTTGAAAATTGAAAATTTAATTTGAATCATGAAAGTGTTGTGAAAAACATATTAAAAATTTGGGTCCTAAACTTAAGGGGGACCCATTCACCCTTGGGAAAATTGGTCCTAGGCCCCAAACCTAGGACACACCAATTTCAAGACAATTTAATTAATGTGTGGAATTGTTTAATACAAGTTTCCCATTCGGAAAATGAGATTAATTAGGATTTTAAATACATAATTGGAGAAATTAGAGGCTTCATTAAGTCCAATTAATCAAGGGACCCAAACATAGTGTGAAAATATAAACGAGTACATTTTCTGACACTATAGAAGGTAAAGAAAAGAAACCAAAAAGTAGAAATATTGACCTTTCAATGTGCTAATTTTAAAAATATATCAAAAGGTGTATTAGCTATTTTATTTTTAACTATTAGAGATGAAATTCTCTTACACATAGAAATTTTAGTTTCACCTTCTAAATCTTGGATTTTACTAGAAATTATTCATGAAGGAACTATGATTTGAAAAATTTATTAAATTAAAATGATTTTTTTACAAAGCCTATGAACACAAACCAAAAAGTAACAAAATACCTTGCTAAAATATAAAATAAGTTTCAACGAGATGGTTTCAAATGTTGTATAATAAAGAAAAAAATATTTTATTGTACAAAAGAACATCCATGAATGATTTAAGAATTTTAATTCCATTGTAAATTCTAAATATCCAAATAAAGACAATCTCCTTGATTTATTAATATTATATTATCTTCTTATTCAAGAACATGTAATGTCAAACATTGATTCCAAAGAAAATAATAAAAAATCCATGCTAAGTTATCAAGAAAATAAAGTATTTTTAATAAATAATAAATATGTATTTTTTCAAATATTCTTATCATTCTAAAAATCATCAAAAAATCCTATAAAAAATATCCATATTAAAATTCCTAACCATGGTGCACTAGGGAACATAAGATGAACTATTCATTTTAAAAATATATAATAAATAAAAAATTTAAATTCCAAGATACAATAAAAATAAATAAAAAATATCCAACAAATGGTTGGTAGTGGGGGTGGTTTATGTAATAATTGTCAAGGATAATGAATGACTAATGGAATTGGATTGGTACTTTGAAATGGTGGCTCCTTTTAAGATAAATTTTTTGGATGATAGTAGTATAGTTAAGGCTTGTTAGAATTTTTTTTTTCATTTGGTTTTTTAGGTGGTTAGTTGTCTAGTTGTAAAATGATATTTATTTTAGGGGCTTGGTGTGGAAGAAGGTGTCATTTTTTAGTAGAGAAGGATATACATGCTGATGTGAAAAAGAAGGGGGCCAATAGAGGAAGAGAAAAGTATCCAATGAGGAGATGGATAATTTCTTTATCCTATTCAAGAAGTGAGACATTAAGGATTGTGATATTAGGCATTTGGTGCATCATATATAGGAGAACCTTGGAAAAGGATCTTGATGGAGCTCCACTTGTTAGTTTCAATCTACCATGGAAAATGTAATGACAGACCTAGGGCATGCATGAGAGAAGGAACTTGTTTAAAATAGCTCAAACAATTAGCCATATCTCCTTTCTATTAAATATTTTTCATTGTTTCCTCCTCCATAATAATATTTAACATAAAATTCATTAGGTAAAAGGGTATTTCAACTATGTCTCAAATATTTTTAGAATAATAAGAATATTTGCTGGTAGAAATTTTTTGGAATCAAGGATAGGATGGCACATTAGAAGTGGAAATCAAGCTAGATTTTGGGAAGATAAATGGCTCTTTAAGGAATCCCTTATTAATATTGAAAGATTCAATAGATGGGCAAAGGAATGTAAAGCTGCTTTCGGGGAACTTGTCAAAGATTATTGGTATAAAGGAGACTAGGTGAGCTTATGTGTGATCAGTCAGGAGTTGGCTCAGCTTCAATCCTCCTTAAAGGCTATCAGCTTGGGACAAAATCAACAGGATGACACTCTTGTTTGGATGGATAAACCTTCAGGTAACTAAGTATTCTATCTCTTTGGTTGTCTCTTTGCTATCCCTTTCTCAAGCCCCCCCTCCCTTCTGGTCTAATGCTTGGATTAAACACTTGACTCTAAAAGTCAATATCTTCTTCTGGATAATGCTTCAGAATAAGGCTCTCACGGTGGAAAATCTTTGTAAATGGGGATTTCAAATCCCCAATAGATGCTACCTCTGCAAGAGTGAGGTAGAGTTAGCCAACCACTTGTTTCTCCACTATCCGTTTGTGTCCTTAATTCGAGGAAAATTATTAGCTATCTAGAATATCTCTTGGGTGTTCCCCTAGACCATTGAAGAGTTATTTTTACAATGGAAATCCCCTACTCAAAATCCCTACATTCGAAGGTTATGGGATTTCTTATGAAGATTCCCTTTTGTTGCTTGGGGAGTGTGGAAATAATGTAATAATAGACTTTTTAGGGACAAGGAGATGACGAAGAATAATGTCTTTGAGAAAAATTTTAGGCTTATAAAGGAAAAATTTAATGTGATTCCTCAAAAATCTCTTAACCTGGAAGTAGTGGTGTGCACTCCCTATGATTTAAGGATAGCAAAAGATTGGAATATTTAAGTGGAAATTTCATCTGCTTCCAAGCCAACAAAGAAAATTAGGGAGTGTGTTTGCTATACCTTTCCTCCAAATGGCTAGTATAAGGCCAACTTTGATGGAGTTGCAAAGGGCAACCCAGGTATGGCTAGAAGTGGAGGTGTGCTAAGGGATTCAAATGGAAACTTTATGATGGCTGTGGCTATATCCCTAGGCCACCAAACCAACCATGTGGCGGAGGCTATAGGAGCATATCAAGTTTTAAAGTTAGCTCATAATCTGAATATAAAAAACTTATGGCTTGAAGGAGATTCTAAAAATATTATTGATTGTATTTTAGGAAGGACCCCAACCTCATGGTCGATAAAGAATTGGATAGATGAAGCAAAGTATATTCTAGAAAAAAATGAAAAAGTAAAAGTTTCACACGTCTATAGGGAAGCTAACATCGTGGTACATTACTTTGCGAATGAAGGGGTTAGGAAGCAAGGATTGAAAATATGGCAGAATTGTAGGGACTTGAGAATTAAAGTTAGGGCTTTACTAGATTATGATGTTACACATGGGAAAGAGGAAAATATGATTAATGATTAAAGCGAAAGGGGCTAGGTACATCGAAATCAAGAGATTTTATGTGGCCATGTCATGTTACTTAGAAGGGAAGAAAAAGTGGCACACTTTATGGGTGCATTGGAACAACTACATAATTCTGTAATAGGTTCTCAGCACTGATAGAGTCTGTAGCAAGGAGCAAACAAAAATGGGGGGGATAGGAAAAGAGTTGAGCCTAAAAGCTATGAGGTGCGCACCAGGAATGACAAGGTTTGAGAGTAGATTGAAAGAGGTGGGTTGGTTCCATATCTGGAAAAACTTAATGGGTCTGATTCTGTGGCCACAGACTGCTTCGAGAAGGACTAGAACAATGGTGAAATAATTCTCTTTGGTAGGAAGGTGAAATTGGATGAGTAGATTATAGGGGAGATTATTTCAATGTCCACGGAGGGCATGAATTTTTATCAGGACAGAAGGTTTTCTGATGAGGTGGTCATCAGATTTCCTAAGAAGGACAAGGAGAAATTGAAACTGGTTAAAATCTCTAATAGCTATTTCAAAATTGACACCATCAAGGTGCTGTGGAGAAAGGTACTTTGTGTTATAATGGAGTATATCACACTAGACGAGAGATTTACCAGAGTGTATGGGCATCATTTTTTCATTCTTAACCACTTCCACCATAAGTTACATATTTCTTTTCCTCACTACTTGTTATGTTCATTGAGTAATAGCCTTGAGGACCATAAGAAAAATCCCAGGAGATAACCTATTCTTCATCTTGGTCTTATTAGGTTAATATATGAACACTATCAAAGCATGTCAGCTTTATCTAAACCTATTTCCTCTACGGAGTTTGAAGACTATGATACTGATAGTGGGGGTGTAGATATTCAACCAAACTAGGAGAGAATTTTTGAAACCCACCCATCCTCTAAGATGTCTTGTAAGAAAACCCGATCTAAAAAAACCCAGCTCGCTAAAGCTAACCCTGAGTCCTTACCTGATTGCTCTGCTCCCTTAAAGAATCATGTTCTTAAGGGATCCCCTACCAACAAGCTTGTTTCCTACTTTGTGGACTCCTTGGAAGACAAAGCTGAGAACCCTGAAGCTAGTAGAAATTATGTACCCTCCCCTCCCGCCTCTTTCAGATTTGAAGGTACTAGATTTCCTGGCTCGCCCAACCCAGGTGATGTTAACGTCATATTAGATTGGGTTCAGTCTGGTGACATTCTGGCCTCTGCTGGAAACAACATCGGTGACATTTTCAATGTCTTGAAGTTGTCCTATCAAGAAATTAATGAGCTTTATCAAAGAAATAGGGTTTTGTATAGTAAATCGGAGGATTTGGAATTGAAACTAGCCGCTCTCAACAACGAAGAAGGGAAACAAAACAAGAATAGTATTGGAAAGAAAGGAGGTGACACTGAGGAAAAATACAAGTCACTGGAAGAGGAAATGGTTAAAATTAAAAATAACTTGAAAATAGTCATGGAAAAAAACCATAAAATGGCTAGGCACAATGCCATTATTATCAATGCTATGTCTGAAAAGCTGGAAAAAACACAAGGTTCACTGGTCATTGATTTGGAAGAGAACAAGGAAAGCAAGAATGAGGACCAAGGTATTTCTAAAAGGACCCAGGTCAATCTCAAAAGGAAAGCACCTCCCACTACACGGATGGTTTAGATCTTAAAAGGGGGGTTCAGGATATGAACAAGCTGGAAGCTGAGACTGCTAATCTTTTAAAGACATAAATTTAGCTGTTGCTCGCTTTTTGCTTGGTTTTTTGGTTCTGTGGCCTTCACTGGCCTTTTTGATGGCTATGGGCATTTATTGTGGCTATTTTTACAACCTTTCCGACTTTGATGTCTTTATTGACTCTATTTTTATTTTGTAAACTTTGTTGTTTCAGGTCCCTATAAAACCTATTTTTTTCCTCTTTCAAAAATTGTGCCTCAAATCATTCAAATGTGATAAAGAGTTGATTAAATTTTTAGTAAAAGGTATTGGAAACTATCATAGAAGGTGTTAGGGTTTCCATCCCAATTGATAGAATCCCATCCTTCTTTGAATTTTTTCTTGATGATGAGTTCACGGAAGAGTTGGTGGCATCCCCTCCTTCTAAGGGTTCTTCCTTTGAAACTTGAAATAAAATTAATTGTATTATTAAGAGGCTTTGTGATAGTTTAATTCTTTTCTAGTATACCTTATTCCCATTTGTATTTCTCCTTTTAGATATTGGGATAAGGGTTATTATTTTCTTAAGTTGGTCCATTCAACATTGGTTTGGTTGATATTTTATGTCACTTTATGGAATTCCTAAATACTAGTTTTTGCATTAGGTTTGTGGTTGGGGGTCTACACTGGTTCCATGTTACTTTATTTCTTAATTAATACATATTCACTATTTTATATGCTCTTGCATTGATGTCTATTTGGATCCTTGGTTTATGTGAAATTTCAGATCTAGTTATCTTTTGTCACTAACATCTAGGGGATAACTACATCCTTTCCCAATAAATTCTTGGAGATCCCAATAAGTATATTATCAAATAATGAATGGATTTTAGATAGTGAATCATCTAATCACATAATGTATATGTATGACAATTTATTTAATATTGAAATATATAAAAATATATACCTAGGAGATAGTTTTATCATAGAAGCCAAAAGTGACATGAAAATTTTAAATATTTATGAATCTATTGGAGATGCCCTAATTTTTCCAAAATTAAGGATTTTTTTTTATCTTGTTCTCATCATTCTAAATAAAAATTAAAAGTTCTTCTTAGAGATAGTTGAATTTATATCAAAGATCAAATTAAAGTTATTATTTCTAAAGGTATTCATAAAATGGCGTCTTTATCTTTAATAACTTTTCAACAAAATTCATAATCAAATTTCATGTAAACCCTTTGAATTATTTCATTGAGATTTACTCAGAAATTTTCAAAATTCACTCTTTGAATAGGTCTATCTAGGCTCTTACAATTATCAATGATTATTCTAGAAATGATTGGTGATATTATATAAAAAAATAAAATGATTATCTTTCTAAATTTAAAGAATTTAAATCCATACTTAAAAATTAGTACAATCATAAAGTAAAAATTCATGGGACTAATAATGGAAATAAATATATATAGATAAATAGTTTTATAATTTTGTGTTTTGTGTGGGGTACTAAGTGAATTAACTAACCCTTGTTCTCCCCAATAAAATTTTGTAGCTGAAATGACAATTGAATAGTCATTGAAATGGTTAGATCCATAATACATTTGATATATATACCTATGTTTCTATCCCGGATGAAGCCATGCACACAACTATAATATTATAAATTAAGTTCCTAGACATTCGTTGTGTTATCCAACTCCCATAGGAAAAATGGTCAAATAAATAACATAATATCTCTCATCATAGAATCTTTGGGATTCCTACACCTGTTTGCATCCCTAAAAAAAAAAATTAAAAAAATTGACTCCACATATTCTTAACTATTTATTTATTATATTATTAATTATTTATAAATGGTAGTTTTGAATGGGTGTGACGAATAACCCTCCTAGTTTTTTGACATCCCTTCTCCTATATTTAAGGGGATTGTCTCTAATTAAAAGGGAAAAAAAATTGGAAATTAATAATGAATTCTATGATTATGCATAAGAGTTATTATTGACCATGTCAAAATAAGGAGAAATTATCCCCATAATTGGTCTATATTTTAATAGACTATTCTTTAAGTGTTTTATAATGGAATGATACTTTATTTAATTTTTTAACCACAACAGTTTTCCCATGTATATATTATGGAATGTGTTTAGTATGTGTATGTTGTGATTCTTAGTTTATTTATATTATATTTATCAAATGTAATTATTAATAATATAAGATCCTAATTTCTACAATAAATCATCATGTGTATCTATATTAAGGTTTTTCAATGGAAGCCTCATCTATCTTTTGTATAATTATTGTGAATTGTTAGATTAGATATAGTCTGGAGCATCTAATAGAGTGCATTCACAAGATTTATAAAAATATCAAAACTACAACAAGACATACAAGATACCAATATGGATGAAAGTAGGTCAACCCACTAATACCATGGAATATTTTGTTAACTTTATTTTCAAGGTGGAATAATTTTTTGTCTTAAATGTAAAGGATTAACTATAATAATTAACAAACTAGATGATTTATAGTAGTACTAAATCATGTTAAATCATTATGCCTAATTTCATAAGGTGTTTACATCAATGTATTCTTTTAAATTTTAAAAATTATACATTCATGATAGTATTTTACAACATATGAAGAAATTCTATTTTTAAAGATTGCAATCATGACCACCCATAGAGATATATTTCATCCTCCAACTAGATGTACCCGATATAACAAATGAGATAAACACTTTCCTTGAAAAAAACATGATACTATATGAGATTATAAAGATTCACATATAAGTCTGCATGCCACTAGAGAATATATTGAAAAATGATAACCATTCTATTATTATTATTATAAAAGAATTCAAAGTGTTTGAAAAGGGTACCATTTATTTTGTTTAGTAATATGACTCAAGCATTATCCATACATTAGCATAAAATAATTGGCATGAGATGTAGCATAGGGTGGTATAGAAACACTTAGAAGCTTAGATTGACGCATAAAAGATGCAAAAATCATCCATCAATTATGTATACAATAGTTCAAATGTCTTCATTGGATCTATGTAGAAAAAACACAGCCATGCCAACCTTATTCATAATCCAATTACACATAAATAGTTCCTACCAACATCAAGTGTGGAGAAAGTTCTTGAAAAAGAAGGCAGTGAAGTATGTGAAATGAAAAAGGATGAGAATAAATCTAGGGAAAATGACATGGCTTATTAATTTTTTGTAAACCAATAAATATTTAATTGAGTAGTGACACATACTTTAAGAAATGATGGAGAAAAACCCATCATATAAATTGTTGACTCTCATATAATGTCAAAAAGTATTCATCTTGAATTTAAGGAAATCTTAAAATAATCATTTTATATAGAATATAAGTTTTAAAGATGTATGTATTTAAATTTCTATTTTTAGCCTATAGGTTATTTTGTTTGAAGTTTCCACCGGCATTTTCGTCAGCCCAACCATGAATTGGTTTTGCCAGCGCTAGGGGGTTTCTGTCCAGTGGGGAGGGAACCATTTTTTTTGGGGACATGGGCGTTCATAATTACGTGGGTTGGTGGCGGTGGAGATGGGTGTCATCGTAATGGGGAAGGTGAATGGTAATTGTTTGTTGGTGTGAGTAGCAATGCATCTTCTTATCAGTGTATGGGGGCAGAGGCTAAAGTAAATGTAATATTGAATGTTGTCGTGTGGGAAAGCATACTTTGATTAAGTTATATTGTTGAAAGAGCCATTGCGGTGTGGGTTTGATACCAAACTACTGTTAAAATCATTGGCCTCAACTCCATTTTTTTGTAGGATGGAGGGTTGTGAAACTGTTGTGGCACAGAATCTGTAAATCATTTTCGATGGGTATTTTGCAAAAACCAGTAATTTATTGTTCATGTATTTCATTCTGTTCTTATTGTTCTGGTTCTATTTCAGTGAAATATTTTTTCTCTCAGCCAATAAACAAGGCTATTTTGTTTGAATTTTCTAAGGGGATTTTCATTAGCCCATCCACGAATTGGATTTGTCGGCATCGGGGGTTTGCTAGCGGGCAGAGAGGGCACCATTTTTTTTTTGTGGTGTTATGGGCATTGGTAATTACGCAGGTTGGTGGTGTTCGAGAATGGAAGTCATTATGGGGAAGGTGAATGGTAAGTGTTTGTTTTTGCGAGTGCCAATGCACCTTCTCGTTGGTTCATAGAGGTGCAGGATGAAGGAAATGCTATATTGAATGTTGTTGTGTGGGAAAACACACTTTCATTAAGTTTTATTCTCGAGAGACCGATTGTCTGGATGTTCATGATCCACACCATTTCCATCATAGTGGACTAGCATGGATCCTTATACAACAGCAGACATCCATACTCCCACAAACTTGATGGACTTTTAGGAGATATGGCAGACAAGGATTTTCATTATCTGGCATACCTCTTGGAGGCATATGCCTTCATTACATCAGACTATGGGATCAATATAGAGGGGATCAAAGATCATTTGGCACATGGAGTTCGTCCACATCTAGGATCCCATCACTCTTAGCCCAACACTAGTGCACGTAAGGATCCACCTACAAATCATTTGGATGCTGCACAAACTATGGGTTTATTGAGATGTTGATTGGTCTTAGTTTTTCATTGCCGATGCCATCTAACCCACATGGTCCTCTTCACTCATCATTTATGGCACGACAAGGGACATATCAAATGGATGTAGATGTTGACTCATCACTTGGCTGTTTGGTTCATATGGTGGAGATGACCGTTGCAAAGGACTTAGGTCATCTAATATCAAATGATGTGCATGTATTTGTGTATGTGCATGTTTCAATTCTTTTTTTAATTATTTTTAAATTTTAGTTTCAACTAGATATTCATGTGTTGATATATATGTATATATATTGCAGGTGGACATACCTCATGTCACTCCTAGCCTTGCTCTAGATCATGTACATCGATGTGACTCTATGGATGATTCTATTTCCAGTGGACATGTGAGTTTTAATTTTTTATATATACATGTGTATATGTACATGCATATGTATGCATAGATCTAGATAGATATTTAAAAATACAAGTACATTCTTAAAAATAACTTTCATAAAATTTATTTAATATATTATATGTATTTAACACATTGTGTACACAATTTTATCTATAGGGCTCAGCACATCCATCAGAGCAGGATTCTCATTTAGATGGTTGTTTGACTAGGATTCAATATTCATATTAGGCCCTGCACTAGATTTATGATCTTTACTACATGTATTTGCTTATGTGATGATCTATAGTATTTGATGATCTCTAACTTACATTTGCTTATATGATATACATTTGATCTCTAACATACATTTTCTTATTTGATGACCTCTTTGCTTATAACATGTTTATATTTATACATTGAATCTATTTACATGCATGTATGTGTTTGCTTATGTTTAAATGTTTATATGACATACACACATTTTCCTATATTCAATATACATACATAATTTTCTTATTTGATGACCTCTTTGCTTATAACATATTATGTTTATACATTGAATCTATTTGCATGTATGTATGTGTTTTCTTATGTTTACATGTTTATATGATCATATACATGCTTATCTCTAGTATAATTTTAGGAGAAGACTATTTTATTTTAGCCAAAAATAAATAATGCACATTGAAATAAGTTTTGTTGACATTAAACCCACAAACAAAGACTATCAAAATGGTCCCAAATGTTATTATAGAATCACCTAGAGTTATGAAATTTTATGTTAGTTCATTTGATCACAACATCCCAATTGATCCTATATTCCCAAAGATAAGGAAATGAATTCCACTTTATAATTAAGTTCATTCGTGTTGATCACAATAAATATTTTGCACACACCCCTTGAATTTTATAGTAAGCAGTAAAAAATTATAAAATAAATTACTCCCAAACAAGTAAACTAATGATACTTTATAAATGAGTGTATTTACAAGCCTATTTATTAATGCACATGTTCTACTAGAGTTCTAAAATTTTATAAAAATGACGAAATTAAAATCTTGATGCAAAATAAGAACAAATTAAGTGCATCACTTTGTGGTACACAAAACTCATATTTTTTAAAAATGACTTAAGCAACATGAACCATTGAGGAGTTGAGAACAAAATATAATTATAAAGAAGAGGTAGGAACATTCCTTTTATAATTATATCATCCTTCAAACACTTTCCCTCTAAGTTATAAAATTTTATGTTAAATTATTGCATAAATAATCTCTTAATCTACACCGTTATTTAACATGATCATGCTTTCCTACAACTGGATATAAAATTATAGATTTTTAAATAAATTCAATGCATAATTTTCTAGTTTCAACTTAGGATAGGAAAATTTTATTCTTTGAAACATTAAGAAAATACAATTCAAATTATACCTCTATGTGCTCAAATAATTGTTCTACCCTCTCTACATCTCCTACAAATGAAAATATCTCAACTATTGATTTAGAACCATCAAGGTGTGTTTGGTTAACTAGAATGACCATGGAAATTTTCCTCTACTATATATTGGGCTGTTCCCTTACTCTACAATGAGCATAACTTATCTAAGAGACACTTTATTAAACACTATGTTATCTCATTTGTTGAGATAATCTTGCACCTTTGGTATCAAGCTTGAGGAATATTATCTTTTTGACAAGGAACAAAATTCTAAAATTACTCTATGTTGCATACCTATACATTAAATAACAACAAACTCCACAATGAAATAACTTGTTTGATTACCACTCGATTCATTTAAATACAAGCATATAAATAAAAGCTTATTTTTCATTATTCCATATCAAATTGCTAGATTAATTCACATTTATATCACTTGGAGTGCAAATTTTGGAGAAGCCCCCTAGATTTTTGCACATTTATCAAGGAGGCAAATATTGGAGAAGACAAATTTTCATTTTTGTCAATCAAGGAAAATTTTGGAGGAGAATTTAACTAAGTTGGTAGAGGATTTTTTTTGAGGACCATCTTTAACTTGAAGAAGAAAATGGGACAACAAAGAAAAATAAAAAATGTGTTTCAATGAAAATTGTCAAAAGAAGAAGAACAAAAGAGGCATGAAAAAAACTTGGAAAATTATCATAGAAAGAAACAAGGTACATGCTCGTTTCTTCTCTCTCTCTCTCTCAAGTGTGTGTTTATGAATTTTATTAACACATAAATTTTTTTTCCTTATAAATATATTTCCAATTATGAAAACCATGTTAGATTTAACTTGGAAACTTTAATACTAAAAATTAGTCGTCTTGCAAAGCATTACCTAAATTCCTTATCATCTATTTTGAATTACTTTTGTTCCATGAAATTATTAAGTTCAAGAATCTTTGATTTTATTTGTTTCAACTCCACTTAAATAGCTCATAGTCTCTCACTTTCTTTGCTTGCATGTAAATTCAAACAACAAGCAAGAAATTCTCAAGTTGAAGTCGATGGAAGAATCTTTGAGTGCATTGCGGGAAACTCTGATCATGCATGCAACAACCAAGAACTTGGATATGTTGGTAAATGTGATACAGTGCCACTAGTTGTTTCAGAAACATACGATGAAAATGAGGAAGAAATATTTGAACACATTCCTTTGATTTCAATTGATTATGACCATATTTCAAGATTGGTTAGAAAAGGTACATGTGTAAGTTTTCAATAATTTAAATATTATATATATATATAGTTAATGATCTTTAAAGTCTAGAGACATTTCTAATTTTTTAAGATTTTTTTTGTGTAAATTTGAGGTACATGAGATGTTTTTGCAGTCATAGCAGAGTCTGGAAACATACAAGGTGTTAGCTATTATTTATTGCATTGCACAAAAGAGAGGAATAAGCTAACCCAACTTGAAACAAGTGATAGAATGTTATTTCCCAGAAATGAGTTTGAATTTAAAATTATATATACATTGTGTTCACATGTGCACATGTTACATTATAAACATTAAATATATATATTGTAAAAACCTTGAGCATGAAAATGTTGTTCACGTTCACATGTCTTACCTTGGGTTCATGTTTACCATGCAAGTTTTGTTGTAGTGCAAGGGATATATCTAAAACAAGTCAAAGTTGTTCAACATGGGATTCATTTTGTTGACCATCAACCTGATAACAAGGCATATCAATATAGTCACTTAATAATTTCTACCTCCCTACATCTTCATGCAATTCCACATGCACGTGGCCGAAAAAAATGGAGACTAGATGGTGATGATCATCAAAAAAATTTACATGTTATTGAAGAGTGGGCTGAGCCAGAATGTTTGAGTTAGATTATATCTGGATGATTTTCAAGTTCACTTGTAACCAGGTATACATGTTCAAGTGGGAACTTATAGTAACTTGTACATAGTTGTAAATCATTTTGTGAAAATTCCAATTATATGCACATATTTGTTCCATGGAATTCTTAAGTTCAAGAATCTTTGATTTCATTTGAAAATTCAAAGTTACACTTATAGCATCATCTCTCACTTTTTTTGTTTGCATGTAAACCCATATATATGCTTTCAATACTTATTTGAAACCTCGTGAAGTTTTTTAAAATCATTTTTCCTAAATTACAATTATATACAACTTATATTTGTTTCATGGAATTCTTAAGTTCAAGAATCTTATATACAATTATATACAACTTATATTTGTTCCATCAAATTGTTCCATGGGGAATTATGTATTTTAAAATTAAGTACATTATCTAATTATAATTTTTTTGCACACATATTTAAAACATAAATCAATGCAAATAAAAACATAAAGTTTCCATCAATTTAATTCACAAAAAATATTGCAAATGGAAATAGAATGTTCCCATCCAGTTGCCAAATCAATATTTAAATGACTTCTATATGACTCCCTCTCTCCCCTCTACCCTTAACCCTTAAACCCTAAACCCTTGTTCCCTCTACCATCTATCTCTCCTACCCCTCCTCTCCAAGTCTCCTGCCACCCCTCTCCTCTCTCAAGTCTCTCTCTCTCTCTCTCACTCACCCTTCTATCTCTATCCCCTCTACCATTAACCCTACCCTCTACCCTTAAGCCTTAAACCCTTAAACCCTAAACCCTTTTCCCTCTACTCCTTAACCCTTAAACCTTAAACCTCTATCCTCTACCCTCTACCCTCTACCCTACACCCTTAAACCCTATACCCTCTACCCTTAACCCTTAACCCTTAACCATTAAACCCTCTACCCTCTACTCTTAACCCTATATCCTCTATCTCTCTCCCACTACCTCTCTCTCTCACTCACTCCTATCTCTCCCCCCTCCCATTAACTCTCTACCCTCTACCCTTAAGCCTTAAACCCTTAAACCCTTAAACCCTCCACCCTCTACCCTTAACCCTTAAACCTTAAAACCATCTATCCTCTACCCTCTACCTTTACACCCTTAAACCCTATACCCTCTACCCTTAACCCTTAACCCTTAAACCCTCTACCCTCTACTCTTAACCTTATACCCTCTATCTCTCTCCCACTCCCTCTCTCTCTCACTCCTATCTCTTTCCCCTCTCCCCTTAAGCCTTAAACCCTTAAACCCTTAAACCCTCTATCTCTCTCCCACTCGCTCCCTCTCCCTCTCAAGTCTCTCCCTCTAACCCACTCTCCCTCTCTCAAGTCTCTCTATCCTACCCACTCTCCCTCTCTCAATTCTTTCACTCTCTCTCACTCACTCCTTCTATCTCTAGATCCCCTCTACCCTCTACCCTTAAGCCTTAAAGCCTTAAAGCCTCTCTCTCTCACTCATTCACTCCTTCCATCTCTAGATCCCCTCTACCCTTAAACCCTAAACCCTTAAACCCTCTACCCTCTACTCTTAACCCTATACCCTCTATCTCTCTCCCACTCCCTCCCTATCTCTCTCTCAAGTCTCTCCCTCCTACCCCTGAGCTCCCTCTCTCTCTCTCATTCACTCCCTCTATCTCTCTCCCCTCTACCCTTAAACCCTCTACCCTTAAACCTCTACCCTCTATCTCTCTCCCACTCCCTCCCCCCCTCTCTCTCAAGTCTCTCCCTCCTACCCTCTCCCTTTCTTAGGTCTCTCTCTCTCTCACTCTCTCATTCCTTCTATCTCGAGCTCCCCTCTACCCTTTACTATTAACCCTTAAACCCTAAATGAGTCTTAAACCCTCTACCTTCTATCTCTCTCCCACTCCCTCCCTCTCTCTCTTAAGTCTCTCCCTCCTACCCTCTCCCTCTCTCAGGTCTCTCTCTCTCTCTCTCTCTCTCTCACTCACTCCTATCTCGAGCTCCCCTCTACCCTCTACCCTTAACCCTTAAACCTTAAATGGGTCTTAAACCCTCTACTCTCTATCTCTCTCCCACTCCCTCCCTCTCTCTCTCTCAAGTCTCTCCCTCCTAACCCCTATCCCTCTCTCCCCTCTACCCTTAACCCTTGTACCCTCTACCCTTTATCTCTCTCCCACTCCCCCTCTCTCTCTGAAGACTCTCCCTCCTAGACCCAATCTTTGTCTCCCAAGTATCTCTCTCTCACTCACTCCTATCTTTAGCTCTCCTCTACCCTCTATACCCTTACACCCTTTAATCCTATACCCTCTACCCTTAACCCTTAAACCCTCTACCCTCTACTCTTAACCCTATACCCTCTATCTCTCTCCCACTACCTCCTCCCCTCTCTCTCTCAAGTCTCTCCCTCCTACCCTCTCCCTCTCTTAGGTCTCTCTCTCTCACTCAAGTTCCTTCTATCTTGAGTTCCCCTCTACCCTCTACCCATAACCCTTAAAATTTAAATGAGTCTTAAACCATCTACCCTCTATCTCTCTCCCACTCTCTCCCTCTCTCTCTCTCTCAAGTCTCTCCCTCCTACCCCCTCTCCCTCTCTCCCCTCTACCCTTGTACCCTCTACCCTTTATCTCTCTCCCACTCCCCCCTCTCTTTCTCAAGACTCTCCCTCCTAGATCCACTCTCTATCTCTCAAGTATCTCTCTCTCACTCACTCTTTCTATCTCAAGCTCTCCTCTACCCTCTAGACCCAAACACCCTTAAACCCTCTACCCTATACCCTTAACCCTTAAATTCTTAACCCTTAAACCCTCTACCCTCTACTCTTAACCCTATACCCTCTTTCTCTCTCCCACTCCCTCCCTCCCTCCGTCCCTCCGTCCCTCCCTCTCTCTCTCTCAAGTCTCTCCCTCTTACCCTCTCCCTCTCTCAGGTCTCTCTCTCTCACTCACTCAAGTTCCTTCTATCATGAGCTCCCCTCTACCCTCTACCCTCTACCCTTAAACCATAAACGGGTCTTAAACCCTCTACCCTCTATCTCTCTCTCATTGCCTCCCTCTCTCTCTCTCAAGTCTCTCCCTCCTATCCCTTTTCCCTCCCCCCCTCTACCCTTAACCCTTAAACCCTAAACCATTGTACCCTCTACCCTTAAGCCTTAAACAATTAAACCCTTAAACCATCTACCCTCTAGATACCCTTAACCCTTAAACCTTAAAACCCTCTATCCTTACACCCTTAAACCCTATACCCTCTCAACCATTAAACCATAACCTACTCTAAAACCCTATACCCCATCTCTCCCACTCTCCCTCTTCTCTCTCAAGTATCTCCCTCCTACTCCTCTCCTCTCTTAGGTCTCTCCTCGTCTCACCCGCCTGCTCCTCTCTATCTCAAGATCCCCTCTACCCTCTACCCTTAACCCTTAAACCCTAAAAAAGTCTTAATCCCTCTACCCTCTATCTCTCTCCCACTCCCCCCCTCTCTCTCTCTCAAGTCTCTCCCTCCTACCTCCTCTCCCTCTCTCCGCTCTCCCCTTAACCCTTAAACCCTAAACCCTTGTACCTCTACCTCTTTTATCTCTCTCCCACCCCCCTCTCTCTCTTAAGTCTCTCCCTTCTAGACCCACTCTCCATCTCTCAAGTCTCTCTCTCTCTCACTCCTATCTCTAGATCCCCTCTACCCTCTCTCTCTCACTCACTCACTCCTATCTTGAGCTCCCCTCTACCTTCTACCCTTTATCTCTCTCCCATCCCTCCCTATACCCCTATAATTCATTTGAACATGTAATTAAGATAACTGATAGGGATATAATGTTTTCAATATTTCTTCTTTGTTGTGAGTTGCTAGTAAATTCCAATGGAGACTTTAAAGAATACTATGCTTTTCAAATACTCTCAAATTTGAAGAAGAATGAGGTGAAGAAAATACAATTTTTTCTTATTTCTTCTCCACTTTAATATATAATCTCACACGAAAACATCCATGTGAAAACTCCACCAACTTCTCAAAATGGTTGTATTTTATGGTGGACTAAATCCACCAAATGCATGAAATAATTTGTATCTGTCTATAATCATCATAGCTCATATGTTATGATGAACTTCAAACTCATTCATGTTGTCATAGATTTGGAGACTTAACCCTTCCTTCCACCTCTCTACTTGTTATAAGTTGCTAAGATGCCATACTAGAAGCATAAAACTAGTGCCTATACTCATTAAAGAGCTTATATAAAAGCTAAAATTCATTGGTTGAAGATTCCTAATAATTTTTATTAGGAGTTGTCCCATCCTAGAGAGCTAAAATAATTCCTAGAAAATTATGTCCACTTGGGTAGCTAACAAACTCTTGACATTACTAGGTCTCATCATTTCTCTCTAGAAACTCATGTCCATTTGGGTAGCTAACAAACTCTAGTGTAGTCATTCTATCATATTTTCAAAAAAGACATCAAAACCATTTATAATATATTTTCCAAAGCCACATTCTCATGGTTCTCACGGTCAAAAGATAAGGCTAAGCACAAATTCAACAATCAAGATGAAGAGTCCTAGTAGGAAATCTTTGAGGCTATCCTTCCTCAAATTTAACACAAGATTGTAGCTCAGACTAGAGGTGACTAAATGGGGTGCAAGGATTGAAAGTGGTTGGGTTCAAATGAGTGAGCAACCTCTAATTGTTTTAATTTTATTAGAGGCAAAACATGATTTTATGAGAGTTAAAAGCTGTGTCCTTTTCATGATTTAATTTCGTACATGCATGATTCATTATCTTACAATCACGAAGGGTTAAGAACATGTACTATTCTCATTTTCCTCTCTTTTTAATAATTGAATTCATTCACACCTCCTCCATGCTAAATAAGGAGAGAGTGAGAAATTCTGGAACACTAGGAATGAGATTATTGGTAGATAATTTGCTTGGAAGTGATTAGAGGTGTGGAGATTGAATCAAAAGTCCCTAGGTATGTAGATCAAACCCTTTGTTTCATGTTTGATCTATTGTACATTTCAATGTTTTGTATCATCATTGTGCCCCTTCTGCATTTTACATTTTTGTGCTTATTTATAATATATAAGTATAAAACATATTATTTATAATTATTAATAATATATATGATTTATATATTATTAATAACTATTATATAGATATAATTTGTATTATAAAGATTAAAAAGTATATAATTATTATATATTATATAATTAATATTATAAGTATATATTTAGAGGAAAAACATGATTTTATGAGAGTTAAAACCTGTGTCCTTTTCATGATTTATTTTGTACATGCACAATTCATTATCTTACAATCATGAAGGGCTAAGAAAATGTATTGTTCTCATTTTCCTCTCTTTTTCATAATTGCATTCATTCACACCTCCTCCATGTTAAATAAAACTATTAGAAAATAAAATAAAATACAACACAACTATATAATTAATATTATATATTATAAAATAAAACTATTACAACAATGGAAAAAAAAAAAATTTGATTCATGGAAGGGGGGTTCAAGCGAATGTTGGTTTTAAGAGTCCGCTCGAACTAGCCTGCCATACATTTTTTTATAATATTTTAAACTGGTTTGGGTGAACATGGGTTCGGTCGAACCCATGTTCAACTGAACATATTTTTTAGGTTTGACTGAACCCTAGTTTGGTTGAACCACCATTTTCCCCCCTTCTCCCCCCTAGGCACAAAAAATGTCTAGAATTTTGCACTTCAAAGCTTGATTTGAGAATGAAAATGGAGGATACTTCAAAAACCCAACTAGTATCAAGTAGCCCTCAAAACGAGCTATCCAACGAATATAATTTTAATATGTTTTGGTTTTATTATCTATTTGTTTTTTTAGTTTTATTAAATATAGATTTTTCACTAAACATGAAGCTCTCTGTTCTGCACATGTGGAAAAATAGAAGATTATCAATTTTTTTTTCAAAAAATATGAGTGCACCAGATATTGGAGTCCTTGATCCAATATTTTTTTCTTTTTTCGATACATACAAAAAAAGTTATGCATTATACAGTCGAGCTATGTTTGAATTGTAATTGGTTTGACTTTGAAACTTGATTAAAGAAAAAATATTCAATAAAAAACTATCTAACCAAGTGGAAGCACTAGATATCAGAATTACAAATCTAAATTTGAAAGAATTAGAATTTTATCCTTCATGGAAAAAAAGTTATGTGTTATATGGTGAGCGTCACTTTTTAAAAATGCTATTTTTTGAAAAAAACTAGTTTTTGAGGGAGATGGAAAAAATAGTGCAATCTGATTCCAAATTTTTGAAAAAATATAGTTAGAATCTACATACAAAATTTCATGAAACTCTAGTTTGCATCATCTTCAAATTCCTCACGGTTTAGCTGATATAGGTGCTCGAAAGTGAAGATTTAGTTAAAAATAATAATTTCAATGTCCAGTTTGGCCAAAAGTTGTAAACCACTATTGTGGGATCACCCAAATTATAATTTTATATTTTTTTTGCTTTATGTGGGTTACTAAGATAATTAACTAATCCTTTTTCTCCCCAGTAAAATTGTGTAGCTGAAATAAAAATTGAATAATCATTGAAATGGTTAGATCCATAATACATTTGATATATATACCTATGTTTCTATGGGATGAATCCATGCACACAACTATAATATTATAAATTGAGTTCCTAAACATTCCTTGTGTTATCCAACTCCCTTAGAAAAATGGTCAAATAAATAACATAATATCTCTCATCATAGAATCTTTGGGATTCCTACATCTATTTACATCCCTAAACAAAAAAGAAAAAAATTGACTCCACATATTCTTAACTATTTATTTATTAGATTATTAATTATTTATAAATGGTAGTTTTGAATGGGTGTGACGAATAACCCTCCTAGTTTTTTGACATCCCTTCTCCTATATTTAAGGGGTTTCTCTCTAAGTAAAATGGAAAACAATTTGAAAATTAATAATGAATTCTATGATTATGCACAAGAGGTATTATTGACCATGTCAAAATAAGGAGAAATTCTCTCCATAATTGGTCTATATTTTAATAAACTATTCTTTAAGTGTTTTATAATGGAATGATTCTTTATTTAGTTTTTTAACCACAACAGTTTTCCCATGTATATATTATGTAATGTGTTTAGTATGTGTATGTTACAATTCTTAGTTTATTTATTTGTAATTATTAATAATCTAAGATCCTAATTTCTACAATAAATCATCACCTGTCTCTACATTAAGGTTTTTCAGTGGAAGCCTCATCTATATTTTGTATAATTATTATGAATTGTTAGATTAGATTTAGTTTGGAGCATCTAATAGTGTGCATTCACAAGATTTATAAAAATATTAGAACTACATGAAGACATATAAGATACCAATATGGATGAAAGTAGGTTAGTTGATGCAGAGTAGGGTGGAGGTCTTCAAATCAATCAATCTTGAACAATATTTCAACCTTGTAAACCCTAACTTGGTGTTTGTTCACAAATTCTTCAATCTCGCTTGTAGCACATGAAATAGTGAAATTTCACCATATTTTTCAAAAGAAATTTCAAACCCACAAAAAAATCACCATTCCTGACACCCTTTATGGCCTTTTGCAACATAGAAAATTTGGGAGTGGCTTGTTTTGTAACAACACCCTCTAAAATAGACTGCTACATTGCCCTTAAGCCCAATTAGGCCTATTTTACAAAGCAACTTCAAGGTAAACCTTCTCCCAATCACAAAATTCTATTCCAGGACTTTCACAAATCACATGGGGTCTGAAACAATAGTTTTTATCAATCAAATCGTCCACAAATTCACCAAACTTCAAAAACCTACTTCTACCTATTCTCCTAAGCCTAATACATTGAGATATTAAGCTAGGGCTCGATCAAACACTACGCTATCTCCATCGCCTACATCTACAACCCTAACAAACTTGAAGAACATCCCAACTAAATCCATTCCACCAAGACTTTCAAAAATCACACATGGGGTCTAAAACAATAGTTTTTATCAATTAAATCATCCACAAATTCACCAAACTTCAAAACCCTACTTCTACCTACTCTCCTAAGCCTAATACATTGAGATATTAAGCTAGGGATCGATCAAAAACTGCCCTATCTCCATCCCCTACATCTACAACCCTAAAAAACTTGAAGAACATCCCAACTAAAGGCATTCCACCAATTTCTGAAGGTTTTCACTGGTGGAATGGTTTAATATTCCATTTTCTTGTTCAAACCCTCTTGACTTAGAGTTTTCAGTAATTTGGCTCTAAAAACCTTCAAACTTTATGAAATAAACTCAAACCAAAACCAGAACAGAATTAGTTCATAACACCATCGAATTTAATGCATTTTAGATCATAATCACATAGTACAGAACCGTACAGAGTGCTATAGCAGCAAAAATGCAAAAAAAATTATAGAAAACAAAGAACTTCTTATTGCTTGATCTTCAAAAACAACTCTAGAACCTTGCCTTGAAGTTTCCAAGGCCTATTTAAACATCAACAACCAAAACTCAACGGTTCCAACCACCTTTTGAATCAAATGGCCATTCAACTTCCCAAAAACAACAAAAAGGGCAAAGTTGTTGATGCAACATTTACAAAATATGACAATTTTATGACAAATTGACCCCATGAGACTAAAAACATATGACGGGTATGTGCAGGATCATGATGGGCCAAAAAGTGGCAATATGATGGGTATTTGGCTGACAACTATCTTTTTACCAAAAATTGATGAAACAAAAAGGGTTTTTAAAGGAGTTTCTCAGTTTTCCACCGATATAAATTATGGTTCACTTTGAATTTAATAAGTAATGATTATTCATTTTCTATTCAAATTATGACTAAAGTCCTAATTGATAGGCTAATTGAAAAACATCTATAGCTTTCAAAAGGTATCACATTTTTTGAATTCAAAACATGCATCACATTCTATGCTTTGCATACTATAGAATTAAAAAATAAAAAATTGAATTTCATGAAGTTTTCACCAAGCTAAGGTGGTCGACATACGGGTTTTTATATTTTTTAAAAATTTGTAATAAAAAATTCATAATTAATTATTTACTTGGAAAACAATTACAAAAAAATATGCATAACATTGGGGCATGAGTCCTCTACTTATATCTAAAATATTATAAAAAAATATTATCATTTTATTGTGGTTAGGTGGTGCAGACACCTACTTCTTATTTTTCCCTGAAATTTAAGTACCACTACATTGAAATTTCAAATTTTCACCAAATAGATTTTTTTTTAAAACAAACCTAGTAGTTTAGAAACTACATAAAATTTTCTATAGATTCTATTCTTACATATTTTTGAATTAATATAGATAACTTATTCAAATTTTTATGTCAATTGCCTAACTCTGATTTTTTTGCCACTTAAGGGCCTGTTTTTTCTATGATGGTCCTGCACATACCCTGACATGGTCTAAATAGACCTCATTACAAAAAAAATGGACTCAACAACATAAAAACTCAACATTAGACCGTATCTACACCATTTGATTAGGTGCCCTTGCACCATCAACCCACTAATGCCATGGAGTATTTTGTTAACTTTATTTTCAAGGTGGAATAATTTTTTGTCTTAAACAAAGGATTAACTATAATAATTAACAAACTAGATGATTTATAGTATTACTAAATCTTGTTCAATCATTATGCCTAATTTTCTAAGGTATTTACAACAACATATATTATTTTAAATTTTAAAAATTATACCTTCATGATAGTATTTTATAACATATGAAGAAATACTATTTTTAAAGATTGCAATCCTGACCACCCATAGAGATATATTTCATCCTTCAACTAGATGTACCAGAGATAACAAATGAGATGCACACTTTCCTTGAAAAAACATGATACTACATGAAGATTATAAAGATTCACATATAAGTCTTCATGCCACTAGAGAATATATTTAAAAATGATAACCATTCTATTATTATTATAAAAGAATTCAAAGTGTTTGAAAAGGGTACCATTTATTTTGTTTAGTAATATGAATAACGCATTATCCATACATTAGCATAAAATGATTGGCATGAGATGTAGCACAAGGTGATATAGAAACACTTGGAAGCACAAATTGACACACAAAAGATCCAAAAACCATCCATCAATGTATACAATAGTTTAAATGTCTTCATTGCATCTATGTAGAAAAAACACAACCATGCCAAGCTTATTCATAATCCAATTAAACACAAATAGTTCCTACCAACATCAAGTGTGGAGAAAGTTCTTCAACAAGAAGGTGGTGAAGTACGTGAAATGAAAAAGGATGAGGCTAAATCGAGGAAAAATGACATGACTTATTAATTGTTTGTAAACCAATAAATATTTAACTGAGTAGTGACACATACTTTAAGAAATGATGAAGAAAAACCCATCATATAAATTGTCGACTCTCATATATAGTAACAAAGTATTCATCTCCACATTAAAGAAATCTTAAAATAATCATTTTATATAGAATATAAATTTTAAAGATTTATGCATTTAAATTTCTATTTTATATTAAAAAATCTAAAATAAGTGCAATGAAGGTTTAATTTTTTAATTTTTATTTTTTATAAAGTCCATTTATGTACATTCGTCATAATTATGTAGTGACCATTTCTGAGATATTCCAAAACAACGTGGCTATTTCCAAAATAAAAAAAACATATACAAAATAATAAGTACACCGCAAAAGAAGAGAGTTTAAAATTCAAGTAGGGACAAAAACCAATTAATTTTTATTTTTTAAAATTTTGAAACAATACAAAAGTTTACCCTTATTACCTCTTATATCGCATGTTAGAGTAATCAGACACATTCTTCTTACTTGTTTATCAGAGAACACAGACAGACATTCACTTTCTTCTTCTGATGTTAAGTTGAACCGGTAGCAGTGAAAATTAGAAAAATAAGCATACGGTGCATGGTGAGTTTGAAGGAATAGGTTAAGCGATCAACAGGAGGGAAGATCTTTGGGCGGAGGAAGAAGAGATTGAGATCTGCCTCCATTTCCATTTAAAACAATCCATGCCATCTTCAATCCCCAACTGGTATGCAGCTCGAGATGACAATGCATAAACCATACTCCTGCAATTACATACATTCGGTTGGATAATATTCATGTGAAACAAGAAAAATATTATTAAACTAAATGAGCGATTGAAGGTAGCATTAAGTGATGATAGTAATACCTGGATTATCAGCTAGGAATCGGAGAGCCACCCAACCTCCACTGGGAACTCCAATTGTGTTTCTCTCGGGAGGATCCACCAGATTGAAGTTCGAGGGGTCAGTGCTTGAATTGTAGTTTCCCACACCTTGACCCACTACGAAGAAGTTGAAGCCGTGAAGATGCAGAGGATGGCTCTCGAAGGTCACAATGCTGGTGTCCTGCAGAACTAGCTGTATGCTAGTATTGAAGGGAACCACTTCGACTCTGGTATCGTTGAGGGTTTGTGTGTTGTTAGGAGGCGTGCCCGTGTAGTTGAAAGGAAATGGCGGATTGTCAGGGAAAGTGGTATTGTAAACTCCATTGGACTGGTTAAAGTAGTATGCTTGAAGAAGAGCAGTGGTGGGAAGAGTGAAGGATATGTTGTTAATGGAGGCTGTAAATTTGGTGTTGTTGGGGCCTTGACATGTTTGTCCTTGGGGACACGGATTCAGCCCCAACCCCACTGTGAATAGGAACTGTCTATCCACCTTCTGAGGAACAGCTGCTGCTGGAAATTTCGGATTGCCTAAGCTTCTCATCTTTTGGCTAAAATTGGCAGCAAAGGAGGTATCATTCGGGGCTGGAAGCACTGGTTTCATCATAGGAAGAGAGGATGAGGACGAATTAACTGCTGTCCCATTGGAAACATACTCCAAAATTCCAGCACTGGTTGAGTTATCAAAAGCTGCTGTTCCCGTAACGAAAGGGCCTGCATACATGAGGAATGTGGCATTGGGTGGCTGAGATATAGCTGTCAAGAGGACGTTGGTAGTCTGGCCAGGTGTGATAACAATAACATTGGCTTGAAAAGGCTTAACATACACAGCGTCCGCTTCTACCACAGTCAATGTATGGTTGGCGACACCGAAAAACAATTCACCATTAAGCGCAGCATTAACTAGACGAAGTAGGTAAGTTTTCCCAGGGATCACTTTGAGCCTCAATGTATCTGCATGACACAGGAGACCTTTCTTGCATTTAAGAAACCGAAAAAATAAAGACCAGTCTGTTTATGATTCATTCATTTTATTTATCCATCCTCACCGTTGGCAGAGCAGTTATACATAAGTCCAGGGAGTCCATTCATGGTATACGCATCTGACACATTAGCTTGCGCCCCAGTTTGCATTGCTTGATTGATAACAGCCTCAGTGTCTGCATTCCACCATTCCCCTGGAATTCGCAACGCAACAACAGTATTTTTATTTTATATTTAAAACTAGTGTACAACTGAAAGTATGAAGTTTCTATCTGAGTCTATGATAGTATTGTAATAGGATTTTTTGGATTAAACTGTGTGTCTATTTTTTAGATTAACATTTCAAATCATATTCCATGATCCATCATCAAGATACATTCAGACTCTTCTCTCTATCTGCATTGCATCCTGATGATGGATCATGAAGTATGATCCGAAATTTGATGTAAAAAATAGACACATAGTTTAATCCAGAAATTTTATTACAATACTAATGTACAAGACATTATCAATGAGTACTGAAAGATGTACCAAAAACAATAGGCACTTCCTGGTATGGCTGAGGGAATGGGTAAGAAGCATTCTTTTTGGGATAGATGATAATGGGACCATGCACGGTTGCTCGCAACCATGAGATGTGGGCATGCCACCACAGTGTTCCTCTCTGCCTTTTGATGATAAAGTTGTACACGTAACTTTGCCCGGTTTGAATTGGACACTGAGTGACATAAGCGGGACCATCCGCCCACCCAGATCTAAGCTGCCGAATTCCATGCCTGAGCAATTCATTAGGTGCATCCGCTAAAGCAATACATGAGAGAGAGAGAGGAGCATCATCAAATATAATATTATATTTCTTATGTAAATAGCTGAGTTGCAGGAGCAGAAGAGATACCAATGTATGCTGATATTGTTTTTAACAAAATTGGTTACTTTGATAACCACGCGATCTCCTTCTCGAGCAACTATTGGAGGCCCTGGATATTGCCCGTTGACAGTAACGAGAGCTTTCGTAGTACAAAGACGAGTCACATTCTTCATTTGGATCTGTAGATATTTAGAGCAAAAAATAGAATAAAATAAATGAGTGCTTTCCTGTACAATAAAACATTCAATTCATTTCATAGAAACATATAACCCACGTTGAATTTGTAGTGCCGTGTAATCACGGTATGTTTCCCCAAAACAATTTGAACAGTGAAACACAATGCCAAAAGTGGCAACAGGAGTCGGCCATAAAAAGTCTGCATTGCAAGAGTCATACAGTACTGCTTTCAGAGTCTGATCTGAACTTAAATAGCGTAAATAAGTATTTGCCAAATTGTTTCTGGCTTGAGATGTGAAAATATGTTTCTCTTGTGTGTATATATAGATACAAGGATTAAATCAGCTGTGAGGTCCTTTCGCTTTTGTTGGGTAGGTCGGTATGCAATACTAATATCTTAAAACGTTTATAAATCCATAAGGAATTTGTTGTTACCATCTCTATTTATCTATTTCATTTTCTTTGACTTTTCTTTATTCAGATGTACTCTTCGTATTATTTGTTTTTTATGAAGATAAGTTGCGCTTTCTATTTGGAGTGGCAACCAAGTAAAGCATGCACATACCATATTTTCCCTTTGTCATTTAAATTCATGTAAACTAAACCCGTGTTAGTTATACCAACTGCTGCTCATATTTTTGTTATTGGACATTTTCTAGTTAGGGCGTTCACATCCATTCATCTAGACTGGTCAAAATAAAGTCTCTGGTTACATATTATGTTTTTTAAAAAGTCAAGTTGACAATTTAGACTGAAATTTGTCCTCCTTGAAAGCCTTTAACGTCCACATCAGCAGGCTGAGAGATAAATTTTCGCATTAGCACTAAAATTTCTAATCAAGAGACATCTAATTTATAAATAACTTTGCATCTAATTTATAAATAACTTTGCATATGGCTGGATTTGAAGATGTAGAATCATAACTCAAATAATTTTATTTGATTTGAATCAAATTAAAATAGGATTATGGTTAGATTTGAAGATGTAGAATCATAATCCAAATGATTTTATTTGATTTGAGTCAAATTAAAATAGGATGCAGTGTTCAAGACTTTAAGCCACCATAGATATTATTATTTAGTAAGACTTATTTTCTTGCTTTTTCTTTATATGAAATTTAGATCTTTATTTTGTCTAAAAGATTAATTTTCAGTTTTAGGTTACATTTATTAATAGATCATTTCCTATTTTATACTAATAATGAATTGTTTGTCCTTTTTTTTATATAGAATTCAGATTTTTGTATTGTCTTATAGACATAAGGCTAAGATTTATATTTAGGTTGCATTTATTAATACATAATTTCTTATCTTTTTCTCTATCAAATTTAGATTTTGTTGTCTAATAGATCCAAGATTATGATTTAGGTTGAGTTTGCATGTTTTTAAGTTGTCTTATTAATTAGTATATTATTAATCAATATATTAGTTTTTTTTAGTAATTGTCAATATATATGTATATTGATATCAAATTTGATGTGGTATTGGAAATAGATTAAATAGATAGTTATTTATAGATGTGTACAATAAAATAAAAGATAAAAAATACTTAATTATCATCACTACTTCATTATGACCGATTTACATGGAGGTTATTTGGACCCAACAATGTGTCCATTTTTTTCAAGTCTCACTCAATTTGCTCTTACATTGTGTTGGATTGGTGTCAACTTACCTTTGATAATATATCTAAGAAAATACAACTGATTTTATCCTAAGCAGATATATTTGTTCAAGTTAGTTCTATGGTGTACCCTACATGATCTAAGAAAATACAATTGATTTTATCATAATATTTTTTTAAAATATGCAATTGTAGGATTATTTTTCCATGCGTTTTTTAGATTGTTCTAGAGTGTAAATTGTGGTTTTATGCTTTCAAAAACACCATTTTTTTTAGTGTAAATTGTGGTTTTATGCCTTTCAATTACAAATTCCTTATAATAGTTTTAAATTCCAAAGATGTTAACTTATCCTCATTATTTGTTCTTAAATGTTTGATTGACTTGCCAATGCTCTTTTCAACCAAGACTCTAAATTGCTTAAAAATACTAAACACATCAACTTTTCTTTTAAGAATATAGACCCACACCTTTCTAAAGTATTCATCTATAAATGTCACAAAGTATGAAGATCCTCCAAAAGAACTATAGAGGATGGCCCCCAAACATCCGAATGAATATAGTCTAGAATACCCTTGTATGACTATGTATTTTAAACTTTTATCTACATTGATTCCCAAAGACATAATACTTGTAGAAATTCTAATTTAGAGATTTTAAATTTGGAAGTAGCTTATGGTTTATCAATACCTTTAGCCCTTTCTTGCTCATATGGATTAGTTGTTGATTCCATAAATGGGTAGATTCAATTAGTTCCTTACATATCACTGATGCTTCATTTATTTCAATACTCCCTTCTACATTTTAAAGGTTCCCAATCTATGTATCCTTCATGATCACCAAAATACCCTTGGACACCCTTAATACTACACCTTGACTTGTAAATTTGTAACCTCTAGAATCTAAATTCTTTTAAATTTTTGGTATATGTATTAGGTCTCTATCAATATCCTTACAATACCATCAAACATTTTAATCTTAAAATTCCCAATCCCAATAGTCTTACAAGAAACATTGTTTCACATAAGAACAAAATTGTTGTCAATAGTTTGGTAAGAAGAAAACCAACTCCTATGTGGACACATCTGATGGGAAGAAAAAAAATCTAATAACCATTCCTCGTGATATTGTGAACTATTACAAATAGATATTACTTCATCAACTATACCTAGACTTGTCTCAATTGGATTAGCTTCCTTTGTGGACCCATCATTTGCCTATTTTTTCTTCCAATGATATTTCTTGAGGTGCCCTAATTTATTATAGTACCCAAAATTTCCCTTACTCTTTCTTTGTTTTGACTTAGATTTGGATGTACATCTTGATTTCCCTTGCACCTCCTTAAGACAACAAGGCTCCCACAAAAAAATCCAAATCAAGAGTGTATATTGTGTTAAAGTTAATAAAAGTGACTAAGTGTTTCTATGATTTAGGAAATAAATATAATAATTGATTTCCTTGTCTTTCTCTTTGATTCTTACATCCATAATAGTTAATTGGAACATAAGAGTACTAAAAAAATTAAATGATCAACAATTTTGGTACCTTCCTTCATTTGAAAACCATATAACAACCTCTTCAAGTAGATTTAGTTTGTCAAGGATTTTATCATTTAAAGACTCTACATTCTACTCCATAAGCCTACTATTGTTAACTCTCTAACAATATTGAAAATAAAATTATTTTTGAACACAATTGGATATTGTGTTAAGAGATCTTGTATCTTGATCTTACCAATCTTCATTAGTCATATTAACAAATTTGTTTGACTTACCTACCAATGCCTTGTGTAGTCCTTGTTGCACCAACAAATCACACATATTATATTTTCATTGCTCAAATTTGTTCTTTCGTGAACTTGTCCACTCAAACCTTGCATTCAAAACCTTCTTCATTTGATGTTGTAAAATTAAACACAAATTCCTAACATAGTAGTTGCAAAAATAAAGGATTTGATACCACTTGTTGAGAAAATGTGAGCCCACAAAATCATTTATTGTATCACAAATTAGTTGTGAAGAAAAAAGAAGAGACCAATTAGAATTATTGGATTACATTAAAAAGGAATTTGTATTGTGTTAACTCTTGGTAAGGTTCCTCATTTTGCATAAAATTAAGTCACATGCTTCATAATTACTTTCAACATGTTCTTGTTCATTCCTTTAAATTTCATTCTTGTTAATATACTTCCTATGTATAATATTTAATACACTAGCAACAACATTATGTCAATGCACACATCACTCAGTATCCATCATTTATGAATAAAACTATTAGGGCTAGTCCAATTCACTCGACTATCTTTCATCTTGAAGTGTCAATGATGACCCAACAAATTACTTTATGAGAACTTCCTTTTTTCTCTATTGTATTGAAGCTTAGTTGTTTCCACCCTTTGTCTAAGGTTTAACATTAGGATTTGACAATTGACTTGAAAAGTCACCTACAGACACTTTATGACCAATAATTCTAGATAACACTTACTCGTCTATTTTACCACGACTACTAGCACAACATTAATAAGTGTGTATTCCTCAAATATTGCTTTTTTTTCTTCCACAAGAAAATAAGTTTATGAAATATGGTCCTTCTTCCTTCACATGACATTGCTCAAGTTAAGGATTTTCCCATTGCAAAAATATCATCATTGTTTCCTACCATAGGATTTTGGGTTGTGTCTTAGTCCCAATGTGATTGTTATCTTCTCAAACTAGTGACTAATTAGAGCCTTGGTAAGTCATTGCATTACCAACTAGATAATCAAACATGAGGCCCTATTTGTCAGAAGATTCCTATCCTACCTCTAGGAGGTAATAAGTCTATGGGGTATTAATAATTGTTTCTAACTATTGCTCCCCTCCCAAGGGAAACTCTTACGTATGCTACTCACCCATTCACCAATGAAAACACCAATTTTTGTGTTACACCCCATTTTGCTTTTACTTATTCACTTTTACCTAGATGAGTGAAAATGTTGTAAATGTATGTGTTTATGCTTTATGTATCTTGGAAATACAATAAATAAATGTTTGATTCAAATTGATATTGTATAATGATTTTTTCTATGAAATATATGATGCAGATGGTTGTAATTGATTCGGCTAACTACTATTGCAATGTGCTAAGTTGGGTGTAGGGATAGATTCAATCCTCTGGAAGAGAGGGGAAGTATCACTCAGGAGAAGAACTTAGGTTGGTAACCCTTAATGAGCCTAATTGAGCTTTTACACACTCACCTCTAGTTTAGTGATGTCAACTCAATTGTTTGGGAAATGGTAAGTTGTCTTTAGCCTTGTCTAAGTATGATTTAGATAACATTATGACCTTTTTTGTAAATTTTTTGGAATTTAGATTATGTGATTGAGTCTTTTTTCCTTGTGTGAGTTTTTCCTTATATGTTATACTAAATCAATGAGATATAGACATAAAATGTATATATATGTATATATACATGTATCTATGATAAACTCATACATATGAGTAAATACATGCATGAGTATACATAGATAGACGTATCTAGGCATGCTCATGGATGGATTACACATATGCATGGGAATATCAATCATACAAATGGGATATATACACACAAACACTTCATGTATATATGTTAATCGATAGGAATTGTGAATATATGTGTTTAATTATCAAAGCATGATATATATATTTATATAGTATATTAATATATATATTAACATACGTGTCTATTTTGACAATAAGGAAATACCCATACAAGTATATTGATATATATACATACATATATATATATATATGCATGTGTTAATATGCAGAATATGTGAATATGTATGTGTATTCAAATAATGAATAATATAAATTTATAAGCGAAGATATATATATACACACATATATACATGTTACTATATATATACACACATATATACATGTTATTGTATACACACACACACACACACACATATATGTTAAAATCTCATTAGCACTAAAATGTTATTGCACACATATCATTGAAAACACATCATATACAATATATGAAGTGCAACTTATATACATAGTATAAAGGCACTAAAACTAAGGGAAATGCTCTACATTTAATCATAGCGCATAAATTAAACATTGCTTGAAATGTTTTAAAGTTCTAAGAATATAAACCAAAGGCAACGCTATTATGAATGACACATGGAAATAAAGAAAACTATAGAATGATTATTGCATATAAGACTTAGTCAAATACTGTGAAGAGAGAATGAATAACAACACATAAAAGAACTTTGACTTGGTCTTTGCTAACATCAGCCAAGTAAATAGGGTGCATGGTAAATATGTAGCACCAAAGTATGAATTATCCTTATCTTTTTAGAAGGTTGTTCTACAATTCGTAACCTATGTATGAGGCAAGTGGAATATGACAATAAGTCAAGTATGAAGTTGGTTGGTAATGGTTGACTTGTAGAAACATTGTCCTTGCATTTCTTATTAAATCACTTTGTTGTCATTAGATTACAATGACTGGCTGAGTTTGAGCAAATAGTCATTATTTTTATTTTTTTGTGCCTTGAACCTTCATAGTTGAGTTGAACTTGTGAGTGTCAGAAGTAGTAATTTTGGGAACTTGTTTATAGTCTTAGAGTGCTTAGGTTTTTGTATAAATAGGGGAGCATTCTTCTTCATTGGGACACATTCTTACATTCTTATTTTCTAAATTTTCTAAGAGTTACTCTATTGCATTTATGAGTTGTGAGGTTTTTAAGAGTGAGTTAGAGACGTTGAGAAAGTTGCATTTGAGAATTGGTCAAGGAAAGGATTTATAGTCTATTTTGGTGAAGGTTGTGCTAGGAAACTAGAATAATCAATTGGATATTCTCAATTATAGGAATGCTAGTTTTCTACTCTATTTTATATTTAAGTTGAAAAGGTTGCATGATTTTATAAATTTTTTCTAAATTTATTAAAAAGAGGAAATTATTTTCTTTATATAGGACCATGTTTATTTACTTCATGGAAAGTACGCAAGATGTTGAGTTGTGTTAAATCTGTAGACATGCAAAATTGGCATCATGCATTTAAGTCATATTCGCCCATTCATTAAATAAATCAAGTTTATTTTATTAATCTCTAAATTCCTCCATTTAAATTAAATAAATTCATCTTTAACACTAACATCATCCATAAATTAAATAAATCTGCTTTTAATTTATTTTAATCCATAAATCTAAATCAAATCGGTCAAATCACCTAACCTCCTCTTATTTAATCAAATTATGATTAAATATAATCTTAATCCATGTCACATCCTCTAGCTTTTCCCACTTGCACAAATAAATCAATTTAGTTAATTTATTAAATCTTCATTTTCTCTCAACAAGGCATAAAAGTGGAATATTACTCCATTTCAAATCTCCCTCCAAATGGGATGAGTCCTTCCAAAAAGGAATTTATTTCATCTTACAAGTCATTTTTCCTTGATCAAAGTGGTCATAACTCCATTTGACTCTCCCTCCACCTTGTCATTTCACTAATTATGGGAACATTCATCAAAATGTGCACATCCTTGGCCTATTTACATGGTGACAAGTGGCTTCTTCCTATTGGTTGGTTTTTTATCCCACATTCATCCCTTTTGCCTCTTCTCTCATCAAATTCTTCTATAAATAGAGAGGTTATCCTTCATTTTTATCATCCACAACTTAGAGAAAAGTTACTCTCTTCACATTGAGAGCTAATTTTTTCCACTTCATAGCATAGCATCTTCAAGGAATTTTATCATTAAGCTTGTCAAGGGTTGGGAAAGGGCCACTTTTCATATTAAAGTGGCACCAATCCAATATGGGATAGGTATATTTCATTTTTGTATATGCCTTAGTTATCTTTTTATTTGATTGCATTTTGAAGCATGTTGAAATATCTCATATGGATGTTGAATGTTTGCTTTGTTTAAAATACTAATCATGCTAATACGTGTGTTAGAGTTTAAGCCATTTGCAGATTTTGACCTCCACATAATGGTGCTAGAAGGAGGGCATGGTTTATTTGGGAGATTTGTTTTATCCTTGAATTAGAATCATATCGTATCATTTAACCTTTTGTGTTTTTGTTGCAAGATATAGAGTTGACTCAATTTATTCATTTATCTACATTATCGAGGATTTATACATACATTTTATCATCTTTTATTTTAGCTTGTCATTGAGTTTTGCAGATTTGGTGATAATTAATTTTCTAATAGCTATTTAGATAGTTTGTTTAAACAAAAGGTTCTTTATTTAGTTTGTTAAAAAAAAGAAAAGAGCATATTTCCTAGTTTTTAATGTGCTACAAATTTCTACTGACTATCTAAGTTAACTTAATGTTGATTGGAATGAATCTAAAATGTAGCTAGTACTGGAAATTTTCAAACATAATCATGGGATCGCTGCTTATTTCTTTTCACATTTTTGTGTGAACCTTTGTATTGACTCCTTGCAAAAAAGCGAGCCAGAGCATTTTTTTAGCCTTCATTCAATATGTATCTTAAATTCTTCTCTACATTCATCATTCACAATTTCTTCACTCTGCACCCATTGTAGGCTACTCAACAAGAAAAATAACTTACATATATAGTCTTCAAATTTGAATAATTATGAGACTCCCTTGAAAAAAAATTCATTGCTACAAGAGATGATTTTAGAGAATAAAACATGTTATAGGAAGATTATTATAGTTTTAGAATTTTAGAGCTAAAACATAGGGGTGCTTTTTTTAGAAACAATACAAGGAAGTAAAACAAAAATGTAAGATTTCCCCCTTTTATGCTTAATATTTTATGAAATAAAAGTAGATGTAAGCCAAATCAATTTCTTCTCAATCACGCCAAATCAAATGAAAATAATTGCTTGTTGACACTCACAAAAGTGTCAGATTGTAGTGGAATATTGGTTTTAAATGCATCCATTGTGGACACCTGTCATTGAAAACTTTTTTTTTTTTGAGCCACATAATTCTTCCCATTAGTTGGCATATTGGAGGAGCAATAGTTTGCCTGTACAGGCAGAGATTGTTGGTCAAAGGTGGTTGAATTCAGCTCTGCACCTGCCAATTGCATTAGCTTGAATTTTTTTTTTTAAAAGCCTTTCAACATATCCATTATGTGCCTATCCTTCAATAGTTTGTGCATCTTTTATGTGCTAAAATTTTGGTGTAGGTAAGGATCTTTTTTGGCTTCACCAAAATATTTTTGGAAGGATGTAAAGTTTTGTGCAATAGGCTCAACCATCAATGATCAATAAAACATCAAATCTTTGGTACAAAGATATTTTCAAAAACAAATCTAACAAAGGCATTTTTTTTTGTGCAATCTATCATGGACTCTTTGAAATAACCAAAGGAACTTGAGATAGTTCTTTTCTTTTTTTAATTTTTTATTCCTTTTGGATTAAGTACTAAGGAATATCAAGGATGCATTTCATACTTGGATTTTATGTCATACTTGGTCATTGGACTGTTGGTTCTTTATTACAACCGCTTGTTTGTTTAAATTTTAAATGATACAATGGCATACAAAAAGAACTATAAATAGAGAGAGTTGCTTCGTACAAACATAACCTTTTTTTGTAGTCTTTAAATGAAATTTATGGTCTTTAATTAGGATGCATTTTTATATTGAGATCTTGTTGCCTTTAAAAGATTGATTCTTTATTCCTAACGCATCACTATCTAGGAATATTGGACATTTTTATGATTGTCTTTGAAAGAAAGGCTTTCATTTTAGTTTGGTAAGATTGGATTATTGGAAAGGATTTTTTTTTGCAAGTTGTCTTGTTTTGACTAATATTTTCTTTGAAGCCTTTAGAAATCAAGATCCTTATTAATACTTCATCAATTGAAATTGTTTAAAGTTAAATTCTTAAAAAATGAATTTAATTGAATAACTTGGTCTTCACATAATTGTCTTTTGTTTGATAGGAAAAGGAAGGGGGAGTGATTTCGTTCACACAAAGGACTTACAGCATTGAAGCATAAGAAACAATCTTTGATGAACCTTGGAGATAAAGAGAAATTGAGCATTAAATTTGGAGTTGATAAAGTGTTTTTAAATGCTTAGAGCCTCCATTCTACGCTTTATTTTATTTTTTTAGATCAACTCACATCTTTTTGGGCTGTAAAAAGAAAATTTCAAGTTTTGCTACAAAGAACTTAAAAAGAAATTTAGATGAACTTACTAGATTTGGTTCGAGGATTAAAAATTGAACAAGGCAATCTCCATATTTATTTTGGTGCTCTAAAAAGAATCAAATCATTGCTTTCTGGATTTAAAATGAACAAGTGCTTCTCTATTTTGTAATTACTTACTCAAAGTAATATCATTAAAATGACGTGTGGGCTTCTCTTGCACCTCACGACGATCTTGAGAATCAAAAGGCCTTTTGGTGACATTAAGTTGCATAAGTAATTATCCACACACTTCAATTTTGATTTTAAAAATTGAACAAATCTTGTGAGTGTGAGTGGAGCATATTGCATACATTCTCTCTCTTTGGTTCCCAACAAAGATTGATCGAGTTATAAATATGTTTGCTTGCTTTTGTTTATCTTAGAGGGCCTACATTGTGGGAAAAAGTAATCACCCAAGGGAATGATCCAACCGGGAACACGCTAAAGCCAAGCGACTTCCACCTGGGATATAAGTGTGGATGTTGGAACAAAGGCCAATATCATGAGTATTTTTCCAATGAGAAGGGAAGAAATGGTCTCTCATCACATGGATGGTCCCCCACAAATGGAATGCCTGCATTAAAACCCCTTGTTTAGAAAGGACAAAATCCTAATCTATTTGTTAGTGCAAGAATGGTCATTTTGAAGCCGCCCCACACTTTTACGGCTTTTAGTAGAGATGGAAAGTATCGCATGGGAGATTCATGGGTACTGATGCTTGGCTGAATCGAGAAGTGAGTGCACTATAAGGGAGAGTTTGTGTGGTCAAGAATCTAACCATCCACTAAAAGTAGGTGTAGCTGGACTTGTCCAAGTGGGGACTCAACAAATTATATTGTATCAAATATCCATAGGGTTGTACATGTTCTTGAAATCAAAACACTTTGCTTGATCGAAAACATTAGAAGAAAAAACATTTAACATGAGCATCAAATCTCAAACCCTTTAGGAGAAGCAAATATCCTTGAATGAATTCACATGTCTTTGCTTGCCCTTAGGATTCGTATCCTTAGAGGTTTCTAGGCATTTGAATTTCATCTCAATTTTCTCCTACTAAAGTAAACATTAGGTAACTCTTGCTTTGATTTCCTCAATTTCTACATGATTCACTTTGTGGGATGAGAAGAAATTAAAACATTAGACATCTAGTTTCAAAACCTAATCAAAAAGTGTTTGTGGTAAAAAGAAGTCATTAAGCAAAGACTAAGAACAATTGAATCCCACAATGTGTCTCAAATGATTTCATGCAAGATCAAAATACGAAGACCAAATTTAAAATCTCTTCGTCCAAAAGATCATCAAAAGCATCTCTCAATGCTATATGAATTTAGACGAAGACTAACTTTTAACTTTTACAGGAGAGAGCTTCAAGAAATAATCTAAATTTTTATGAATTCTTTTGTCAACAAAATGCAAATCCTTTTTGGGAATTTGAATGCCTTGTCTAGAGAAAAGCATGTTCCTCAAAACCAAGGTCTTGTAAGCAAGTGTCTTTTTAGGTAAACATAGGATCAAAATCAAACCTTCATTCATCTTTCAAACATCAAACCAAAATCATCTCATCATCAACTCTTGAAAATCTTGGGAAAAATCCTCCATGTTAAACTTTGGGAAAATCATTTGAAGCAAATCCAAATCATCTTGTTTGATTAGATGTGTGTAGATACATCCTTCTCCACATATCTAATCAAATTATCAAACCTTGTGGACAAGTCTATCCCTTGATGACATCTAACATCTTGGAATTTAGGATTTCATTATCCAAAATCAAAATCCAATAAAAAATCATCTTGTTTGGTTAGGAGTGTTTAGATGAATCCTTCTTCTCACACTTAGTCAAATTAGCATCTTGAGGAAAAATTTACTTTAGGACAATATCTAACCTCTTAGAGTTTATGAGTTCACTATCCAAATCCAAATCAAATCAAATCTAATCCCAAACCAATATCAAACATCAAATCCAAGTCCTAAAGTTTAACATCTCCTTCAAATATTTCTCAAGAGTTCTAATCATCCATATCATCCACCTTTCATGCATTTCACTATCATACCTTTGATCCTTAAATCATCCTAAATTTTTTCTTTTGTACCTAAAGTTAGGTCAATCCAAATAATTAGAGATTCATCTCCCACATTCTTGAAAATTGATCCCTATTTTATGGTGCAAACTAGATCGCAACACAAAAGGATCATGGAAGACAACAAAGAAACATCTACTTTGAGTGACTTGAGTTAAACCACTCCTAAAATGAATCCCATTAGGTTTGGCAGTCTCATGATTAACCTTCCTCCATTTTCGCAAGACCATCAAGAGGAAGGTGTCCAAGTAGAGGATATCACCAATAATTCCTTTAGAATGACACAAGATGAGATCACTGAGATGGTCCAAAATCTTGAGAATCATAGAATCATTAACATCATGATGAGACTCAATCCCTCACTAAACATGCTTGAATTAGCAAAACAAGGGGCTAAACTCCCTTTTGATTTTGATGTGAGTACCATTGTGGAACCACCTTTTGGGGTCATGCCTCCAATTTCATCTATGCCCCCAATCTCATCTACACCTCAATTCCAAAGCATCACTCAACCCATCCACCAAATTACATCATCCATTGCTCCAACTCAACCCATCGTTAACAAAGGGAGCACATTTCTTAATGCATTACAAACACATCCCCTTGTGAATAGTCAAGATTCGGATGCAAACACGATCTTGGCGCAATCCATCCTACCAAATCCATCACATCAATATGTCACCCTCACCTTTCAACATCCTAATGACCCATCATCATCATTTCATGCAACAGGTCAAACTTCTCTCCCCATAACCTTGCAAGGAGAAGGGGACTTATTTGGACCAAGGGGCATCTTTGATTCTACATCTTCATCATTCCCCCAAGGGAGTATGCCACTCACCTTTCCTCCACTTCACCCCTTTCCATCAATATCCACATCACTTCTTGGTTTAGGACTTCCCCCTTTACCAAATGTCAATCAAAAAAATCAAATCAATCCTTCAATCATTAATCAAAATATCATACATAATCCTCACACCTTGTCATCGACATCGCAACAATAGATGCAAACCATCCCGATAACGCAATCCACCACCATCACATCATCAACCATCCCCCAAATATCTCAAAACATGGTCTCTTAAGGACCAAGCATATCAATCACACCATCCACCACCCAAATTCCAATCATCAATATGATGATACCTCTCACCACAACACCAAACACTACCAAATTCGTCGCCACCAACTCCACCACCAAACACAAATACATCAAGCCAATATAGCATTACATTACAAGTTGTTCAACAAGATACCTATCAAAAGGCACTTTAGCAAATCCAAAACTGATAAGCTGCATAACTACCCACCCAGCAAGTGCAAACATAATTAGTTGCACAACAAGTCACTCAAGTCGCTCAAGCAATGCAAGCCACCCAAGTAGTGCAAGCCGCTCTAGCCACACAACAAGTGCAACAAGCACAAAAAGTGCAGAAAGCTTCTCAAGCCCAAGCCCTATTACAACAACAACAAGCTGCCCAAAAAGTCCAAGCCCAAGCACAGGCACAAGCGTAAGCTCGAGCCTAGTATGAAGCTCAACAGGTGCAGGCACAAGCACAAGCATAGTACCTCACACAACAAGCAGCTAAGCAACAAGCATACCAACAAGCACTGAAATAATACCAAGAGCAACAAGAAGTAGCCCAACTAGCAGCCCAACAACAAGCATTGTTAGTGCAACAACAGCAACAATATTGGAAATAGGCACTATTAGCACAAAAACAACAGGATCAAAAACAAGTGTTGTTGATATAGTAGCAAGTACAATCATACTTGGTGCTGCAGAATGTGCAAACACCATCCATCAACATACCAACCAATCCACCCATCCCTTTGTGCCGCCAAAAATTAGACCCGCTACTTGACATAAGATTAAATGGACTTAATGAGGCCCTAATCTAGTCTTGTGAGGCATTTTATGTGTCCACACTAGGTCTTGGACCCTAGCAAATCAAACAACATGTTTTTAATGATGTCTTTTAAAGGTGTTGTAAATTCTTGTAAAGGACTTTCACACTTTTCTAGACTTAATTAACTTAATTCTCCCTAATTCAACATTATAAAACATATTTAATTACATTATTACATCAATCTAGAAGGATCTTAATATAAAATTAATGACAAACTGGTGGTGTAATGTGTTTTACACATTCACATTAGTTCTTGTGCATTTCTAGGCTATGTGGACCTAATCTTAGTGTTGTAAAGTGCATTTAATTACACTTTCACATTGATTTATGTGTCCCAAGCCCTATTTAGCATTTACATAATCACTAACATGTCCTATTTTTCCCATATTGTGTATCTCGAGGCTTTAATTGATCAAACACCCAACAAGATTGCATTTTAAACCTTATTTCCTATCTCCTTAGCTTCATAGGTGTCAGAACAACCCCTATGGGACCCATTCACCATGCTTGGTGAATGAGTCCTATCTGGCCCCAATTTTGACCCTTGAGTGAGAAAAAATGAAATTTAAAGTGTATTTTCACTATATGTCATCCTGTGATGTAGTATAATCAGGTACTAAGGCACAATTGACTATAAATGAGTGTTTTATCCTAATTTTACATCTAAAAATTCAATTCATATCCATTATTTATTATTCATCCATCTTTTTCTCCAAGTCAAGCAACTTAGGATTTCTCCAATAGAAGTCTTCAAGTTAGCATTCTAGAGCATTCAAGGGTGGATTCTAAATGTATTACTATAGACATCCAAGATCAATCCTCATTTCAAGGTAATTCATCTCCATTACTACATGCTTCATTCACTTATTTCATCATTTTGGTTTAATTACCTAAATGAGCTTTGACCAAGGCAAACCCCCATTCCCTGACAATCAACAATTTCTCTTCTTGTGTTGTTTGTATGTAGATTTAGGTCCTTTGGAAGCTTGAGAATCATTTAAGATAGCATTTCAAATTCATCCAAGTCTTCTTCCCTTTATTCAATTCAAAACATCAAGAAAAAGTCAGTTTCAAACCCGAATTTGACAATTTTAGAAGTGAAGACCTATAGGAGGCAGAAGTACAGATCTAACTCCACAAAATATTCCTATGATTTTCTAGATTTCTATAGGTTTAATAATTCACCACCCATGGAAAATGAGTCCCACCTATAGGCCTAAAATAGGTTTTTCCAGATTTCAACTCCCGACAGTCAGAAACGGGTTTTTGGAAGACTTTAGCAGAAGCAAGACTGATTCACCATGCTTGGAAAACGAGCCCTAGTGGCCATTAATAGAAGTTTCAAAGACATTCCAAAACCTTCCAGTGACTTCATTATGCTTCCAGGTGCACTCTATTCAATCTCACTAAATTTTGTTTCCATTTACCTAAGTTTCTAGTTCATTGTTGCAATTCACAATGTGTTTTCAAACAGGTCATAATTCTTAGATTTTGCATGCATGTTTGATCAATTTCATAGTTTATAAAAACTTATATCACTCCATTTTCATCACATCACATTGTACACATCCATATTTGAATGTGCATAAGTATTTTAGGAGCCCAAATATCTCTCTTTCTAGGTGGAAAACCTAGGAAGAGAGCCAAGCATTTAGGTTCCCAAAATCTATGTCACACCCTCCAACAAGTGAACCATCACAAAACACCTTCATCTTACCCCCTAATCTGAAAAATGATGTAGCAACATAGATCAAGTTACTCTCACAACAAGTACTTGGTCTTCAATCAGGGAGAACCATAAAGCCACCCAACAACTTGTGCCCTTATTCGTTTAGCAAGAGCCTTGTAATGAAACCATTCCCAAATGGATTTGAGATCCCAAAATTTGATAAATACCATGGGACAAGAAACCCTAAAGATTACATTAGGGAATTACAAGTTTATTGCATGGAAGTCACATATGACGATACCTATCTGATGCGGTTATTTCCTAGAAGTTTGGTTGGCCAAGCCATGGAGTGGTTCTCTCGCCTTCCTCCTAACATCAAGAAGTTCCAAGATATATTGGATGCATTCATAAAAAAATACACATTTAATATCAGTATAGATGTTAGTCTCGAGGAACTATTAGCTCTTAAACAAGGAAAGAACAAATCATTTGCTTCCTTCCTACAACGATGGTGATCCAAGGACAATAGGAGAAAATGGGCCATGCTAGAAGAACAATTTTGTACAATCATCTCCAACCTCAATAGATCCTTAGCATTCCATCTCAAGGTGCAAGGAACCACCACATACGATCAATTGATCCCTAAGGCACTTAACATTGAACGAGCCCTTATTTCACAAGGAGGGACACCCACATATCTAGAACAACAAAACAAATGCCCATCCAACAGCTATAACGAGAAACCTCGCACATGGGAAAGAAACAAAAATGTCACAAACAATGGCATGGTTGATGCTAAGGTCATGATTAGTGCTCGAAGGAAAAAAAACCAAACCTACCAACAACTACAAAACAAAGATCGAAACAACACCCAAACCAACACAGTATCACAACACCAACCAACCAATAATCTAGTTAATAACCTAAATAATCAAGGGGGACCACCCCTACGAAACAAAAATCCCACCAAGCAGAAGTACATGGCCCTTGGAGAACCAATCGAGGTCATCATGAAGAAATTGATAAATGAAAACCTCATCAAGGCTCCCACCTATGAGAATTACCAAGAACCAGAAGTGAAAACACCCTGGTATAATGAAAACCAGCTCTGTGACTTTCACAAAATCAAAGGGAACACCAGTAATGGTTGCATGAGGTTAAAAATCCTAATCTAGGACCTCATTGATCAAAAAATCATAAATGTGGAGCAACCAGCTGAAAACAAGAATCTCAAAATATACATTAATCTGATGTCCAATCATAACAATAAAGGGAACAATAACAATGATAAGGGGAAGGGAACATTCAAAAGTGTCAATCATGTATATGACCATGTCATCGCATCCCTGGATGAGTATTGCTTTGTTATCACCATCAAAGGAGCCCGTGACACTGATTGTCAAGTTACCACAAGAGGTAGGAAAATTACCATTGTAGGGTCATCTCAACCTCCTAAAGCACCCACTTCCAACCCAAGATCTGTTCCCAATGGTTACAATGTCCTTGATCAATTAAAAAGAACTCCAACTCAGATCTCCATCATGGAGTTACTGAAGATATCATCAACCCATAAAAATATCCTTGAAGAATCATTAGCCTCATCCATTGTCTTTGCGGATCTTGACACCGAACAATTCCAAGCTATGGTCAGAAATATTATTACCTCAAACCTTCTTACATTCTCTGATCAAGAATTTCCCACCCAACCATCTCACAATCGTGCACTCCATCTAGAGGTCCTAGTATATAAGAACAAAGTCAAGAGGGTTTTGGTGGATGGAGGTACAGGTTTAAACATTTGTTCCCTCAAGCTAATAAAGAATCTAGGAATCTCAGAGGATTCCATTGAAAAAGTAAAAGGCATCACAATCAGGTTGTATGATGATCAAGAGTGTCTTAGGGAACTATCCAACTCCCTACTCAAGTAGGGCTAGCGATTATGGAAACTACCTGTTAGGTCCTTGGCCTTGATTTTCCTTACAACATTCTCCTAGGGTGTCCATCAATCCATGCAATGCAAGCAGTGGCATCAACCTTCCACCAATGTCTCAAATTCACATACCAAGTCCAAGAGATCACTAACCATGGGGATCTTGAACCTTTTTCTTACTACAAGATCCTAGAAGCCAAATATTACAAAATCCCCCAAGTTCCAAAGAATGATGAAGGCCCATTAGCCCCATACATTGACCCAGCCACTCTCGCCTCCACTTCTATGATAGAGACACCTGTCATCCCCACCATCTCTAACATCAAGGTTATTATCTAGGATAATGGTTGTGGACACTATACAATCCCAAAGAATTCCTTCATGGTAGGATAGTTACCACAATCTCCTAAGTCACAGGGATGACCACAATCAAAGGATGCTTCATCATCCCAAACATTCACAGTAGGCTCTTTGAACTTCTAAAGTTGGGGAGATCTAGGCTAAGAGATAATAGAAGAGGACCCATCCCATCTCCTATACCAAGACAATATACCAACAGCTAATCTACCTATGGATGATAGCAGTAAGGGTTCACAAATGATGCTCGCCATGGGTTATGACAAAAACAAAAAGCTTGGCCAAAATGAAAATGGGCTTCTAATACCTATTATTCCTGAAATGCAACTGAAAAATATTGGCCTCAGATGTACCCCTCCGAGTATAACCATGTGTGGCTGAAATCCCCTAGTTAAAAAGGTCAAAACACCTCAACAAATAGTATCCTCCCTTCAATTTCCTATATCCACTGGCCTGCCCTTAGATAACTTCACATTCGATATAACGGATGTCTACAATAGTAGTGATGAGGAAGATGCCATAACTAATTTACCTAGGCTCTTCGAGAATTCCTCTATCCTCATGCTTAGTGTTGTGTCTTTTGAGACAAATAATCATCAAAAACATGAAATCTGTCTAGTCTACCCACAACTCATCAATTATGACCAACAAGGACTGCCAATTCTAGACACATTCAAAAATGATGAGGCACTCTCAAAATTCATGGGACTATGAGATAATATTCTATGTGGGGATCATAAAGTAGGATTCATCATTGAGTTGGACACACATGCATACTATGGGGAAATGATTGAATCCCTCAGTCACAAAAGCGAAAAACTAAGAATAATCTCTAGGTCCTTGAGTGAAAACCACATTGTGGCACTCTCTAACCTAAAAAATAGTAAAACTAAAGGACGCATCCAATGGTGAAAACCTCTCTAAGGCACCCAAGGATGGGGGATTCAATCTTCCTCTCAGAGCTCTCCATCAGGAAAAATCAATGGTCCTAGCTGAAAAATGTAATCCAATTAACTTGGGAATAGAAGAAACCCTACACATAACATTCTATGCTAAGTCATTACTATCAAAGGAACAAGAGCTCCTAGTAGCCTTCTTAAGAGAGAGAGAGGTCAACTTTGCATGGAGCTATGTTGACAGGTTCAGGCTCGATCCAGAGATTATGGTCCATCATCTAGTAGTCTACTCTGAAGCAAAGCTCGTTAGACAAAAACTCAAAAAAATGCATCCTCAGATTAATTTGTTAGTCAAGATGGAATTAAAGAAGCTATTTGATGTAGGATTTATATAACCAATCGACTACCCAGAGTGGGTGTCAAATCTGGTTCCTGTTTCAAAACTTGATGGGGACATCTGAATCTACACAGACTTCAGAGACCTAAACTAATTGTTTCTAAAAGATGATTTCCCATTTCCTAACATTGACATGATAGTGGACATGACAATAGTACATGAAATTCTTTCTCTTATGGACGATTTCTCTAAGTACAACCAAATAATGATTGCCAAAGAAGACCAACACAAAATGACCTTCACTTGTCCATGGGGGACCTATTGTTGGAACATGATGCCATTCGGCCTAAAGAACATTGGATCCACCTACCAAAGAGCCGTGATGTTAATCTTTCATGACATGATGGACAAAACTATTGAAGATTACATTGATGACATACTAGCAAAATCTTAAAAAAGGAGAGATCACATAGCAACCTTGAGCACTATTTTTGATAGGCTAGAGGAGTACAAGGTCTGCTTAAATCCAAAGAAGTGTCTTCAGCATATAATTAGGAAAGCTACTAGGGTACATAGTGTCAATGAGGGGTATTGAAATAGATCCTGCCAAGGTAAAAATAATCCTTGAGATGGAGGCACCTAAAACATTGAAACAGTTGATAGGCCTCCAAGGAAAGCTTCAATCTATCCATAGATTCATAGCACAACTAGAAGACAAGAAAAACCCATATTATCACCTACTTCATAAGGGAGTAGCACACAAATGGGATGACAAGTTTCGAGGAAACCTTCAACAAAATCAAAGAATATCTGCTCACACCTTCGGTCCTCATGCCACCGATCCCAAGAAAGCCACTAATCCTCTATGTGTTAGCAACAACAACATCCCTCAGTGCTCTTCTAGCTTAGCATGATGAAAATGGGATAGAAAGGGCCATCTATTACATTAGCCACACAATGGTTAGGCATGAGTTAAACTACTCATTCATTAAAAAAGCATTTCTAGCAGTAGTGTATTCTTCACAAAAATTTAGACACTACATGTTGGCACACAAAATCAAACTCATCACCAAAATTGACCCCCTCAAGTACCTACTATCAAAGGAAATTCTCATAGGAAGGATTGCCAAGTGGGTCATGATTCTATTTGAATACAACATCAAGTACATGGAACAAAAATCAATCAAAGGCCAGGTGATCACAAATCAACTTGCAAAAGCACCCATGTATTCAGAGAATCCACTCATATCAGAGTTTCCTGATGAATCCATCTTCAATCTTAGATAGCCGACCACTGGAAACTCTACTTTGATGGTTCCTACACGCAGCATGGATTAGGAGCCAATGTCTTCTTCATCACCCCACAGGGGAACTGTATACCTAGATCCTACAAATTGCCATTCCCCTACACTAATAACATTGCATAATATGAGGCATTAACCATAGGTCTCAGAATAGCAGTACAATGGTGCATCATGGCCCTCAGATTATATGGAGACTCCTAGCTGATAATAAATCAAGTGAATGATGAGTACCAAACAAAGGATGATAAACTGACTCCATACAAAAAGTTGGTAGAGAGCCTCAAAGAATCATTCATTGAGATCACATTTGAGTAGATTCCTAGAGCCAAAAATAGAGTAGCAGATGCCATGGCGACAATTGGATCCCCACTGGACATCCCTCACAATGTCCTGAGGCATGAATTCTTCGTAGAGTAGCTTCTCATACCCACATTTGAGGTACCAAAGTTAGAATTTGTGTGTAAAATTATTGGTCTTAGTGATCCTTGGTACCATGACATTTATACCTACCTATGAATAAGTGTCCTACCTATTGACTTACCTTCAAGCCTAAAAAGAACCTTTTTCAAGAAAGCATCCCATTTTTTCATCCTAGGAAATACCCTTTACCATAGGAGCATAGAAGTAACCCTACTACGCTATTTAAACGTTGAGGAGGCATTGACCACTTTAACTAAGATACATAATTGTATTTGTGGTTCACACTCGAGTAGAATGACCTTGGCCAAGAAATTGCAAAGGATGGGATATTATTGGTCTACAATGGAAAGAGAAGCATGTGACTATGTCAAAAGGTGCCTACAATGTCAACAAGATGGGGACCTCATCCATCCTCCAGCTCAAGAGCTCAATCCCATTGTCACACCATGGCCCTTTTCATAGTGGGGACTCAATCTCATTATAAAAATAACCCCCACCTCATCTAAGGGCCACAAGTTTATCATAACCACCATTGAGTACTTTACCAAGTGGGTGGAAGCCATCCCCATGACATACATCACTGGAAAGCAGATACCAAAGTTCATCCTAAACTACTTAATATGCTAATACAGTGTTCCCCAAGCTATTATCTCAGATAATGGGTCACCTTTCAAGAATCAGGATGTTCATGATCTATGTGAAAAATTCAAAATCCAACATCACTTTTCCACTTCGTATTATCCCCAAGGCAATGGACAAGAAGAAGCTACTAATAAAACCATTCAAAAAATCCTCAAAAAGATAGTCAATGACACAGGTCATGACTGGAATCTATAGCTAAATCCTACCCTCTAGGCCTACCGAACCAACATCCACACACCAATAGGTGCCACCCCCTTCTCCCTGGTCTACGGATCAAAGGTCGTATTACCCATTGAGATAGAGTTCCTGTCACTAAGAATATCACTACAAAACCTCATCACAAATAAAGAATACCGAGTATCAAGACTGAATGAGTTGGAGTTGTTGGATGAGCAACACATAGGAGAATTGAACCACCTACAGGTATATCAAAACCAACTCAAGCGAAGTTATAACAAGAAGATAAAAATTAGGATTTTCCAAGTCAGAGAACTGGTGCTAAAAGAGAATTAGAAGAACATCCCTAATGTAGATAGCAAAGGAAAGTTTGAACCCAACTAGTTGGGACCATTCATCATCACAACAAGCTACAAGTCAGGGGAATATTAGTTATCAACACCTAAAGGCAAGCCTCTGTAGGAGCCCATCAACAACTCCCGTCTCAAAAAGTTTTATGCCTAAATCCTTCAAGGTATAGAACCAAAAATACAAAAAGAAAATCAGAAAATGTCCTAAAAAAATGGTCACTCTTATGAAAACTTGGCAAACAGGGGTCTTGGTGACAAAAAAAAAAAAAAATGATCAAAAACAATAAAGAAAAAATACGTCCTCTAGTGAAAACCACTTCGGTGGCACTTTGGGCAAGTACCTTGGTGAAAACCTAACAACTAGGCACCTTGTTTAAATAAGCACTTTCCATCCACCAGGATCTTCACCACTTTTTCTACATCATTCATTCATTTGTTACGCTTCCATCATCCATCACATTCCATATCTCCATCAATCACCCATCCATGTCTACATCATAGCTTGGTCCTGTGTTTGTGTCATGATCCCTCCTAGTACTACTCGGTTCATTCTCAAGGTCAGTTTGTCCTGCCTCTATCAAAGTAGTCTATTGTTTCAAGCTTGGGGCATGTTCTCTTTGGATCAGATTCATGTATATTCTTGAAGTCCCTAAAATCAAAAAATCCAAAAATATCGAAAAAGTCAAAAAAATCCAAAAACATTCGAAACATATCAAAACCCAAAAACAAGTCAAGAAGTCAGTCAAAAAGTTAGTCAAAAATTCAAAAATAGAGTCATCTTGTCAAACTATGGGTCTCTGATCCTTGAACGTAGGAAAGGTTGATCTTTGATCATCCCCCGAGACACTTAGGTTAGCTCTTTAGGAGTCCATCATAATAAACTAACAATCCATTTATTCATATCTCATCAAATAATCGAGTTTGTGTTAGTCAAACTACGTGGTATTTGCATTATAATGTATGCAAGGCTAATTTTTTTATTATCCCCTGAGGCCCCTAGGATTGGTCCTTAGGTTAGTCTCTTGGTCAAAATCTCAAAAAATGCCAAAACATTTGAAAATTTCAAAAAATCAAAACATTTGAAAAATCTCAAAAATACCAAAAACAGCCTCAAAACATTTTAAAAACATCAAAAACATCCAAATATTTAAAAAATCCATCTGTCTCATCTTGCTTTCACCCACAATAAACATCACTCACAATAAATCAATTATCATCCCCAACCTTTGGTGAAATAGTTGGAAACAAGTCTAGCAATTCAAAAGTGAAAACTCAAAACGTAAAAGTCTAAGGTTTAGGTTAGTACGTAAACAAGTTGGTCAACTCTTTGTGTCAATAGCCTATCATCCAATCAGTCCCAAATCAATCATCTAATAACATTATGTCCAAGGATGTATCCTTCCTACAATGGGCATTATTTGTCAGAAAGAACACTTTGGATAAATGAAACATGTCGCCATCCACTAACATGTCCTAGGATGTATCCTTCCTACAATGGGCATTATCTATCGGCAATTATTTTGGTTCTTATCCTTACAAACACATTTCCGTTTGGTTAAAGGTATGAAGAACATTAGTTTGTTTGTTTACTTTATCTTTTTCCTTTTAACTTATCTTATTGCGCTCATTTCGATGACCTCTCGATGATGTCCCAAACAATAGGATTTAGAGAGAAATAAATGGGGCAATGATCATTATATTTTATCTGTTGTGCTTGTTGGATATTCTTGTAATATAACCTTGGTCATGTGTGATTTTTTTGGTTTGTAGGAAGGGTGTTTTAGGTTTCTTGTTGACCACATAGGAAGGCTTGCTTTTCTATGTTTTGGTTTGAGATATTTGAAATATTTGAACTATATTCTAAATAAGGTTTTTTACATTAGGTGTGAATAGGAGTACTCCTATCTGAGTGTCGAATCAAATTCCATCACACTAGGTGCAACGCCATCCTAGTTCTTTATACCTTGATGCATCGTGCTTATGTTTGTTATCAAACATAAGGTAAGTGGCCCTTTTAAAATCCCAATTCCTGATAAGAAAATCATCCATTTCTCATCATCATCTCTAATAAAATTGACTTGTTGAATCCTCTTGTCATCATCTCATTTCTTCTTTTTTATTTTCTGAGCTAACATCATGTCATGATCAGGTAATTATCATCACCAATGCATCCATCCACCACCCGCAAATCATCAATATGCTACATATCATTCACATGCATTGCATTTTCATCATCACATAATATAGATTCGTTAGTCTAAGCATCTCATATACCATACATTTGCATAAAAAATCCATTGCATAACCATATAGGCATCATTCATCTCATCCATCTCATCTACATCATCATCATAACCATCCATACATCCATCTTGAACCTCTTTATCACAAGATCGACCCTCAAATCGAATCTTTTCGCTCGATCTCTTGAGAGGGCAATGTACCAATATACTTCTTTCCATTGGGGCATCCGAAAAAATGGGAATTTTTTTTAATTTTTATCATGGTAAGTTTATTCTTTGAACCAATGCAACAAGTACATTTCTTCAAAGAGGGGCAAAATGTAAACATGCAAAATTGGAATCATGCACTTAATTAAGTCATATTTTCCCATTCATTAAATAAATCAAGTTTATTTGATTAATCTCTAAAGTCCTCCATTTAAATTAAATAAATTCATCTTTAACACTAACATCATCCCCTTTAGCTAAATAAATCAAATTATTTATTTAACTAAGTCTAAATCATTTTCCATCTCCTTTTGATTTATTTTAATCCATAAATCTAAATCAAATGGGTCAAATCACCTAACCTCCTCTTATTTAATCAAATTATGATTAAATCTAATCTTAATCCATGTCACATCCTCTATCTTTTCCCACTTGCACAAATAAATCAATTTAGTTAATTTATCAAATCTTCATTTTCTCTCAACAAGGCATAAAAGTGGAATATTTCTCCATTTCAAATCTTCCTCCAAATGGGATGAGTCCTTCCAAAAAAGCATTTATTTCATCTTACAAGTCATTTTTCCTTGATCTAAGTGGCCATAACTCCATTTGACTCTCCCTCCACCTTGTCATTTCACTAATTTCAAATTTCAACTAATTACATTTATGGGAACATTCATCAAAATGTGCACATCCTTGGCCCATTTTCATGGTGACAAGTGGCTTCTTCCTATTGGTTGGGCTTTTATCCCACATTCATCCCTTTTTCCTCTTCTCTCATCAAATTCTTCTATAAATAGGGAGGTTATCCTTCATTTTTATCATCCACAACTTAGAGCAAAGTTACTCTCTTCACATTGAGAGCTAATTTTTTCCACTTCATAGCATAGAATCTTCAAGGAATTTTATCATTGAGCTTGTCAAGGGTTGGTAAAGGGCCACTTTTCATATCAAAGTGGCACCAATCCAATATTGGATAGGTATACTTCATTTTTTTATATGCTTTAGTTATCTTGTTATTTGATTGCATTTTGAAGCATGTTGAAATATATCATATAGATATTGAAAGTTTGCTTTGTTTAAAATACTAATCATGCTAATATGTTTGTTAGAGTTTAAGCCATTTGCATATTTTGACATCCACAAAATCCATATATTGGAATTATATTAGCATATTAGATATGTAGGAATGAGTGTTTGAGTGTATTACTATAAACTATGAAAGGTCAAGCTTATATAGATATATTTTGATTTATGAAGGAGTTTGTGAAAGTATTTAATTTATGAATTAGTTTGACTTATTATAGTTGAAATATTTTAGTAACAGAAAATAGGTTATTCTTGGGGTTAGGATAATCTAGTGAAGGGGATAGCCTATGCATAGAATATGTGTGGTCATTACAAATTGAGCTAGGAAAGTGTGTGAATAGGATGACTAGATCACTTGAAATAATTGAGTGGTGAATTCTTTGGCCAAAGCAGTGTAAGTTGCCACTATTTACATTGTTAATTCACTATGATCCAGTTATGCATTCTACTCTGGGATTGTCATACACATGGGGTATAGCCATGTTGTATGGGAAAGTTCTAGTTTGTAGGACACAAAACCAAGCTCAGGAAAGGCTAGTATTATGGGGTTACCAAACCAATCTCTTCGTCAAAGGGTAGGGCCATCTTCCATTTGGTAGATGTGTGCAAGACTGTAGTAAGTTTGAGGTTGGCGGAAAATCACTTGAGTGATGCTTCTGCTTATCAAACAGTGGCCAAGATTTGAAGGGGGGTTACCTAGACCATATCTATTTCTACTACCAAAAGCTCAAAAGAGCTATGCATGTAATCTTGTATCCATTTGTACGAAAGATTGTAAACATGAATGTAAAACTTGAGATTATTCTATATGAAATCATTACTTTGGAAATATTGTGAAATTATGATGAAATGCAATGGAATTTTTGAATAATGTTTATTTCAAATGTGAATGGTATATTTTTTTTAGAAAATAAAATTTTAAATGTTATGTGATGGCATCATGGTTTAATCACTTGTGGGTAAAAACTTAGAATTTTTTTTGAGTTGAACATTGGGAATGTTATATTTTGTCCAACTTACATGTGTTAAGCATATGACTCACATTAATACTAAGCTAGGATCAAACTCTCAATGAAATTTAGAGTTTCATTACTTATTACTTATAGCCCCCTCTTCACATGGACAAATTTGATTCATAAATTGTGTGTGTGTGTGCACGCATGTGTGTGTACATATATCTATATATACATATACATATTTGTATGTGGGTATATACATTATACACACATGTATTTATATATACACACCTCTATAACATCTTTTTTAAAGATGTTATAATCATCAATATTTTAATTTGTTCAAAATAAAATTTAATTCTTCTTATAATGAATATTAGTTTTAGAAAGCTAAGATTAGTAGATCAAGTTTTACACTTGCTTTAATAAGCAAAGTTAATGGAAACTTAATTTTTTTCGTAGGTGTTCCCTTACCCTTAAGTCCTTAATTAAAAATAAAAAGAACGACTTGGTATTAATAAAAATATTGGTTATCTAGTTGAAATATAGATATTTTAATTCAAATTAATATTCAAATATTTATTAATATGAATAATTTGAGTTAGAATGTGTAATAGTCCAAACTACCAATTTTATAAGATGATAGAATAAAAAAATTGGTCATCAATAGTTTTATCTCTTTTTGTATTTCAAATTAAAAATGGATAATTTAAATCCATATACCCTTTATTATTTATGATTTTAATTTTTAATGTCATGTAATAACATGTTATATAGACAATATAACTCATTGTCAAGCCAATTATAAGTAACTCATTTTAATTACTTTCAATTAGAATTTTACACTATATTCTAAGATAGATCCTACATTTTAGGATAAATTTCTCACTGAAATGATTTGTATCAACCTTCTAATGATATGTTATATATCATATTTTCATTTGTGTGGGTGTTAAATTCTATTTTGTAGTACCCCTCCTCTTTTTGTTTGGATTTATTGTCTATGCGTTGATTTGCTACTTGTGACTATGATGGTACTGTTATTGTGTAAGTTGGATAGTTAGACATTTGATGGTGTTGTTATTCCATTAGTAGACTGTTGGTGATTATGTTTATACACTTGAGGATTTGATTATTTCATATGACATTGTGGTTGGTTAGATGTTAGTTCATTTTCATAATTATGATATGATGCAGTGATTTAATTAGATATGTTATGAGATGATTGTTAGTTAGAAATGTTGATTTATTGGTTATATTATAATTGTTAGAATAGGTGTGATGAAGGACAATATGGCATCACTCGTTCGTGAGTGCCCTGCTATGTTGTGATTCCTTCTCGCAATGCAGTACTTTGATTTAATGCTTTGATGATTATATATATATATGTATGCACATGTACACAACTTCGTTTGTATGCAGGATTTGCAAGTATAAGTCTCGATTCCACCTGCTTCGGCAGGACAGGGCGAGCACCAATAACCCAACGGTTAAATGTTGAAACAGAGGTGACGATGAAGTCCTCCCGTTCCATGATGTCAGGTCATCTCGTTGATTTGGTATTGTTCATTTTTGTAATTGTCGTCATTTGTGGTTTGTGTTTTGTATTTTGTCATCTTTTGATTAATGTGGTATTTTATAAGTTATGATTATTTAATTGATGTTGATATTTTATAAGTGTGAATTAGTTAATTAAATATGGATAATAATTGTTTATTTTAATGTTGATTTATTTGTATGAAAATATTTAAATATTTTATTTAAATTTTATAAGGTCATGTGTTGTAATTAAATGATAATTAAATAGTAAATGGGCTTTAATTATTTTAATCAATTATCTGGTGGAGGATAATTATTAGAATAATTTATTTAAATTAAATAAGTAGTGTGATGTGCAAGTAAAGTTGCAAAAATAGAAATTAAAGCAATAAAACAAATAAAAAGAATAAAAAGATTGTGAGGGCAAATAAGAATGGGATCTGAGCAAAAATCTTGCTTTTAAAGAATGATTTTCTTCGAATTTTTATTTTTAGAGTTTTTGAAGAGAGGGACATGACCTTTTGATTGAATGAAGAATTTTGGTGAGTTTTGCACACACACAGAGGATATTAGTTACAGAAGTTGCAGAAGATAGGGGCTTTTGTATTCTGAAATTTGAGAAAGGATATTGGATTCTTTTGCTTTATTTTAAGGAGAGTTCTTGAAAGGGATTGGAAATCTGTTATTGGGTTGCTTTGGGGAAGTTTTCTGAACAAAGGATTGGTTCAAGTTCGAGCACGAAATTCGGTAGAGGAGATTTTGGAGCACAAACAAGGAGCTCTTCGAGGCCGTCAGAAATCAGCTTCATCAGATCTTCGAGAGCGCAGGACTCCAGGTTCCACTCTCTTCCTTTGACTGTGTTTGAATCTATAATAGGAGTATAGTTGTGTCATAAATATTTCCGTGCTTGTGAAAGAAAATCTTTCAGAGATCTAGATTTAACTGATTCCTCTGAGAAAGGAAAATAAATAAGTAATTAGGTCTTCTTATAGGAAAATTCCTTCGAAATCTTGAAACCAGCTCTATTGCGGGCAAAGTGAAAGGAAATTTTGTCAAATTCTGTGTGAATATGCCCTATTTCTCTCTAGTATATTGTTGTGGTAAAATTCAAAAAAATTATATTATTGGGTTTGAAAGATTCTTAAATCAAATATATATTTATTTATCTTCAATATGTAATTTTCTGTGTTTACACAGAAAACAGAAGTTCTGTATTTAAATATATATAAATATATATATATATATATTTCATATATGTATATTCGTAATCTTATATATTAAAAAAAAAATAAAAATAAAAATAAAAATAAAAATATCTGTGAGTTGAAAAGAAATCCATGGCTGAATTGTTGTCGGCGTCATACCTGATGAAGGACGGAATTCGTTTTATTTTATAAAAATAAATTAAAAATTAAAAATAAAAAAATTATAAATGAAACTTTATAAAAAATATTTAAGTGAATTTATATGTATTGGAGGGGAGAGGGACGGCCCGAGCCGTACCCACTCCCCTGCCCCTGCGTCAGCCACGGACTGCCGTAGCAGTCCGTGGACTGCTGGCGCAGTAGTCATACGGACTGCCGCGCGCAGTCCGTAGGACTGGTGCCTATAGATGGGGTCTGTCCCTTTTAAACTTTTATTTATTTATTTAAAATTTGGTTTTTTTAATTTTAATCTGGTTTATTTTTATTAATATATATTTGTTTTTAAATACTTGTTTTATAATAAATTCATTAATATATTTTTAAATAATTGTTAAATGTTATTATTATATATATATATATATATATATTGTGTGTATATTCATATTATGAGTATAATTATTTTCAAATTTTGTTTATTTGTAAAGTTTTGAGAATTATAAGAAAGAAAAGTGTTAGTAAATATATATATATATATATATATATATATATTAGGTGAGTATGTATATAGATTTATATAAATATAGTATATTTTTGTAATAAGTTGTATTATTAATCTAGATGGTTTGTAAGTATAGAAGTTATGGATTTGAATGTATTTATAAAAATTGTAAAGTTGGAATTTTATGAGTTATTAATTGAAATAAATTAGATATGATAGTGAAATTGTTATCGTATGTTTTAATTCTCAATGGTTTCTCGAGTTCCTTGGTTGGAGATTTTAAATGTATTCTTTTTATATTTATCGGATGTACTTTGTTAAGAATTAATTATTTTGACATAGGATTGTTAACTTGTTGTGTTCTTCATATGGATTCAGAATTAGAGTGTTTTGTGTAATGGAGTTAACTGTTTGCCTTAAGTTATGAAATTGCGTGATTCGGTTGTCGTTTTTCCATTTAATTATTGTAAACTTTACTCTTCGATGTGGAAACCCGTTGTTGATTTTGTAACCTTGTTCCAGAGGCTTGCTTAATTTTAATGTTCTCTTCATCTTGGTTATACTTTGGGAGTTGATACTTAATGGTTTATGTTAGGAAGGGTTGAACGGCATTGTAAGATCTTTTGGTTATGCGTGATGCGAGAAGGCTAATGCCTCACATGGTTCTTGTTTTGGTACTTCGTTATTTTGTTATAGTTCAACCCTTGCCTATTTTGAGATATGTTAAGGGTCATAGGGAGAGTGGCTCTTCGTGGGCGCCGGCACCTCGGAAGGAGGAAGTGCTCAGGGGAACCCATGTAAGAGTAGTTAAACAAGTGATAACCTAAAAATAGAATTTAGGGGGATGGGTAGTAAAACATACAAGATAATTAAAACTCGATTCCTTATCTATGCATTAGGGCTACCGTAGACTAGTGATAGACTGAGTAGGCCGTGGTTGGAAAAGTTGTAGTCTCGTCTTCATGAGAGACCATCGGCTCCGCATTAGCTACCCTATGGTGCCGACGCCTCAGTTAGGAGGAAGGGCCAGGGGATCCATAGATGGGTGTCGGTGCCTCAGTTGGAGGAAGTGCCAGGGGATCCCATGAGAGCTATGTGATGACACTCTCCACTAGACATCCTTGTTCTTGTTTCTTGTCACCTCTGGATATGGTTATATTTATGTTATTTTCGAGGGTTAGGGAATCCATAGATGGGTGTCGGTGCCTCAGTAGGAGGAAGTGCCAGGGGATCCCATGAAAGCTATGTGATGACCCTCTCCACTTGACACCCTTGTGCTTTGCTTGTAGTTGCTTCTGGATATTGTAATCTCTTTGTTGTTTCTGATTTTAGGGCTAGGGGATACATAGTTGGGTGCCGACGCCTCGGTTGGAGGAAGTGCCAGGGGATCCCATGAGAGCTATGCGATGATCCTCCCCACTTGATACCCGTTTGACTTGTTTCTTGTTGCCTATGGAATTGTGTATTGAATGGTTGTTTTAGATTTATATGGAATCATGTTCTTTGTATGGTTTCAGATTTGTTGGAGATGTATTTTAGATGTTGTTGCGGTTCTTCTGGATATTGTATCTTTATGTTGATTTTGATTCTGGTGAATTTGGTTTACGATTTCTATTCAGTTACTTGTATAATTGGTGATACTTTGTTTAATTGTGATGAGTTTTATAGTTTTAACTTGTTGGGTGATTTTGTGAACATCAATGGTGTTTCATTGTATGCCTTGAGTTGTATTTGTTGTTGTACTATGTTTGTTGTTGAGTCAGTTTGGCATTCATGGTCGGGTTCACTTCCTCTCACCTCTGAGCACGGGGGGTGAGTTACTTGTAATTCACATGGTTGGGTGGAACGTGCTCCGCACCCATTGGGTTCCCCATCAACGTCCTTTCTTCTCAGCATTCTGCAGTGGAGTTGTACCAGTGACCATTTGTATTTCATATTTCATTATTCTTGTATCAATCCCCATGTTGGGAATTTCAATGTATTTCAATTATCAGAAATTGTAATGTAATATTATAACAATGATGTAATAGTTAGGATCATTTGTAACTTTATTAAGAGATGTATCATGGATGTAATTATGCGATGTTTATTATTCTCGCATCATGGTTATTGGATGTATCCTTATCCTTGGTTATCATTATAAATGATATTGTTGTAATCTTTATCTTTATTTCCGTTTAGTTGATGCGATGTAACCTTGCGTGCCCCAGAGAACTAATTGTGTTAATGCTATGTAATATACTATGTTATTATGGTTTAATGTTATTGCATGTTTACTTTTATTATTTAAAAAAAATATATATTTGCTATGTGTGTGTTCTCTGGGGTTTGCACGGTGGGCATTACATATTTGATATTACAACCATCCTTACTCTCTTATATCAACCCCCTAGCCTTTTTTTCTCATGATAAAAAAAAAGTAAAACAAATAAAATAAAACTCACATTAGGTTCAGGGATAATTAAGTTTGAAATAATGACTTTCACCACATCAAGGTGACACTCTAGAACAATGAGTTATATCGCTTCCCTATCCTCATCGAGAAGGAAATTTGTAAGAACTTCCCAAAAGATTAAGAAATTCATCAACACAGTACCATTATTCTCTAGGAGTTATATCTTGTTTTCATACTCTTTTAAAACCTTGTTAGAAAAATAAAAAATAAGGAATTATTTTTATTAATATTTTAGTTTAAATACATTGACATTTTATTTAAATAAAATTTATAACAAAATTACATAACCTAGTAGGCAAAGATTTTTTATTATCTACATATAATTATTATATTTAGATTGATATAATATAATTAAATCATCTTCATGTTGGAACTATTGAATTTAAATAAGTTGAACCATTCAACTCTATCATGGTACAATATTTTTCTTATTTAATTATCACTTTTCTCTTGATTCAAGTAAACAAGACAACTAATACTAACAATTCAATCAAAAAGAAAAAATAATCCAACAAAATGGAACAGTAAATAATTAAGTAAAAAGAAATTGTTTTCTCATAGACTTTCTTATTTTGTATTGTTGATTGTAGCACAACTTCTTGGAACATATATTCTAAAGATACCATTTTAGCACATGCCATCATGTTGGTGTGAGCAAGGTACACTAACTACCTATTTAGACTTTAGAACCTATTCACACCTTGTGTATTAAGCTTAGTTATAGGTTTTTTGTGTCTCATTTTATAGGATTAAGACACTTATCATAATCTTAGTTTGTTCTATGGTTTCATCTAGGTTTTTATGCAAGCCTAGAAAGCAAGGTCATCTTATTGTATTTTAACATACTATTGTCATTGTTCTCTGACAATATATCAATTATTTGATTGCATTTCTCTTATGATTTTTCTTTTAATTTTTTGTTAGACATTATATCTATGAGTTCTTCCATAACTCCAACATGGTATCAAAGCTTTAAATCAATAAAAAAATCTATTTTTTTAATTTTTTTGCTAAGAACTTTTATAAGGAGCCTCTTGGAAAAAAATGGACCCCATGATTATGTTTAGAAGGCCTAAAAATATATAAATTCACATAAGGCACGATAGGGTTTGGATCTAAGTTTTAAATTTTTTTGGGATTTATAGAAATTTAGGCAAAAAATTTGATACCACCATATATAGATCAATATAATTTTGTACAACCATACGATCATAGTACTCCACTATGCTATTTAGTGTTTGTTTTCTACTTTAGTGTGAGTTAGAATTTGCACTCATCCTCTCACTAAAGTGGGGGCTAAATATAGTGTAGAAAAATGTACTCACATTTTTACACTTTGTTTGGGCCCTCTTAATTAAAATAGGCTTAATTATGCCTTACTAAGCCCTATTTTACATCTACAAGCCTAATAAATTACATTTTTTGAAGGGGAAAGCCAACAATAATTAATGCCAACACATAACACTTTAGCTTGAGCAATGTGTGTTTTAGGAATAGGGACCTAGGACCCATTCGCCCATGGGTGAATGGGTCCTTCTTAGGCCTTTAAACCTGAATTTAAATTATTCTTTTGGTGGTATTTTATTGTCTCTAAATTTAAATTTTGATGTTGGCTTGTAATATTTATTTTTTAGGAAATAAAGGATACATACCTATAAATACATGGTTATTTCATCATTTCAAATCCTAGAAGACACCTAGAAATTCATGAGAGAATTACTTGAAGTTTACAAGAGCTTATATTGTGATCAACACATTGAAGAGAAAATTTATCAAGCATTTTGTTGCAGCATTCAAGATCTCAAGCATTATGTCAAGGTCTTAATCATAATGCTTTTTTTGGAGCTAACATTGTGATGTAGGTTTCAAAGATCATTTCAAGCATTCAAAGCCTTAATTAAATCATCAAGATCCACATCCATTGGAACTATTTCATGCAAGATAAATATCAATATTGCAAATTTCCAAAGGTTTATTCAAGGGTTTAGTGAGTTGCAACATAGCTTGTTGATTCATCATTCCTTTCTTACATTCATTATTTAAATTCAAGGTTTAATTACCCAAATGGGGGTTGACCAAGGAAAACTATCATTCACCAAAAACAAAAAAATATTTATCTCTTGTGTTTATGTTGTAGACTTTAGGTTGAAGAAGGATTGAGGATATTTTGAAGTGCAAGATTAGAAAAGTTGTCAAAGTTGTTGTCAATCCACAAGAACTCACTTACATATCTGATTTCTAACTTTTTGACACTGCAACTTGGATTAAATAGAAGCTACAGAGTGGCATCAAAGGCTCCTAAAAGTTTGCTAAAAAACCCTAACAAAAGACCCATTCACCCATGGGCGAATGATTCTTAGACGACATCCCAAAAATTCCTTTTGGTGACTAGTAAACAGTATTTTTCCCTTCTCAAATTTGTAGAAATTTTGGTGCTTTTTTCAATATTGAGCTTTATATTATTGTTTCAAGGTTGAATTGGCATAATTAGGTCAATTTTCTATTTTTAGTTATTCTCCCAAAAGTGTTGTTCAAGCTGAAACCCCCTTCCTCAAGCATAAGGAAATCAACAAGATTCCCCATTGAGTTGATTCACCTAGGGGTTATTAGTCAATTCTTTGTGGGGATCTCATTTCCTAATGAAATAAATGGAAATTTGTCTACATTCTGAATTTGGGGAACCCAACATTTCCCCCTAAACCATATTTTTCTTCATTTCACTACTCAACAAGTGAAAGACAAAATCCTTCAATGGTGTCAGGTAGCAAGTGCTTCAAATGTTCATCTGAGCCTCCCCCTTTGCACTATGAAACCTCCCAACTCATTCTTGAATGGCATCATTGAGAGAATCCAAAGGAAGCTAGTTGGATGGAAAGGGAAATTACTTTGCCAAGTTGGTAAGCTCTAGCTTCTAAATCTTCTCTTCAAAATGTCAAGGTATATTATCTACCTCTCTTTAAAATGGATATGTTTATCATAAGGAAGATTGAAAAAATTCAAAAGGCCTTCCTATGGTTGGTGACAAAAGAGACATTCAGTGTTACTATTGTCAACTAGGAGAAGGTATGCTCCCTAATGTAGTTAGGGGGGATAGGGATTAGGAGATTAAAGATTCCCAATAAGTCCTTGATGAGAAATATGTGATGGCTCATGGTCCAAGGAAAGAAAGACTAGTTGAACATCCTTAGTACTAAATATATGGGGAATGACACCCTATTTGTTTGTTGTCCCCCCAAGATTTACTCAGTGGATCAACCTTTTGGAATAATATTCTCAAAACTAGGAATTTTCTACAGCGAGGAACTAAAAGGAAAGTGGGGGATGGGAGAGTTATTAATTTTTGGGATGAGGTGTGGGGGAATGGTCCTATTTTTTCTTTGGTGGCCCAATTATCTCCTCTAAAAAAATACCTCACAAGTCTTTATGGTACATCTATCTATGGTTATGCCAACTAGTTTAAGGAGACTCCTAAATGGAGAAACTTTGAGTAGGATGTTCTTGATCTAAGATTAATAAGAGGTAGCAATGGGCTACCCCATTCTGAATTATTTCCTAAGTTCTTAGCTACCTCTTGGGTGACTATTGCTTGGTTGTTCAAGGTGATGTTGATGATTGGATATGGTGTGATAACCCCTCAAGGGATTTCTTGGTTAAATATGCCTATAAAAAACTAGAAAGAGTGATGTAGAGAAAGGTTTGGATAACTTCAATACAACTCAAAAAATCCAACTTTGCAATCCTAGAACATAACTTGGTGGGTTTCCCTCACAATCCTTGAATTCCTTTAGTAATACTTCAAATAGGGGTTTTCCAACATAACTCTCAGAGAATACCTAACATCCAAAATATGAAAACCTTTATAGATACCCTTTATTCCATTTGAAAACATATCCAATTTTTAGATGGGTTTACTTTGTAATGAAGTTCTCAATTTTGGATTGTTAACGCTCAAATTAGGCCTAATTCTTTGACTTGGCTAGGTAGTAGCAGGGTTTCTCAACTCTAGGATTTGTATCTTCATTCCAAGGCTTAAAACATGTAATGTGAGGTCTACATAACCAAATCCCAACAACCAGAACAATTTTCAAATGGCTTTTCCACAAAACCCTAAGTCTACTTAACTCCTAAGCCAAATGCATGATGATATTAAGCTAGGGCAGCAAATAAACTTGCACCCAACTCCATCCCTTGCTCAAGATGCAACATTAAGAACACAAAATAAACCCTATCTACATCCATTCCATCGATTATGAGGCCTTTTCACCAGTGGAATGGGCCAAAAACCATTTTATTCAATCAAAACTCACCCTAACTAGGGTTTTTGGCTGTTTACAGAAAAATTGCTCTAATTCACTCCAAACTTGATGAAAGTAGATGAAATAAAAAGCAACAGAAAATAGATTCAATAAATTTTTAGTTTCAATGAATTTTAGATCATTTCCAAGATGTACGGGGCTATACCAAACTGTGTAGCAACAAAAACAACTTGAAAATGCGGGAAAAATAGAGTTTCTTATTCCTTGATCTTCAAAATTCAACACTAGAACCTTGTCCCAGCCTCAACAATGCTTATTTAAACATTCTCCAAAAAAACCAGCCATTCCTCAACTATTTTCAAATCCCAATGGTTCAACTTCCTTTTAAACACAAAAATGCAAAAGTTGTTTGTGCAACTTTTTGCAACATTGACACCTTTCTACAAAACTGACCCCACATAGCTCCAAACCCACACAAAACATAAGACATGGTCTTGAACGACCTTATTACAAACAAAAATGACTTAGCCAACACAAAACACCAACTCTTAACCCCTTTTTACATGAATACCTAGGTACCCTACACCAAGGAGCTTCTTTGCTTGATAAAAAAATTAGTTGGAACCTAATTTGGAATGCCAAACTCATCCCAAAAGTCAACTACTTTTGGTGGGATACTATACATGGAAGAATCCTCACCATCGGTGTCCTCAATAGGAAAGGATTTCAATTCATGAACAAATGTGTTCTATGTCTTTGGGTAGAGGAATCTATGTGTCACCTACTTATCCATTGTCCTTTTGGTAGGGAAGTATGGTCTTTGGCTCTTCACAATCTCCTATTTGTTTGGGTATTTTTGAGGGACTTAAAAGACCTAGTGATTCCATGGATATCTAGTCCTTTTTCTCATCCTATAACTAAGGAGATTTGGAAGCAAGTACTCAATTGGTATGTTGGTACCTGTGGAAGGAAAGAAACAATAGAATTTTTAGGGAAAAGTAGACAAGCAATGGAGAGGTGTTTTATTGCACAAAGAAAAAAAATGTTGAGAACTTGAACTGAAAAGTCTTTGATTTCTCAAAAATCATGTCTAATTATAAAGACATCAAATTCAAGTAGCTTTGGGGTCTCAACTAGGATCTGACTAAGATTAACTAGGCCAATATGCCCAGTAGGAAGCTAACTCTTTGGAGGCCTCCTCTTGAGGACTAGGTTAAATTAAATTTTGACAGTTGCTCTAAAGGAAATTAAGGAATTGCTATTGTTGGAGGTCTGATAAGAGACCATCAAGGGAGATGTATTGAAGCTTTTTCAAAATATATTGGACGTGCTACTAGTGTGTCCAAGTAGAGGCTACTACTACCTGAAAAGGTATTAAGAGGCTACAAGAACTTGGTTTTGATAAAGCAATCATTGAGGGAGATTCTAAATTTATTGTTGATTTCCTTAGTGGCTTGGTTGAGCCCCCTTATAAAATCAACAACCTTTTCCAGGACTCAAAGCATGTGTTTAATTTTATGGAAGGTTTCTATGTGTCTCACATCTTCATATAAGGTAATGCTACTATAGATACAATATCCAATGTGGAGCTCTCTAATCCCTAGTGGTAGTTCTGGAAGTTTGAACATATTTCGATTCAAATCAAAAAGTGGCTTGCTAAGGACCAGTCAAGAGGGGTTTGCTCTAATTGATGAAGATGCTTCTTGTCTCCTTGGTTGAAGGTTTACTACCCAGTTTGGGGGTTGGGCCAGTCATCTCTAGCCCATTTTTGAAGTTGAATTTGAATTATGTTGATGAGATGATGACATGTATTAAAATTCAAGGTCTAGCTCAGATGGTGATGTGTGTAAAAAAGGAAGGAGAGATGTTGAATAGAGTGGACCCAATGATGTCATCTCACTTTCATAATTTAACCATATGTTGAACTATATGGTTTGGTGTGGAATTAATCATCAAATGATTAGGATAGGTTGCTTTAACCTGGGAAAGTTTCCAATGATCTAGGATAAAACTAAGAATAGTGAAAAGGTAAGTATCATATGGACTTTCATTTTTAAATTTATTTCCCTTAAAGTTGTTTATTTAATACAAGCTGAGTACAATGAGGGGATTCTAATTGAAAAGATTGTGAATCATATTTCTTCTAATACTAAGGATTTGGGGATTATTTTAATAATGGCATCAAGGTTACAAAGCTCTTTTCCAAAGATACCTCACTTATTTCATATGCTTTTGGTTGCCATCTATCACTTCACTAGATGTTTGGGTTGTAAATGGATTTTATTATCCATTATTATTAATTGTAGTGACTATATTCACACGGATTATGGCTGTTGGAACAAGATTGTCCAAATCTAGTGAAAGATTTATCAAGCTCCTATCTATGAAATGACTTTAGTTAAAGGCCTCCCTTTCTTGAAGTTTAGTGAATTTAGTAAAAAAATTATAGCAGATGTCGATGCCTCTATTCCCCTACTAAATTTTAGGGAAGCCTATATCATTTAAGAACTGATTAATTTTTACCTATTGTAGCTATTGCGGCTGTTGGTAAAAAAAAATTCTCTAGCTTCTATTACATTATTACTAGATGGGGGGCCCTAGGAAGTTATCTAAGCCACTTTCTTGTGTTCCATTGTGATAGAATGTGGAGCTCTGGAGGCTCTTCAAAGATGCTGGCATGATGCCTTTTTTCATGGCCATGTGAGGAGTTAACGATGATATCACTGCTAAGTTCTACCATTCATAGAGGGGAGATAGAGTTCAAATTAGAAGCATTGGGTTTGAGGTGTCTCCATGGATGATTGTTTCTGTGAATAGCTTACAGTATAGTTGTTTGAGAGTGGCTAAAATTAGCAAAAAAAACTACCAAAGGTTAATTGATTGTTTCCTTGAAGGAGATGAGAAGCTCTAGTGGTGCCATAATGGCTACGATAGGGAATGGATTGTGGCCTCTTATAGGGTAGCATGTGTGCACATAATAAAATATTTTACCCTAGAGGGTAGGTACACAATAATTCACGAGTATCACTTCCCCTTTATTTATCATATAAGGAGAAATACAAATATGAATATACCTTTTTTATGTTATCTTCTCTTAATCAATGCAAGGCTAAAGGGGCTTCACCTCCCCTTCACCAGGGTTTGATTCAATGCCTCTAGAATTATTCCTTGGCCATCACTCCCTTTCTGGGCCCATCCTTGGGAAATGAACCCAATGCTAATTTTGTCCAAGTGAACCAATCAAACCCCCAACCTCTTCCTCCTCCTAGAAACTCTCAAGGTGAGGGCATGTCTGAGCAGCTAAACCTCCTCCCAAAAAACCCACAATTGTTGCCTCAATTATGAAACAATCTTCCATTAGAGTTCTCCTTATGAAAGGGGATCCTGATTTCTTGAATGTGAAAGGTCAGGAGAGTATCTCAAACCCTCCCGGTAATCCCTGGAGAGCTAAGAGGAAAGGTCATGATAGTGCATAACTAAAGCAACTTAAAAATTTACCATTGAGATAAGAGACATGAGGAAGAATAGGGAAAAATGGATGACTCTAGAACTGGGAAGGGTGGAAGATGATCAACTAGGCTAACGGTCTAGTTGGCCAAAAGAAAAAAATTAAATTATGAAGAACCTAGAGAAGAACCTAAAGGACTAGATTCAACCCCTATAAATATTAGCAAAAAGGAACTGTTTGTGGTATTGGATGAAGACCTCCTAGAGGATTCCACTAGTAGTGATGAAGATGAAGAGATGGAAGGTGTTGACCAAGTGGTGGTCCAAGATTTAGAGGAAAATGAAGATGATGGGGATAACAAAATTGCTAAAGAAATTGAGGATGTGGTCATTAATGTTATGGAAGAGGTGGAAGAATAGGCCATGGAGGACATGGAAGAGGATATGTGGGCTAAAGATAGGCCCTTGGAATTTTATCTCACTCAATTTTGCAAGCTGCAAGATAAAGTGAACAAAATGGATAGGGAATTTAATAAGCTAATGTCTATTGCTCTGGGTATCATGCAGAGGGATATTTTTAGCACTATGAATGGTTCAACCAAAGTTAGGAAGGACCGTAGAAATATGAATGCCTCTCAGGTTGAGGAGATGCAACTTGAAGACAAAAATACTATTACGATGGAACAATTCAACGAGGAGATGGAGCAGTTGATCATTGAGGAATGGGACTTAATCTGCAATCCCAAAAAGTAATGTGCATCTTCAATGTCTTTTGAATCTAGGAGTTGTGCCATGGTACTTTATGGGTATGTGTTCCCTCTTTTTTATGTTTGTCTAGGCTCTATTTTTTGGTCTTTAGCTATATGGTTGGCTTTGAGATTCTATCATTTCATTTTGGTTAGGGTTGTAATTTTGTTGTGAGGTTTTGGTCTATTTTTTTTACCCTCTTGTTTTGTGGTGGTAGTTCTACTGGTTAGTTGGGTTGCTCATCGTTCTCTATTTGGGTTTAGAGGTCGTTTCCCCTACTTTTGTTATCAAAAATAGATTATATTATTATTGCAATATTTTTTAGCATATCAATATTTGATATGTCAAAATATTATGATTATTTTCATATAATGAAAAGGTAAAATACTATAATTTTTATTTAATTTCCTTTATTATTCAATAGAATTAACAAATATCAAGTTCAATTTTGATGGAAATTGACATCTAATTCAAATCCTTTAAATCATACTTAGTTTAGATGGGATCACATATATTCTCAAAGAATAGGGAAAATATTTTGTGGAAAGAACTATTTTGTATTGAATACCAAGATATAGATCTAGAATTTATCACAAGCAACCTATGCACCATTATCAAAGGTGAAATGGAGGAAAAATATAGGTGATGATTTTGAATGGGGGTATACACCTATTTTCCTTATTTCATTAGGAAAAAGAGATCCCCTAGGAAAAGATTGATTTTAAACCCTTGGGTAAGTCAATCTTGATGGAGATCTTATTATTTTCCTTGTGACCAAGGATGGGGTAAATCAACTTGAAATGTACTTTTGGGGGAAAAGCTAAAAATAGTAAACACACCCAATTATGCAATGTAACTGTGATAGGTCGAATGTGAGCATTAGAAAACGAGCAGCAAGTAAAAGAGTGCAAATAAACACCAAAACAACCTACACCTCAAGATTAGCCTAAGTTGGAAACAACACAAAGCAAAAGCAACAAAATGGAACTATATACCTTGCGTCGAATCGATCCTTTGGTTGGCCCTTTGATCTTTGATGTGTATGCTCCTTGGATGGCAAGTAGATGCAAGCTAAGTGATGTTGTGAGGATGAGTGCAAGTGGATGAGAACAAGAAAAATGGCTAAGTATAAGTTGAGAAACAAAACTGCAAGAGTTTGGCTAGCAAAATGATCTCCCCCCCCCAAAATGAGAGAAAAGAGGGGGTATTTATAGGATTTTTGAGAATTCCTAGGGGAAATGGATGGCCAAGATTGAGCCACCAAATATCAAGATGTAGGGCTAAGGTGAGTTGAGAACTCACAAGCCCTCACATCTTGACATGTGGCATGTGAGATAGCCCTAAAAGGTGAAGTGGACATGAGGTGGAAGGAGAAGGACATGACATGGAGAGGGGTACAAAGTACCTTGGGATTGGACAAGATCTCCTCATAAAGGAGGTACTTGTCCCCATGTGGGAGAGAGGACAAGTGGGAATTAAAAATTCCTCAAATATCCTTATGGGGATGAGAGAAGGAATTTAAAATTCCTTAAATGCATTGAGATTAAATGTGAATTAAAAATTCACATGGGGAAGGGAGATGCCTTGTCCAAAAGGAGAAAGCCTTTAATAGGGTTGACTAAGGACACATGTCATAAAGGACATGGGGAAGAGAAAAGGAATTTAATATTCCTTGGAAGGATAAAAGGAATTAAAAAATCCTTGAGAGGTTGATTAGGCTAGTTAGTGAGGGATTAGAGGATGGTTAGGTGGCTAAGACAGATTAGAGGCCAACTTGCAAAAGTTGAAGGATGTGACACCTCCTAATCAAGAATTAGGCATGTGCACATCCTAATGATGAGATTAGAAGAAGGATTAGGATAAGATAAAAATGATGGAGGATGTGACATGAAGGGAATTAAATAAATGAAATATTTATTTAATTCAATTGATGGAAGGAGGACTAAAGATATAAGGTATTATTGATTAAATACCTTAGGGATTTGGAAAAATTAAAGATATTAATTAAATAATAGCAGTATTACTTAATTAACGAAAATAAGACGAAAGGGGATGAATTTGGATAAGTTAAGTGTTCAAATTTAGACATCTACAGTAACATTTGAAAAATCAATTCAAAACCTTAATCTAATAGAATCCACAAATTTTTGGTAGATCTGAGAAAAGATATGATTTTATGCACCTATCACAAAAAGCCTCTGCTCAATGTTCTCCTAGGATAGATTCACCCTAGGGAAAATGGGTCTTGCTACAAGTGTTTAAAATATACTTTCATAGTCCTTTGCTCCTACATCTCCATTCCCAATTCATCTAGATTTCACAGTGAGAAAGACAAAATTGAATTCTACAGGTGAGTTTTTGTGGCTTGACAACAATGTTGACAACTTTGCAAAATTGCATTTTTGATGAATCTTCAATCCTTCTTCAACCTAAGATCTACAACACACACAAGAGGGATTTTTTTTTATTTTTGGTGAATGGGGCTTTCCCTTGGACAAACCCCATTTTGATAATTAAACCTTGAAATGGAATGAAATATGAATGGAAGAAATGATGGATGAACACTTGCTATGTTGCAACTCACCAAACCCTTGAATTGAGATCCTTGAAGGACTGAAATCTAACACATCTCTCCAAGGACTTGATCTTGCATGAAATGGTCTTGATGCTTGAAATTTTACTTGAATGCTTGAAACCTGCATCACTATGTTAGCTCCAAAAATATGCATGAATGAAGATAGCTTTGACATGATACTTGAGATCTTGAATGTTGTAACAAATGAATGAGGAATTTTCTCTTGAGCACCTTTGACAATAGTATTTGCTATACTTTTTGCTCTCATGAAAATTCTAGGATTTGAATTGATAAAAAGACCTTGTATTTATAGTTAATTTTCTAATTTCCCAAAAATTAAACATCAAAGGTTGACAATTGCAAATTGAATTTGAATCATGAAAATGTTGGAAAAAAATATTAATAATTGGGGTCCTAAACTTAAGGGGGGCCCATTCACCCTCGGGAAGATGGGTCCTAGGCCCCAAACCTAGGACACACCAATTTCAAGGTAATTTAATTAATGTGTGGAATTGTTTAATACAAGTTTCCCATTCGGAAGACAAGATTAATTAGGCTTTTAAATACATAATTGGAGAAATTAGAGGCTTAATTAAGTCCAATTAATCAAGGGACCCAAACATAGTGTCAAAATATAAACAAGTACATTTTTTGACACTATAAAAGGTAAAGAAAAGAAACCAAAAAGTAGAAATATTGACCTTGATGTGCTAATTTTCAAAATATATCAAAAGGTGTATTAGCTATTTTATTTTTAAGTATTAGAGATGAAATTCTCTTACACAAAAATTTTAGTTTCACCTTCTAAATCTTGGATTTTGCTAGAAATTATTCATAAAGGAACTATGATTTGAAAATTATTAAATTAATATGATTTTTTTACAAAGCCTATGAACACAAACCAAAAAGTAACAAACTACCTTGCTAAAATTAAAAATAAGTTTCAACCAGATGGTTTCACAAGGCGTGGGGAGGCACCCCCTCCCCCGCCAAGGTTTGTATGGTGGTAAGCACCACGTTGTGCCCCTACTTTCTGTCTTTCTCTGCTTTCCTGTGTGTCGGCGTGCTCTGTTTGTGGTTTTTGCTTTATTGTGTGTGGTGTGTTTTCCCGTTTGTGTGTTGAGGCTCCTCGGCTCTGGCTCTTTATCTTGTTGGAAGGGTTTAACCCTTTATGGAGGGGGGTTTGAAACCTCCTGACACCAATGACCCTGGTTCTCTACAAAGCACTGGTGCAAAATCGTTCAAAGATGCACTCGCAAACCCAGGCTTCTCAGCGATTGTAGGCTCAAAATTTTCAGTGGTTGAGGGCTACAAGGTGGGCCGCGGGGAAGGTAAGCACTCCTCTAAAAACCCTAATGACCTTTTCTTGCATCCAAACATGGAAATGAAAGAAACAATTGCTAATGAGAGGAACCATTTAAGGAACACTACAATTTTCTTAGCGGTTGCAGACATGAATAAATTTCCTGCAAGAAGATACATAGATAATTGGTTTATTAATGTTTGGCAGAAGAAATTCAATACTCATGTTTCCTTTTGTAGATTATTACAGAAAGGTCTTTTTGTGGTTTTCTTTAAAAATAATGAAATGCAGAAAAAAACACTAGAAAAATCATATTGGAATATAGGAGGTTGTGCTTTCCGCGTCTTCGCCTGGTCGGCCTTAGCAGTTGTAGAGGAAGTTTTATCCCTCTCCTGCCCTAGGTGGATGATCGTGAAAGATCTCCCACCAGAGTTCTGGAGATTAATCCCTCAAATCTTGGAGCCCCTTGGAAAATTTCTGAAGGTCGATGAGACCAGAGTGGCTCTTCCCAATCTGGATGCTAAGGTTCTGATGTAGATTAATCCCGAAATAGAGATTCCCAAAAGTCTAAAAATTTTTGAGGAGTGTGGGGTGAATTCCTACCCTCTAGAAGTTCTAGGCAGCATGAACGCCTATTTTTTTGGCAAAAGGGAAGGTCATCTTAGGAAGAACTGCCTGATTCTCCAAAATAAAGTGGGTAGGACTTCTTGGCCTCCTGGAAATGCAAATCATTCCAATGTCACTACTCCTAATCCTTCGTTTGAGTTGGCTAGATGCTAGTGTGGTCTTCATTCGAAGTATGTGGATAATGGGAAGTCTGAGGCTGTCAAGCATGACCCTCTTGACACAACTAATGCTACTTTCCCATACCCAACCTCAAATGATATTCATCTTCATGCTATGTCTAATCCTGTTGTTGAGGTCACCCACCATAATCAGTTCTCTTCCCTTGGATGTGTTGAGGATTACATTGATGTCAAGTCAGACGCTCATGTTGTTACTCCCTCCAAACCTTCTTCAACCCGAGAGCTCACCAACGTTGTCCCTCTTCTTGAACGGCTAAATGCTCAGCAACTTGCCTTACGCAACATAAAGAATAGGATCTCTGCAAATTTTGGGGGAACTGGCTCTTCCCTAAAAACCATGGAATGTTGTATTAAAAAAGGAGCCAATCAATTTGACTTTGAAATTATCCCTATTCAGAATGAGGCTTCTAGGGCTATTGAGGTGACCAATGACCCCAGGACTCACCAGTCAGATTTGATGGATTGCTCCCAAAATAAAGCAAAGGACAAACCAACAATTCTAAATGATGACTTCACTGCTGTTGTAGAGTCCTCCATCACATCTAAAGAAGCTATGGGGGCTTGTACAGTAACAACTGGCAATGGCCATGCTACAATTTGTTTTGATATTTTGGGCCCTTCATCTAGTCTGGGGGATGGGTACCTCGAGGCCATGGGCCACCCTGGTATCCCTAATCACCCTCACTTGGCTGCAAACATCAACCTTCTTACTATTGAAAATAAGGAAGATGAGCCTAACCTCTCCAAAGACTTTGAAGTCGTCCCCAACTAGGACTCGGTTTTAGCTAACAGACCCTCTGAGGGTGTCGCACAGGGGTCTAAAGACCAAGCCCCGAAGTTAAAAAATGGGCTTGGAAGGCTGAGGAAGGATAAAAATTATTTCTCGGTGAACAAGAATGATGGGAATTCCAAACACAAAATAAAAAAGAACAGTGTGATAATACAATCTTCAGTGGCAAAAAAATTGGAAGTTGAAGAAAGGCTCCCCAAATGTTTTGAACAGTTCTGGCAGGAACTGAGTGATAACCCAATGAATCGGGATGATGAAGCTTAATTGTATCTCCTGGAATGTCTGAGGAGTGGAATCCCTAGATAGGAAGTACATCATCAGGAAGTTTTTAAACATTCAAAAGCATAAAGACTTTGTGTTGTTGCAAGAAACTAAGGCTATTGGTTTCTCCCTGGATTTGAACCTTAGGTTCATATGGACTGGGGCTACTTCCTTCTCGACCTTGCATGAGCGCGGTAGGGGGGTTCCTCCATTTTGGTGGCTAACCATTGGAAATAGTGGATTAGTGGTAGCGGCCGTTCTCCATGCAACTAGGCGGTTTGGATCACCATTAAAAAGGATAACTTGGAATTTGGGGTCTATTCTGTGTATGCTCCAAATGACTATAAGGATAGAATCATTTTGTGGCAATGGTTATCCTCTCTTCTGTCCATCCCTTAGGTCCTAGTGGCAAACTTCAACATGATTGAGCAATCGGAGGATAAATGGGGAGGCATCGATATGACCTGGAAGGGAAATGAGAAATTTTTCTGGCTAAGGCTAAAGCATAAACTTAATTTGATTGACCCTATGGAAAGGGGCAAGAAACGTTGCAAAGGAATTTGGTATTCTTGGTGTAATGCGCAAAAGGTAGGCAACATAATTTACTACAGGTTAGACAGGATTTATGCTAATAAGGATTTTTTCAGCTACACCCTGGATGAGCTGGGGTCCAAAGTGAGTGTCCACCCTTACACACTTTCAGACCACCACCCAGTCATAGCCAACCTCACTGCCCATCAGGGTAAGACAAGGCAAACCTTAGGAAAACCTTATTTCCTTCTCAATACTCAATTCCTTAAAAACCTTGACTATTTGAGGCTATTGCCTCCATAAGGGAAATCAATAAGTGGCTTTTGAAAGACTCCTCGGCAATCGAAAGGTGGAACTCCAATGTGCAAGCTTAGAGGAGACTCTTTCAAACTGTGGGCAAGAAATGTGCTCTGGATGCAAGGAAAGAGGAGAAAGAGCTTCAAGAGCGGTTGTTTAATGTTGAATCCAGCATTGAGCATCACCCTAATGATATCAGGCTTTTCCAAGAGGTGGCCCTAGCAAAAGACAACCTAATAAAAATTCAGAACTACAAGGTCAATGGGCTTAGGTTCCACACCAAATTAAACTAGTTGAAAGAGGGGGACAGAGGTTCAAAGTTCTTCTTCAACTTCCTCAAGGAAAAAAGGGCTAGTGAACAGATTGATCAGATCTAGGATGGGGAGAAGATGTTGAATACTCAAGAAGATATTCTCAAGCAGTTTGTATGTTTCTTTAAAAATCTATTCTCTTCAGAGGGAGACAGTGAAGCAGCCCTAAATGCCAGGGAAGTTGTGGGAAGGCTAATTCCCGAAAAGATCTCAGTGGAAGAGGCTAGCAAGCTTGTTGTCGGGCTTACCAAGGAAGAAATTCAAGCGGCTATTAATTTGATGAGCAATGATAAATCTCCAGGCAGTGATGGTTTACCCATTGAGTTTTATAAATGCTTCTCTGAGTGGGTAAGTGAAGACCTTCTTGAGGTCTATGAGGATACCCTGAGTGGTGGGTCTCTAGGAAGATAGATCAACAAAGGGATTATCAAACTCCTTCCAAAGGGAGGGGACAAAATGTTGGTTAAGAATTAGAGACCCATCACCTTGTTGAATGTTTCTTACAAGGTGTTGGCAAAGGTCTTAGCCCTAAGATTATTCAACATCCTTCTGAAGCTTATTAACCCTACTCAAACTGGTTTTGTTAAGGGAAGATACATTTTGGAGAATCTGTTGACAAGCTGGGAGGCGATGGAGTGGGCTAGGAAATCTGGGTAGAATGTGGTGATGTTGTTGCTAGACTTTGAAAAAGCTTATGATCAAGTGGAGTGGGGTTTTTTAAGGATGACACTGCAAGCTTTTGGCTTCCCTAGGGAATTCTATAATATGGTTGATGTGCTCCTGAAGGATGCATTTGCCCAGATTAATGTTAATGGAACTCTTTCTGATGAAATTATGCTAGAAAGATCCATTCGCCAAGGTTGTCCTTTGGCTCCTGCATTATTTATCATTGCTTCTGATGCTTTGTCTTATTTATTAAGGGACCACTCCCTCTCCCCAAGAATCAAAGGAATCTCCCTTCCTGATAATAACGAGCTTATTAATGTTTAGTTTGTTGATGATACCTCTCTTTTTATTGAGCTTCTTAAGGACAATATGGATGTCCTGATGGTTAAACTCAATTTGTTTTCACAGGCTTCTGGGGCAAGAATTGCTAATGCTAAATCCATTATGTTGGGTTGGAAAGAGACCCCCCCCCGACTGGCTAATAGAGTATGGTTTTCAATGGGGAGGCCCTGACATGCAAGTAAGGTACTTGGGCATACCTTTTGCGGTTAGGCCAAACCTTCAAGAAATGTGGAATTGGATTGCCTCCAAAATTGAATTGAAATTTGAGAAATGGAACTGGAAATATCTGTCTCTGGCTAGGAGGATGCAAGTTTGTCAAAATATTTTATCCTCCTACACTACATACTTTGCTTCAGTCTAGTTTTTCTGCAGTTACCAGATAAATGAGATTCAAAAAAGAATAAGGGGATTCCTTTGGTCTGATGGTAAAGGTGGCAAAAAGAAACACACTGTGAGATGGGATTGGTGTTGCTTAGACAAGATGCAAGGAGGGCTAGGGTTAAAAGATTTGAGACAGCAGGGGATTGCCTTGGCTTCCAAGTGGATAGTGAAAGCCTTAAGTGGTAATGAACCATGGAAGGTTCTTATCAGAAAAAACATTCAAGAAGCCGCCCCTAAGTGGGCGAAAGCCTGGAAAAATCTGCCTTTGTGTGACATCCTCACTAGTAGTCATAATATGAGCACTGATGGTTCTCTTGTCTTCAAGAGTTTGTGGAAGGCCTAGGAGCTATCCAAGTATAATGTTCAGTTCAAATCCCCTAAGGTCTCGTTTCCTAACTCCTGATGTCAAACCTATAGCTCCGTTTGGTGGAACCTTTATCACAATGGTAAGTCACTTGCCCTTCTCCAAGGTTGTTCTGCTAAGCTTTAGAATCAAATGGGGGTAAAAGTTTTTAATGACATTATGGTTGATGGTAATATTAAGAATTGGGAGGTCCTGAGAGCAGAGTTTGATCTTCCCACCTCCACAGTAAGAACGTTTCCATTCTGACTGAGGCTTGTAAAAAAGGAAACTTCCCCTCAAACAATAATAGGGTGAGGGAGATTGGAGACAATCTTGTGTGGAGAGATGGGGGAAAACTTTCTGATCTCAAGGCTAAAACAATCTATAAAGATTTAGTTGCTATTAATGTTGTTCCAGATCACTGTAATCAATGTTGGAATGTTTCTCTTAGTGATAAGGATTAGAAAAAGGTTCTTCTTGATGTTTGGAGCAATAACATTGAGCCTAAGAAGGCTTGCTTTAAATGGCTTGTTTTACTTAAAAAATTACCTTTCAAATCTAACAGGAATGATATTGATGTGTGCAGTATTTGTCACACTCCATAATCTGTTAATCATATATTATTTGATTGTTTCTATGCAAAAGAAATCTGGAAAATCTTCTGCAATAATTTGAAAATCTGGGACAATGACAAAATTAGTTGGAAAAATGTGTTATTTTGTGATAAAAAAATAAGGATTATTTCAAATTTTGGAATATTTTATCTGTTGAAATTCTTTGGCACATTTGGAAAGCAAGAAATGAGGAAAATTTTAAGGGTTGCAGGAGGGTGCTTACTAAGTCACATAAGAGACTCACGTTTCTTCATGTTGCATTGCAGGTCTCCCTTCTCACCGAGATTGCACTTCCCCAGTTCGTAAGAAGCTGCAGGAGTGAGCCAGTCACAATCAGCAAGGATAATCTTACGTGTGGTCTTGCATACGGATCGGACAGCAGAGGGACTGATGCTTTCTTGGATGCATTTCAAGAGTTTCTACGAGCTTTCAATAAAGATGTGTTTGATAGTGGAGAAAACAACTAGCAGCCTTGATGATTCCTGGCCATTACCTTCCGATCAGCATTAGGAATATGAACATAGATCGAGATGTTTTCTATACTTCTGAACTTATTAGTGTTTTGTTTATTCTTTTAGTCGGCTGGATATACAGAGATAAAGGAGTTCATGTTCAGATTTATAGGTCACTGCGACAATGGAGATCTTCGAGGGCAAATCTCTGAGGCTACTGTCTAATGGGGTTGTGCTGATCAATCATAGAGAGATAAAGTATGGATGTGCATGGCAACATAATCAGCCCAGTCTCTCTAGCTTCATGAAGGCACTTGAAGTCTTGCAAAAGGAAATCAATGGTCAAGCTGAGAAAAAGAAGGCACCCCAGGTGAACAAAAGTTCAAGGCTACTCATAGATGATAACCAAGAAATTGCGGAGAACATGTCTAATGAAGAACAGTTGGCTGCAGAAACTCTGGCAAAGTTTCTAAGACTATTTAGAGAGGGCTCGGTGACAGTCTTCAGGGAGGAAGTGCAATGTGGATATGCTCACCACTACAACCAAGAAGAGGTCGATGCCTTCATGAGAGCATTGAACAAGTTCCAAGGAGTGTTCAACAATGGAAGTAGGCCCAAAGATATTCACATGCCAGGTCCTTAGGAAGACGAAGACGCCACCTCAACCATTGAGGAAGTAAGGTCCAGTTCCAAGGTATATTATTTTTTTGTCACATGATGTACAAAGTGGTAACCATACTAGCTGGCTAGCTGAAAATATAACAGAGATACACCTACTAAACCTCTCAATTTTGCTCACTGTAAGTCATAATTTGACCCAATTGTTAAGTGCAGTTGGATAAGCATCAGTTGATAGATGTCATGATCTAATCGCTGCTCTGCAGATCTGTAATTATTTTTTGATATACTATATTTAATAAAAAAAAAACACTGATTCCAAAGAAAAATAATAAAAATGCATGCTAAGTTATCAAGAAAATAAACTATTTTTAATAAACAATAAATATATATTTTTTCAAATATTCTTATCATTCTAAAAATCATCAAAAATCCTATAAAAAAGATCCATATTAAAATTTCCAAACCATGGTGCTCTAGGGCACATAAGATGAACTGTTCATTTTTAAAAAATATAATAAATAAAAATCTAAATTCCAGGATACAATAAAAATAAATAAAAAACATCCAACAAATGGTTGGTAGTGGGGGTGGTTTATGTAATAATTTTCAAGGATATTGAATGACTAATGGAATTGGATACGTACTTTGAAATGGTGGCTTCTTTTAATATAACAAATTTTGGTTGGTAGTAGTATAGTTAAGGCCTGTTAGACTTTTTTTTTGCATTTGGTTTTCTAGGTGGTTAGTTTTCTAGGTGTAAAATGATATTTATTTTAGGGGCTTGGTGTGGAAGAAGGTGTCATTTTTCAGTAGAGAAGGATATACATGTTGATGTGAAAAAGAAGGGGGTCAATAGAGGAATAAAAAAGTATCCAGCGAGGAGAAGGATAATTTCTTTATACTATTCAAGAAGTGAGACATTAGGATTGTGATATTAGGCATTTGGTGCATCATATATAGGAGTTGGAAAAGGATCTTTATGGAGCTCCATTTGTTAGTTTCAATCTACCATGGAAAATTTAATGACAGACCTAGGGCATGCATGAGAGAAGGAACTTGTTTAAAATATCTCAAACAATTAGCTATATCTCCTTTCTATCAAATATTTTTCATTTTTTCCTCCTCCATAATAATATTTAACCTAAAATTCATTAGGTAAAAGGGTATTCACATGTGATGACGATTTGATTAAATTTTTAGTAAAAGGTATTGGAAACTATCACATAAGGTGTTAGGGTTTCCATCCCAATTGAGAGAATCCCATCCTTCTTTGAATTTTTTCTTGAGGATGAGTTCACAAAAGAGTTGGTGGTATCCCCTCCTTGTAAGGCTTCTTCCTTTGAAACTTGAAATAAAATTAATTGTAGTATTAAGAGGCTTTGTGATAGTTTGATTATTTTCTAGTATACCTTAATCCCATTTGGATTTCTCCTTTTAGCTATTGGGATAAGGGTTATTATTTTCTTAAGTTGGTCCATTCAACATTGGTTTGGTTGATATTTTATGTCACTTTATGGAATTCCTAAATACCATTTTTTGCATTAGGTTTGTGGTTGGGGGTCTACACTAGTTCCATGTTACTTTATTTCTCAATTAATGTGTATTCACTATTTTAACTAGTTATGCTCTTGCATTAATGTCTCTTTGGATCCTTGGTTTATGTGGAATTTTAGATCTAGTTGTCTTTTGTCACTAACATCTAGGGGATAACTACTTCCTTTCTCAATCAATTATGGGATCCCAATAAGTATATTATCAAATAATGAATGGATTTTAGACAGTGAATCATCCAATCACATAATGTATATGTATTATAATTTATTTAATATTGAAATATGTAAAAAAATATACCTAGGAGATAGTTTTATCATAGAATCCAAAAGTGACATGAAAATTTTAAATATTTATGAATCTATTGGAGATGCCCTAATTTTTCCAAAATTAAGGATTTTTTTAATCTTGTTCTCATCTTGCTAAATAAAAATTCAAAGTTCTTAGAGATAGTTGAATGTATATCAAAGATCAAATTAAAGCAATTATTCCAAAAGGTATTCATAAAATGGTGTCTTTATCTATAATAACTTTTCAAGAGAAACTTGCTTAACTAAAACATATTTTTGGCATGAAAGATTAGGACGCATACATATAAAAAAATTAAATGTAATGTCTCATCATAGTTTAACTATTAGATTACTTGAATTTCAAAAAAAATGAAAACCCATAAAGAATGCCTCCTATCTTAAAAAAATACTCCACTTTTCGACAAAATTCATAATCAAATTTCATGTAAACCCTTTGAATTATTTCATTGAGATTTACTAGGAACTTTTCAAAGTTCACTCTCTAAATAGGTCTATCTCTGCTCTTACAATTATCAATGATTGTTCTAGAAATGATTGGTGATAGTATATTAAAAAATAAAATGATTATCTTTCTAAATTTAAAGAATTTAAATCCATACTTAAAAATTAGTACAATCATAAAGTAAAAATTCATGGGACTAATAATGGAAATAAATATATATAGATAAACAATTTTATAATTTTTGTGCTTTGTGTGGGATACTAAGAGAATTAACTAACCCTTGTTCTCCCCAATAAAATTTTGTAGTTGAAATGAAAATTGAAGTCATTTAAATATTTAGATCCATAATACATTTGATATATATACCTATGTTTCTAAGGGATGAAGCCATGCACACAACTATAATATTATAAATTGAGTTCCTATACATTCCTTGCATTATCCAACTCCCTTGGGAAAAATGGTCAAATAAATAACATAATATCTCTCATCATAGAATCTTTGGGATTCCTACATCTGTTTCCATCCCTAAACAAAAAAGAAAAAAAAATTGACTCCACATATTCTTAACTATTTATTTATTAGATTATTAATTATTTATAAATGGTATTTTTGAATGGGTGTGACGAATAACCCTCCTAGTTTTTTTACAACTCTTCTCCTACATTTAAGGGGATTCTCTCTAATTAAAAGGGAAAACAATTTGGAAATTAATAGTGAATTCTATGGTTATGCACAATAGGTATTATTGACCATGTCAAAATAAGGAGAGATTCTCCCCATAATTGGTCTATATTTTAATAGACTATTCTTTAAGTGTTTTATAATGGAATGATGCTTTATTTAATTTGTTAACCACAATAGTTTTCCCATGTATATATTATGGAATGTGTTTAGTATGTGTATGTTGTGATTCTTAGTTTATTTATATTATATTTATTTGAAATTATTAATAATATGAGATCCTAATTTCTAAAATAAATCATCACATGTCTCTACATTAAGGTTTTTCAGTAGAAGCCCCATCTATCTTTTGTATAATTATTGTGAATTGTTAGATTAGATTTAGTCTGGAGCATCTAATAGTATGCATTCACAAGATTTATAAAAATATCAAAACTACATCAAGACATACAAGATACCAATATGGATGAAAGTAGGTCAACCCACTAATGCCATGGAGTATTTTGTTAACTTTATTTTTAAGGTGGAATATTATTTTCTCTTAAACAAAGGATTAACTATAATAATTAACAAACTAGATGATTTATGGTATTACTAAATCACATTAAATCATTATGCCTAATTTTCTAAGGTGTTTACACCAATGTATTCTTTTAAATTTTCAAAATTATATATTCATGATAGTATTTTACAACATATGAAAAAATGCAATTTTTAAAGATTGCAATCATGACCACCCACAGAGATATATTTCATGCTTCAACTAGATGTACCAGAGATAACAAATGAGATACACACTTTCCTTGAAAAAAACATGATACTACATGAAGATTATAAAGATTCACATATAAGTCTTCATGCCACTATATTGAAAAATGATAACCATTCTCTTATTATTATAAAAGAATTCAAAGCATTTGAAAAGGGTGCCATTTATTTTGTTTAGTAACAAGCATTATCCATACATTAGCATAAAATGATTGGCATGAGATGTAGCATAGGACGATATAGAAACACTTAGAAGTGTAGATTGACACACAAAAGATTCAAAAATCATCCATCCATGTATAAAATAGTTCAAATGTCTTAAAATAATAAAACAAAGTATTCATCTCAACATTAAAGAAATCTTAAAATAATCATTTTATATAGAATATAAATTTTAAAGATGTATGCATTTAAATTTCTATTTTATATTAAAAAATCTAAAATTAGTGCAATGAAGGTTTCAATTTTTTATTTTATTTTTATAAAGTCCATTTATGTACATTCGTCATAATTATGTCATGACCACTTATGAGATATTCCAAAACAAAGTACACGGCAAAAGAAGAGAGTTTAAAATTCAAGTAGGGACAAAAACCAATTAATTTTTATTTTTGAAATTTTTGAAACAATACAAAAGTTTACCCTTATTATAGGATGTACCTCTTATATTGCATGTTAGAGTAATCAGACACATTCTTCTTACTTGTTTATTAGAGAACACAGACAGACATATTCACTTTCTTCTTCTGATGCTAAGTTGAACCGGCATAAAATCGGTTCCTGTGAAAATTAGAAAAATAAGCATACGGTGCATGGTGAGTTTGAAGGAATAGGTTAAGCGATCAACAGGAGGGAAGATCTTTGGGCGGAGGAAGAAGAGATTGAGATCTGCCTCCATTTCCATTTAAAACAATCCATGCCATCTTCAATCCCCAACTGGTATGCAGCTCGAGATGACAATGCATAAACCATACTCCTGCAATTACATACATTCGGTTGGATAATATTCATGTGAAACAAGAACAATATTATTGAAACTAAATGAGCGATTGAAGGTAGCATTAAGTGATGATAGTAATACCTGGATTATCAGCTAGGAATCGGAGAGCCACCCAACCTCCACTGGGAACTCCAATTGTGTTTCTCTCGGGAGGATCTACCAGATTAAAGTTAGAGGGGTCAGTGCTTGAATTGTAGTTTCCCACACCTTGACCCACTACGAAGAAGTTGAAGCCGTGTAGATGCAGAGGATGGCTCTCGAAGGTCACAATGCTGGTGTCCTGCAGAACTAGCTGTATGCTAGTATTGAAGGGAACCACTTCGACTCTGGTATCGTTGAGGGTTTGTGTGTTGTTAGGAGGCGTTCCCGTGTAGTTGAAAGGAAATGGCGGATTGTCAGGGAAAGTGGTATTGTAAACTCCATTGGACTGGTTAAAGTAGTATGCTTGGAGAAGGGCAGTGGTGGGAAGAGTGAAGGATATGTTGTTAATGGAGGCTGTAAATTTGGTGTTGTTGGGGCCTTGACATGTTTGTCCTTGGGGACACGGATTCAGTCCCAACCCCACTGTGAATAGGAACTGTCTATCCACCTTCTGAGGAACAGCTGCTGCTGGAAATTTCAGATTGCCCAAGCTTCTCATCTTTTGGCTAAAATTGGCAGCAAATGAGGTATCATTCGGGGCTGGAAGCACTGGTTTCATCATAGGAAGAGAGGATGAGGACGAATTAACTGCTGTCCCATTGGAAACATACTCCAAAATTCCAGCACTGGTTGAGTTATCAAAAGCTGCTGTTCCCGTAGCGAAAGGGCCTGCATACATGAGGAATGTGGCATTGGGTGGCTGAGATTTAGCTGTCAAGAGGACGTTGGTAGTCTGGCCAGGTGTGATAACAATAACATTGGCTTGAAAAGGCTTAACATACACAGCGTCCGCTTCTACCACAGTCAATGTATGGTTGGCGACACCGAAAAACAATTCACCATTAAGCGCAGCATTAACTAGACGAAGTAGGTAAGTTTTCCCAGGGATCACTTTGAGCCTCAATGTATCTGCATGACACAGGAGACCTTTGTTACATTTAAGAAACCGAAAAAATAAAGACCAGTCTGTTTATGATTCTTTCATTTTATTTATCCATCCTCACCGTTGGCAGAGCAGTTATACATAAGTCCAGGGAGTCCATTCATGGTATACGCATCTGACACATTAGCTTGCGCCCCAGTTTGCATTGCTTGATTGATAACAGCCTCAGTGTCTGCATTCCACCACTCCCCTGCAATTCACAATGCAACAACAGTGTTTTCATTTTAAAATTAAGACTAGTGTACAACGGCAAGACATTATCAGCGAGTACTGAAAGACGTACCAAAAACTATAGGCACTTCCTGGTATGGCTGAGGGAATGGGTAAGAAGCATTCTTTTTGGGATAGATGATAATGGGACCATGCACGGTTGCTCGCAACCATGAGATGTGGGCATGCCACCACAGTGTTCCTCTCTGCCTTTTGACAATAAAGTTGTACACGTAACTTTGCCCGGTTTGAATTGGACACTGAGTGACATAAGCGGGACCATCCGCCCACCCAGATCTAAGCTGCCGAATTCCATGCCTGAGCAATTCATAGGAATTCATTAGGTGCACCCGCTAAAGCAATACATGATAGAGAGAGGAGCATCAGCAAACATAATAAATAACTGAGTTGCAGGAGCAGAAGAGATACCAATGTATGCTGATATTGTTTTGAACAAAATTTGTTACTTTGATAATCACGCGATCTCCTTCTCGAGCAACTATTGGAGGCCCTGGATATTGCCCGTTGACAGTAACGAGAGCTTTCGTAGTACAAAGACGAGTCACATTCTTCATTTGGATCTGTAGATATTTAGAGCAAAAATAAGAATAAAATAAATGAATGGTTTTCTGTACAATAAAACATTCAATTCATTTCATACAAACATACAACCCACGTTGAATTTGTAGTGCCTTGTAATCACGGTATGTTTCCCCAAAACAATTTGAACAGTGAAGCACAATGCCAAAAGTGGCAACAGGAGTCGGCCATAAAATGTCTGCATTGCAAGAGTCATACAGTACTGCTTATAGAGTCTGATCTGAACTTAAATATGCTAAATTGTTTCTGACCTGAGATGTGAAAATCTGTTTCTCTGTGTGTGTATATATAGATACAAGGATTAAATCAGCTGTGAGGTCCTTTCGCTTTTGTTGGGGAGGTCGATATGCAGTACTAATATCTTAAAACGTTTATAAATCCATAAGGAATTTGTTGTTATTTTCTTGACTTTTCTTTAAAAATCCATAAGGAATTTGTTGTTATGAAGATAAGTTGGCGCTTTCTATTTGGAGTGGCTACCAAGTAAAGCAGGCGCCCGTTAAACACACCATCTTTTCCCATTGTCATTTAAATCCATGTAAACTAAACCCGTGTTGGTATACCAACTGCTGCTCATATTTTTGTTATTGGACATTTTCCAGTTAGGGCGTTCACATCCATTCATCCAGACTGGTCAAAAAAAAGAATTTGACAATTTAGACTGAAATTTGTCCTCCTTGAAAGCCTTTAACGTCCATATCAGCAGGCTGAGAGATAAATTTTGGCATTAGAACTAAAATTTCTAGTTAAGAGACATCTAATTTATAAATAACTTTATATATGGCTAGATTTGAATATATGGCTAGATTTGAAGATATAGAATCGTAACCTAAATGATTTTATTTCATTTGAATCAAATTAAAATAGGATATTAAAATAGGATTATGGCTAGATTTGAAGATGTAGAATTATAATCCAAATGATTTTATTTGATTGGAGTCTAATTAAAATAAGATGCAGTGTTCTGGACTTTGAGTCATCAGAGACATTACTATTTGGTAAGACTTCTTTCCTTGCTTTTTTTTATATGGAATTTAGATCTTTATTTTGTCTAATAAGCATAAGATTAATTTTCAGTTTTAAGTTACATTTATTAATAGATCATTTCCTATTTTATATTAATAATGATTTTTTTGTCCTTTCTTTATATAGAATTCAGATTTTTGTATTGTCTAATAGATATAAGGCTAAGATTTATGTTTAGGTTGTATTTATTAATACATCATTTCTTATCTCCTCTATCTAATTTAGATTTTTTTGTCTAATAGATTCAAGATTATGATTTAGGTTGAGCTTGCATGTTTTTAATTTGTCTTATTAATTAGTATATTATTAATCAATATATTAGTTTTTTTTAGTAATTGTCAATATATATGCATATTGATATCAAATTTGATGTGGTATTGGAAATATATTAAATAGATAGTTATTTATAGATGTGTATGATATAATAAAAGATGAAAAAAAATACTTGATTATTATCACTACTTCATTATTACCCATTTACATGGAGGTTATTGGGACCCAACAATCTGTCCATTCTTTTTGCAAGTCTCACTTAATTTGCTATTACATTGTGTTGGATTGGTGTCAACTTACCTTTGATAATAGATCTAAGAAAATATAATTGATTTTATCCTAAGCTATAATTTTGTTCAAGTTAGTTCTACAGTGTACCCTACATGATCTAAAAAAATACAACTGATTTAATCATAATTTATTTATTTTTAAATATGCAGTTGTAGGATTATTTTTCCATGGGCTTTGTAGATTGTTAGAGTTTTGGAACTTTGGAGGTTTCTTTACTAGCATTCCATCCTCACCATATCTTCTTCCCATTGTATATTATACTAGCGCTTGCACCCCAATGAGGTGCAATGGTTATGCCAATAGTAGGATATACTCTGGCAATATATTGAAGGGCAAGGGAAAAAATCACAAAAAAATGTAAATTGCTTTTCTTAAGACTAACTATTTATAGCAAAAATCAATTGATGATGGGATACGAGAAGATTTGAATATGAACAAATGAAACTTAATTTAAATTGGTATGTCATGCTAAATGGTTTTACAACATAATATTTTTTGTACAATGAAAGAAGACCTGTAACTTAAAAGGTCGATTGGATTAAGTACAATTGTTGGTGGTTAATGATATACCTTGTAACTAGGAATGTAACATAATCAAAAAATACATGTTGCAGGAAACTATTTTTATAATACAAAAACTATTTTATGACACATCAAAACCACTAACTCAAGAGATTGGTTATGTATAATACAATTGTTGGTGGTTGATGATGAGTTTCTTAGTGTTTATCCACTCCAGTAGCTAAGAATAATCATTTTAGGTGAATTAATTGCTTGTGTTTTCGTCTATCATTCTCAGAGACTTTTGTTAAACAATTCATGAGTTTTATGTATGCCTTCAATTTCCTTAAGAAAAACTTGTTAGATAGTTCACATTATTGTGCATGAATTTTCATTTTGAATTATGCATACTTGGGTAAATTTTGTTGCTAGAAGAGCTAGATTAAGTTCTATCTCTCTCCTCAAACTCTTAAGGTAACCTGTATGCAAATTGTGAAAGCCTAGGCATGTGAATGGTTTGACTAAATAGTTGACGTAATGTGGCTTAAGGAAATGCCTTGGTAGTTGAATATGTTTGCAATGGGTTTTATTAAAGGCTTTAAAAACCTTCAATTAAAATTTGAACATAATCCTACATGCCTACACTTAGATTGGAGAATGGAAGAAGGGAATGGATGCCTATCAAAGAATAACTAAAAAAAAAATATTTAAGTTGGATGTAATTGTGAATGTCATATTGTATCAACACAGCCATAATGAAACTAATGCACACAATTTAATAAAGAAGGTAGACACAAAAATCTCTCTTGAATGATATCAAATTATGAATAATTCTACTTTTTAGCTTATATTGCAACACGACTCAAAATTCTTTGTAGTTTCATAATGTCTCATGAGAGGAAGGAAGTGTGGATTTAATAGTTTATATAGAGATTTAATTAGGCTCGTGTTTTATTTGACCATCCGTAAATTCCATACTCATGATTGTAAATTGTTATTGATGATGATAGAAATTCTATTTTCATGGAAAGCATTAGAAACCCAAATATAATGAGTACAAAATATGTATGATGACTAAAACACAAGACCTAACATTGATCATGGTATAAGGGTACAACTCATTTATTAAATTTTGGATTCATTAGTGATTGAGACTAATATACCTTTGTCTTATCAATCAAAATGGTTTGAATGAGACATCATTGTCATTGATTTTGTGGCAACATAGCTAGTGTCAAATGTCCTTCAGATTGTGATTGACAGTGAGGTCAAGATTAAATTAAGAGTTTGTTTTGGAATAATGTATAGACTTATAGGTTTGTAAGGGAAACCTAATGGATAGTGGTAAGGGTTGGTTAACCACAAGGAAAATTATTGATTACAAACATATTACCGTTATAATCATATCATGTATCATTTTTGATAATTTAAGAAACAAAGCAAGGATGTCGGTCCATAATCATATCACAAGTATTGTTTACCAATAAAGTTAGGATAGTATAAATAGAAAAGGAAAATATCATCTAATTTGTAAACTAAGCTATTATAGGAATTTATGAAGTCACACTATGAGGTAAATTAAATCAATGAGGTTAGAACATTATTATTAATAATATTGGGTACCCATCTTCATTTGATAATATAAAGTATATAATTAATAGCATATGCATACCAAGGTCTAAAAGGATGATTTGATACCAATGAAAAATCCCCATCTCAACCACATTGTCACCCTCCACCTAGAATGCAATCATATTGAGGTTTTCTATAGTTATACAATCCTTCATTCACATAATAATTCCAACATCAAGGTTCTCATATTTAAGAGGTTTAATAAAGTGTGGTTCTAGTGTCACTAAAACAAGTCATCATCACTTACATTATTTGGACTCCATTATCCAAAACTTGGATTAGGTAATCATGTTCATAATTCATTACATATGAAGATGTCTTTATAGTTTGAGTAAGAAAATAAGACTATATTTGATTTTAAAATTTCAAAGAGCCAGCTTAATTAATACTATATTCTATCATATCTAGGAGCTTCCTTACTTGACTTTCCCTTTATTACCATTTTTTAATCATATCTAAGAAGCTACCTTAATTGACATTCCCATAAAACAACATTTTTTTCACAAAATAATGATTTACAGTGTAAACTTTCCCAGTAAACAACCTTTGTTTCATAATAGAATAATGATTTACAGGGAAAGTCAATGTTTTATCACAAACCCCTTGGTTATTATCAGTTTACTACAAATTTTTGTTGTCCAATCATGCACCCATTCTATGAAGCATTAATTTGAATAGATTGAAATCGTCACATAGTGCAATGTTCATGGAAGATGTAAAAATTAGATTGCTAAAAAGAAGAAAGAAAACTTTAGATACTTTGAGAAAAACCAACCGGTATGAATAAAGCTAAGTTTGATAAAAAATTTCCACATGTTGCCTACAAACATGACCGGCAGGTGTAAACCCTAATTCTACAACCCTTTCCCACACATCCCTACCTATGCGAAAATAGTAGCTTTAGAACAAGATATGGACATCCATCAACACATAATGGAAGGGGGGGAAAATAATGAAATCAAACATTACAATTAAAAAGGCTCTCGAAAACATGTTTGTAAATGTGGAAGCTTGAATAAGGCATAAGGGTTGTTTGACATAAAGACATCAGGAGATGCGGTCTCATGGACTGTAGTGATTACAGGATATGCACAAAATGATTTTATTGAATAGCTTTAGAAACTTTCAAGAAAAAGAAATCAACAGGAGTAAAGGAAAATCCCACAACTCTTAGACATGTATGCAAAATGTGGAGCATAGACAAGGCACAGGAATTGTTTGACAGAATCCCTAGAAGAAATGTGGTCTCAAAGAATGCAATATTTATAGGATATGCACAAAATGGATTTATAGTTCAACTAGTTAAACTTCCAAGAAATTATAATCAGTAGATGAAAAGTCAAATTTTGCATCCTTTTCCAATATCATTTTATCAACATACGTCCTTCCATTGCATGAGTTATCATAGTATGGAAGTAAAAGCATGAAGGAATTCAATAACACAATAGAACAACTGTATCACATCATTTTGATTATCTTTCATTAGTATTCTCAAAAATATGAAGCTACAGATCTGAAACAAACTCAATCAAGCATAAACACTCATACCTGGAAATGCCTTCTGGAATGGTGCAACAACATGAAACAAATGCAGAATGGTGAATTATTGACCTTATAAATGACCATGTATAGGTCTACAATGGAGTGCAATAAGATGTAGATGACTTTGAGCAATGTTAAACCCACATCACAGGTTGCTAACCATCAGTTGAAACTTCTAATGGCGGAAAAAACTCTTCAAAAACCCCCACGTGGCCCCTCATATTTTTCTCACGATCTAATTCTAGACAGTTGCCCCAAACAAAATGAGGACCACATCCCTGATTTCAATATATAGACATCTCTATGCAGGGTTTACACCAGCAGATTAAAGCTAGAAAAAACACACACACACCAGAGGACCTCCTCTCTGAAGGAGATGCACGTCCCAAAAGTGCCCCCTCCATTTGCATTTGGTTAAACCCCTATTAATGGTGGCAGTGCACCTCACATGGTGTCCATGCCTTATTTATGGCATGACACCCCCTTTTTTCCCCAAACGATAGTCATCCCGCCCATCCAAGAATACCGAAAAATTTCTTGGCATCAAACAACAGACGAAGCTGGTGGGATTTCCCACCCACAATAGCCTATTGAATAATTATTGGGACTCATCCTTGTAGCATATACATCCACCTGATCAGGTCACAATCAAGTCCAAACCAATGGAAATTTTCCTACCTATTAATTCTATCAATTTTTCAAAATTGTTGTGGTTGTTATTGTAGTGTAGAAAAATGTACCCCTTCACATTTTCACACTATGTTTGGGTCCCTTAATAAATTGGATTTAATTAAGCCTCTGATTGGCCTGATTATGCATTTAAAAGCCTAATCAATCCTATTTTCTAAAAGGGAAACTTGAATTAAATAATTGCAAGCATTAATTAAATTGCCTTGAAATTGGTGCATCCTAGGTTTGGGGCCTAGGGAGAATAAGTCCCCCTTAAGTTTAGAACCCCAATTTTAAATATGTTTTTGGTGGCATTTTCATGATTCAAATTTCATTTGCAATTTTCAGCCTTTAATGTTTAATTTTTGGGAAATTAGAAAAATACCTATAAATACATAGGTATTTTATCAATTCAAAACATCTAACAAGACGGAAACTTTCATATGAGAAAGTATTATTGTCAAGAGCATTGAAGAGGATATTTCTTAGGTATTTGCTGTAGCATTCAAGATCTCAAGCATTATGTGAAATTTATCATCATTCATACATGTTTTTGGAGCTAACATTGTGATGTAGGTTTCAAGCATTCAAGTCAAATTTCAAGCATCAAGATCACATCATCAATCAAGCCACTTCATGCAAGATCAAGACCTTAGAGATATGAATTGATTTTTAGTCCTTCAAGGGTTCCAAATCAAGGGTTTTGTGACTTGCAACATAGCAATTATTCATTCATCATTCCTTTCATCCTTCATTATTTCAATTCAAGGTCTAATTACCAAAGCGTGGTTTGACCAAGGCAAAAACCCATTCACCATAAACAAACAATTTTACCTCTTGTGTGTTTTTCAAATCTTAGGTTGAAGAAGGATTGAAGATTCATCAAAAGTGCAAAAAATGCAAAAGCTACAAAGTTGTCATCAAAGTTGTCAAGAGACAAAAACTCAAATCTTGAATTTATTTTTGGCTTTATGACAGTGAAACCTGGGGGAAACATAAGCTTAAATATATCTCCATAGGACCCAAAAAATTGAGTTGAAAATCCATGTACAAAGACCCATTCACCCCAGGGCGAATGAGTCTCAGAGGACAATTAGTAGCAAAATTTTGGTGAAAGGTGCAAAAGTACTTAGCCTTCTTAGATCTACAAGATATTTGTAGGTTTTGTTAGATTAAGGTTTAATTTTATTATTTTAAACTTTTATTACTTTTCCTTTTTGCATTTATTTACTATTTTTAGTCTTTCTCTCAAAAGTGTTGTTTCAACAAATCTTCCTTGTCCTAGATCATAAGGAAAACAACAAGATCTCTTTCAAGGTTGACTCACCTAAGGGCTAAAAGTCAACCTTGGCCTAAGGGATCTCTTTTTCCTAATGAGATAGAGGGATATAGGTACATTATACCCCATTTTTCCATTTCTATTTATAGTAAATTATTAGTAAACCCCTATTTGAATAGAGAGCACCCATTTTCCATTTATTTTAGTTATACTAGTCATTCAAAATATTTTTTTATGCCATATAGTTTTAATGTTGCTAGAGAGTTATATTTCCTCTATTTCTATGACTCCTACTATACCCTCACCTCAAACCCCCAATATTTTCTTAAAGTCAAGTACATTTTACCAAGCTTTTGAACTTGGTATTCCCATCATCTAATTCCTCTTTCAACCTTGAAACCTAGTTGTTTACATCAAATTTATATTTCTAATTCCATTAGTGTTGAGGCCTTGAGAATCCCTCAACCATCATGTGATCTCCATTTCTCCCTCACAAATTTCAAGTCCACTCATTTTCCTTAAATACTTTTAGTGTCAAGGTCCTTGAAGAATTGCAATCCTTGATTACTACCTCCCTCTATGCATTGCTTTCCCAATCCTTGACTAGTATGAAAGAATTGCATATGTATTTTAATGTATGGAGTTTTTCTTGCATGTTTATCCTTCAACTCAACTTTGAGCCAATGATGGTGACATCATGTTGATATCACCCTAACAATAGGGTTGTGGGCTAGTCCATCCTTCTTGATATCATACTAATGTTATCTTTGTACATTGTTGATGTCATCCATTTTGTAGAGTTCCTTACTGAAACATAGAAAAATAAGGTTTCCCAAAATGGAAAGGTAAGTCAAGAGGGTGAGAATAGACCCTATGTTTCTATTTTCATTAGAGAATGAGATCCTCATTATGGATTGACTAACAACCCTTTGGTGAATGTAATGTGAGAATCTTCAAATTTCCTTATGCTTTGAGGATGAGGGTCAAGGTCAAAAAACACGTTTGGGAGAAAACTAAAAATAGAAAATCAACCTAATTATGCCAATTCAAACTTGAAACAATAATATTAAACTCAATATTAGCAAAACTAGAAAATAGATTGCAGATTTGAGAAGGGAAGAAAGGTATTTACCAGTCACCAAAAGTTAGTTTCTGAAGGAAAATTGGGACTCATTCGCCCATGGGAAAATGGGTGTCAGGGATTTTCTACAACTTTCGAGAGCCTCTGATGCTAATTTGTAGCTTCTTATTTGTCCAGGTTTTAGTGTCAAAAATTCAAAAATCAGATATGTAGGTTAGATTCCATGATTTGACAACTTTGACAAATTTTGCAACTTTAACAACTTTTCTAATCTTTCTCTTCAAGAGGTTTTCAATCCTTCTTCAACCTAAATGTGCAACACAAAAATAAGAGGGGAAAAATTGTTTGTTTTTGTTGAATAGGGGTTTTCCTTGGTCAAACCCCATTTTGGTAATCAAACCTTGAAATGAATAAATAATGAAAGAGGGAATGAACAATGAACAATGTTATGTTATTGTTATCAACTAGGATTGCACCCTAGCTAAGCCTAGACTCAGTTAATCCTATTGAAACATTGGAATATCTTCAAGTTATGGGTACCCTATAATGAAGATAGACCTCTAGATTATGGGTTGGTTCCCCTTTTGGTTTTCTAAGAAACTAATGATTATGCAAGAAAATGGATAGAAGGCTTTAAAATGAATGGTAAAAACTAAACTTAAAAGGATGGTGATGCACCTAAATGATGATGAAAATTCAATTTGATTCATAAGTACCTCTCATTATATCTATTTTACACAACCTCATTTGAATAGCTAAAACACATAAGTGATTCAAACAAAGGCTTGACAGCTTTATCCTCTTTGAATGAAAAGCAATGTTTTCACAACTAGAAAGACAAAAACTAATCTTTTGCACAATATATGACCTGTGAGATTGAACTGAAAAAGTGTGCATAAACTTATGAATAAGACCAAAAAAATAGAGGTTTCAGATTTAAACATAATAAATTTCTATCAAATTATACATAAAAGATGACACCTGAAGTCTGGAAGGAAAATACTAGTTCTTTTATTGAAAGGTGAAAGGAATCCCTCTACAAAAAAAATGAAAAACAATGTTGAAAACTATTGAATCAATACTTTGAAAAAATTGAGCTACAAGACTTTTCTGACTCTCTGCAATGAACATGAGAGTAGAAAGCAAGAACTAAGAAAAACATAGATTTTTCCCCTATATACAAAAGATGACTCCAATGAGTCAAATTGAGTTAAAACTGAAATTAACTCAACTCAAAAATACCTCCACAAATCTCTCCCATGAGTAGAAATGAAAAGCCCAAAAAGAGGAGTAAAAAATGATGCAACTTGAGCAAAAATAGGCTCAAACTCACTATCACAATCAATTTCACGAAAGTTGACCTTGAAACCACATGAGATAACTGAAAATTAGGACCAAATTCTCCAATTTAACTCCTCTCCTCTGATTTTGCATGATTTGGAAATGGGGTGAACAATCTAAATAAATATTAAAGTAATCGGTTAAGGATTACTTTAACTTATGTTTTGGATTTTCCTTTATTTTTTATTTTTATGACATTAATTAAAGAAATTTATAATTTTATTTCTCTAATAATGTTTACATTCTCATCTCATTTCAATTCATACAAAATTATGCAAGAATTAAGGGGATGACCTTGTGTTTGAAATCCATGCAAGATATTACAAAGGTAAATTAACACATGGAAAAGGTAAAAATTTTAAGCAAAGTCTAATTAAAATTCAAAAAATACTCCAAAGGGATTCAAAAAAAATATAGGGCATAAAGAAACCCTAAAACAAAACCCATCCTTTCACTTCATTTTCACTTTTCACTTAGCATTTTGTTGCTTTGCTAGATCTAGCCAAGAGTTTCTTTTATTTGCACATATGAGGGTTTTTTCAATGTCACTTTACCATTGTTTATCATTTTTATCCTTGTATTTTTTTCTTGTCCTTTTCTTGTTGATCCTGGGATAACTTGTTGCATGGAAAAACTCTAATTTTCTGAAGATAACACTTATTATTTGTAACTAAAAATGCTACTCTTGTACATGAAAGAAACAAAACCTTGCTATGCATGATTGACAATATTACTAATGCTCATTCTTTATTGTGATTGTCCTATATTCACTGTCACTTTTCAAATGCAAGGAATGTCAAAAATACCCTACTCATAGTATCTTCTCATAGGGATTTGACTGCTATACTTTGCATAGCACTTGTAAGGGAAGGAAATCCACAAATTTGTTCATGTGACTTTTCTCTTTATTTGTTTCCTACTCCATACCTTGATTCATTCAAGGCTATCATGCAAAGTTCATATTACTGCCTTCTAGCCTCTTGAGTTTCACTTTTCTTGTTTAAACGTAGCACATGTGGATAAACCAATGGCCTTTTCCCATTCTTTGTGTAGCATGATGGCTCAAACTTGTTCAAGTAATTCTAAGAATATTCTAACTGAGGTTACTCCATCAACTTTGAATCTCCTCCCTATAGGCATGGTGACTAAAATATGTCATTTCATCCTATATTTCTTCCATTTCCAAGCTCCTTGTCTACCCTCTTATCCCAGTATTTTTGCAAGTCTATAGGTGTCTTTCCCATTCATGGTTGATTGCTATTATGAAAGACACCTTCCTCCTGTACTACCAAGGTCCTTGTGTTTACAATCCAAATCTATCTTGGTATAAGTTTTATCTTTCTTTTGTATGATACCCAATAACCTTTAGAAATATATGAAGCACAAAAACATGTTCATTGGAGTAAACTCTGATCACATAAAAAGCATAGGATTTGACTCATTATGACATCCTCAGAAGCATGAAAGATTGAAAATGATAAAAGATTCTCTAGAACCACTTTACTTTCACCAATATTATGCACTTTGCATGACTTAAAATATTGTGCACTCAAAACCTAATCACCTATTCACTCTATCTTCTATCAACTGTAATACCCTTGCCTTCAAAATTTTGCATTTTCAAAACTCTCTCTACTTTGATACATCGACATAATGTACATACTCAAGTAAAGAGTATTTTTGTGTCTTCATATGTGTTTCCTTCACATTTAATCAGTCCTTTATGCATAGAATCACTTCCTCCTTACTCATTGTAGTTTCATTGAGTAGATATTTGTCATTCAAGATAGTGATCTACCAACTCACTCTCATGAGTGATGAGTACCTACACAAGTAATGACAAGTATGATGCTTTTACACTCTTATCCCTATTAGAACACAAGATGGAAGCATGTTGAGCTCAACCCTTGTGGGAGCCCATTTTCTTCCACATGATGTGATGTCAAAAAAGATGAAACATGTAATGATAAATGAACCTATACTTGCACAGTGAACAAACAAGTTAGATAAAATAACGAAGCTAAAATCTCATGCGATGACTTGAATTTTTGACTCTCTTGTATACATGTGATAAATTCCCAATTGACTTAATGCATCATAGATGCAAGTTATATTTCTATTGATGAAACATATTATGAGAATTTGTATCCTAAGCTCTAACCACATCCTTTCAATCATCTGCAGGTACATTTGAAGATCAACAACAAGAGGTGTTGAAGATAGAGAAAATCAACACAAGGATTTGTCATTTAGGAAATGATGAGTCCAACCTATTTTCCTATGTTTTTTCCATTTATTTATCTTCATATGTATAGCTTCCATTTATTTTGTATTAGATTAGTCATTTCCACGGCTTGTGTGGGACATTTGAGCATATTTCTTTGTAAAATAAATAAAGACAACAATACTATGCAAATTTGTGTAATTTTATATTGTAAAGAACATTTGCATAATAAATCTCGACTTCATTTAAGAGCATCTTTTGTGCAATGAAAAAAAAAATTAGCAAAAATTTGTATGTACCTTTTTCCTTCTAGTTGCAAATACTTACTCCAGCTCTATTTGATTGAGTTGTAAGAAAAAATTAGGTAACAGTTACCACTCAAAAAACCCTTGAATAAACCTTGGTAATGGAGATCTTGGAAGGTTTGCAACTTGCATGAAATAACTTCAATGGATGTGGATCTTGATGCTTGAAATAATGCTTTGAGCACTTGACTTGAATCTTGAAAACTACATCACAATGTTAGCTCCAAAAACATGCATGATGCAAGAATATTTTGACATGATGATTGGATCTTGATTGTTGCAATAAATCTTTGATAAATTTTCTCTTGAATTCTCTTTATCATCAATTTTTCTAACTTGTTCTCACTTGAATATGCTCATTAGATGCTAGGTGAAACCTAGAAAATAACCTTGTATTTATAGGAATGTATCCTTAATTTCATGAAATTCAAATATTACAAGCCAACATTGAAATATAGATTTGAGGACCTTAAAATATTGTAAAAAGAATATTTTAAATTTAGGTTCAAAGGCCTAGGGAGGACCCATTCTCCCATGGGAAAATGGGTCCTAGATCCCTATTCTTGAAACACGCATTGCTCAAGGTCAAGTGACATGTGTTGGCATTAATTATTGTCAGATTTCCCTTTTAGAAAATGTAATTTATTAGGCTTGTAGATGTAAAATAGGGATTATTAAGGCATAAGTAAGTCCATTTTAATTATAGGAGGGCCCAAAAAAAGTATAAAAATGTAAAGGGATTTCTACACTACATTTACCCCCCACTTTAGTGAGAGGATGACCTTTCATCAAACTCACACTAAAGTAGACAATCAAGAGAAGTCTAATTTTACAATCGTTGGAAGGATAAGATGAAAAAGGTCAAGGAGGAGGATTAAGCCCCCAAGATCTAAGATTTCATGGAAAATACAATAAAGACGCATGCCTAGATGTTAAATAGATATATGCAACAATAGCAAGATACTCAATCATACAATGTCAAAGACTCAAAGAAAGAAAGAAAAGAAAAGAGAAAGAAAATGAGTGGATCAAGCCTCAACTGTTTATCCAAATCGATGTGGATCAAGCCTCAAATAAAAAAATTTACACATAGAGCTCATTGTCCTTTATGCAAACAACAATGCACACTCACATAGGCTAGTGAAATCCATTGTCCACTAGGTGAGCCCCCAAGAGTGGAAAATGAGATAATCTTATTAGGATCCCATAACCATACCAAATTTATACCTCTGATAACTTTAATAAGGCACCAAAAAATACAAACTTTGATCTTCATAAGGCTTAAAAAGCTACGTTATGCTAAACACTTATGAACAAACAAGGCTCCACAGACAATCAAGGTGTGTTATGCTTGGTGGCCATAAAAAAGGGTGTGTTGATGGTACTTTCTGCACAGCGACAACTCAGACAGAATGTAATATTCTATCTCTCTTGAAAGGTTATTTTCAACAATAAATCACTGAAAATCACCCCAAGGTCTCTCGGGTGTCAGGTCATGACAATGCATAAACAACTCAGATAAAATGTGAAAATGTTGGTAATCACAAAGGGACCTTACTACAAGCAAACTGTATCTTTCAATTTATCATATTATGCAATATGATGAGCTCAAATCCTAAATCTAACTGGATGATAAAGAAATAACAAAAGATAAGGGTGCAAGGATATGATAAGATCTAAACTATTCCTAGAATGAACAATGCAAATGACAGATATCTAGAATGGACCAACCTCAAGTTACCAATTCTTGATCAACCCACAATGCAATATCACAAGAATGGTGCAATCTTCTAAGGTATATAGATTTTCAAATCATAGATATTCATCCACAATCGAACTTAAGCACATATAAATGTATGGTCCAGGTTGACTTCACCAGCCTACTACAATCAGATAATTACTAGGAGTATAGACCAGAGATTGCTACAAACATTCCAAATATGAAATTGAAACATCATTCATCAAACTAAAACTAATTTAATTCTGAACACTAAACCCTAAATATTCAATCAATTTGATAGATAGAACAACAAGAACCACGCGAGACAAACCAACACAAAAGATTTCACCAGGAAAACCACAATGTCTTCAATTGTATTAGATCATCAAAATACTGCAAAAATTCAACTGTTCTATTTACAATACTTGCTTCAAGAAATTCACCAAAATGCTCTAACTCCTTTTCTCTAATTTCTAATGTCTAATTCTTTACAATGAGGCAGGAATGCCTTTTTATAGCAAATTATCAAGACATGTCGGCCCAGCCAAACATTTAATAAATAAGAACAACCGCCAAAATAGGTCAGCCTTAGGAAATCAAAATAAGGCACACATTAAATGCCATATATCATCAAGGTCGGCCTAGACACAATCCCCAATGTAGTCTAGTTCAATACATGCCCTATAATAATAGGGAAGCACAAATCTCAAAATAGGCATTAACTGCCACTTCCCTTTTCCTTACTTTGGGCCAATGATCCTTGAACCCTCAAAAATACTTTATCCAATTCAGTGATAGGTGGCAAAAGCAATATCCTGAGCCAACATTCTATGGATCCAATCTCCTCCTTTGACTATTTAATAGTCCTATCCCAATCGTCCCTGTTGGCTTGATACTTATCCATGACCGCCAAATATGTTGTTGCGTCATCTAGTTGGTGGCCTGTTATAACATTCTCAGAATCTGGGGTATAAACTTCATGCCACCACTCTCTTAGTTGTTCCAAACTTAGGTATTTAGGAGCAATCTTTCTCCTACCAGTCATGACCTCAAAAAATGCAATGCATCCCTCATAGATACCAGTCAGGTCGCCATCTATTTGTTTCCTTTGTTTCTAAATCTTCCTCATGGCCTTTTGTTGAACCTGTAGAGCTTCAAACCACTCCCAAGGTTCATTTATTCTAGAGGAAGGAAGAATCCCATCCACAGCTAATTGATCTTTACCATGTCCCATGATGAACCTGGATTTCTGCAGTAGAAGGTTGATGTCCTCCTTATCCTGGGATAGCACATATTCTAGCAATTCCTTAGCTCTGACTGCATCCTTTCCAACTGAGAGGATCTCCTTGATTGCATTCTCCCCTTTTATTTGTACGTCTTTCAACCAATTTTTTGTAGTTTGAGAAAAAGCCTTCATCTTTTCAATTTTAGAGATGGTTTCCTTGGGTAAGAAACCAGGAGTGGCCAAAGAAGATGGGTGAAGAGACTGCAAGGGTTTCATCACATCTTCCAAGCATTTCCTAAGTCTCTCATTTTCTTTTCTCAGCTCATGCTTGGTCTGGGTCTCCTTTCTCAATTTTCCAATGATCACAGCGCTAGACCCTTCATACTCTTCTATATCCTGCTCCATAGATGCTGGTCCAAGCTTAATAGTCTGCACTTTATAATCTTCACTGGTGACTTCTTCTCTAGTCTTGTCCATGGCAGGGGTGGCAATATGGATGACTCTGTTATTTAGTTCATCCCTCTCCATCTTTGAAACTACTTTAGCTGCCTTCTTCTTTTTTCCTTTACCGATCTTTGATAGCATCTCATCCCAATCCAAAGGAGTATCCTCAACAACTACCTGTTTCTTCCTTGTGATCTCCTTTTCAAGCCAATCCGGGACAGCGGGTTCTACTCGGATTTCCTCTATTTTTCCTTCTTCATGTTGTTCCGATGTTTTATCTTCCTCCTTTTCAGGGAGTTGCTCACCTTGATCATCTTTCTCAATCTCTTCTTCCTGCACTGGTGATGGAGTTCTAACAGGGATGTCTTCCTCCTACTCAGGCAATCCATTTCCTTCACTATTCTCCAGAGAATCTTCATATTGCACTAAAGGAGAAGGATTTTTTTCTACTTCTTCAACTTCAAGTTCTGCAGCCACACCAAAGAGTTCAACTTCTTTGAAAGGCTCTGCCTCTCTGCTAGTCTCATGTTCTTCAAGAATTTCTTGCTCAGGCACGCTTGGTGGAGGAGAACCAGCCTTAGATGGCTCTACAGTTGACATCTCTGGAGAAGGGTCCATCTTTTGCAAAACCTCCTTCGAAGAGGGAGTCCTTGATCTCCTTGTATAAACTTTTGTCTTCTCTCTTGAACTCTCCACATCAACAATCGGAGGCTCATCTTTTGAGGTATCCTGACCCTTCTTCTTTGAAGCCCTAGTTCTTCTGGTCTTCTTTGGTGGTGGAGGAGCATCCTCTTCTTCTACTTTTTCCAGCTCTTCCTCATCAGAGGACCGGCCTATCTTCAAAACTCTACTTCTTTTCTTTCCTTTGGGATTTATTTTTGGTTCTGGATCACTTTCTTTAGGGCCTCTAATTTTTATTTTGAAAGGTGAGCTCTTTTTAGTCTTCCCTTTTGGGTCATCTTCCCTGGATTCCTCTGAAGTAGACATTGGATTAAGGTCTCCCATCAAATTGAACGTACAGGGTACCTTCTCACTCTCTAATTCCCAAACCTTATGTTTTAGCCATGAAGTGGTAAATTTCATGACCAGGGCCATTAGGTCCTCCAACTTTGTGACCTCATCCTCATTCCAATTTATTTCCCCAATTAATCGGTCCTTAACAGCTTCATAAGCATGATCTTGTACTAGGTTTCCATCATCCTCCAGTTGTTCCGGGATCAACTTGACATTGTATTGTCTGATCACATCAATAGGGAGCCTAGAGTACCTCTTCTTTCTTGCCTCAAGATCATCTTTGATGTTGGCCCAATAGTCTTCTAAGTCATCTTTATGATGGTACTCTTTAGTGGCTTTCTTCTGTGCTTCCCTAGTGATATCAAAGTTTGTTCTTTTGGAATGGAAGGAGAAACCATGAGCTGCCAACTCATCACCTGTTGCATGTGCTAATTGGATAGAAGGGCACACCTCTACTACACCAATTCCAAGGGGAAAATCCCCACCAAAACCTATTTTATGCTTCTCCTTTTTGACAATGGCGTCAAATTCACATATTTGTCTAACAATTTCCAATAACACAATATGATCTCTTGGGTACTTGGGTAGCCTGTATGGAGCGGTCGGACATCCATCAATTCTAATATATGAGAAGGTAGGAAACTGGATGAACCATGCCCCATATCTCTTTATCAAATCCTTTGCCCCATCCGACAATCTGACATGTTCGGCATTTTGAAGCATCTGAGTGATGTGCATAGTGAATGCATCATTGGCCCTTAAGTCGTGCCAAGTGGTAATTGGTTCCTTGTTCAATTTTTGTGATTACATGGACCATCCAACTCTCCAACACTCCGAAACTCTTCAATCTTGCCACCCTACTCAGGAATGTGATTGCATCATAAATGTCTGACCTGAATTTGATCCTATGCAATTGCTTGGGCAGCTTGGAATAGTGTGACTTTGGCTTTTCCAACTAAGCATTGATCATCTATTGAGCTTTGGTTGGATCACTCTCATAATATGTCCTTGCCATGTCCATGTTCAGAGCACACACAGAAGGAAAATATGGCATGTCAAAGGCTTGGGCAATGGAGACAGGACTGAAATTGGCCAAGACTCTTCCTTCAGTGCTGACAACCCTTTATGTGTCAAAGTCATATTGCCGGGCACACTCAAGTATTAGCTCATAGCACTGGATTGCTAGAGGAAACCCTGCCACATGAACCAATCTGGATTTCATCATTCCCTGTCTCAAGACTGACAGGTCCTTCTGCGCTATTCTTTCTTTAAACTCCTCGTATCTCCAAGCTCCCACATTGGTATCAGACACTTCGGACCACACGGAAGATATCTTGCTTTTAGGGAGCTGGCTCCTAGTGTCTAGCCTTAATCTCTCTGCCTCTGAAATTGAGGACCCCTCTTTGTCACCCTTAGATTTTCCTGCAGCGACCTTGCTTGACTCAGCCTACACTCACAAAGGATCGTCATAAGTATTCAATTATCATGCATATTCTGACCAAAGGATTAGCATAAAATCATATAAGGTAATTAGAAACTATCACAAATCGCCAATCCTTGAAAATCTAGAAACATAAAGCAGTCTGGGAAAACACTGTAAACCAGGAAAATCCAGTCAGGGCAGAATTTCGAAGAAATCTGACCCAGACGGATTCCTGTTGCCAAAACATCATTAGTCGAATAAATCATTAGCACAGATAAAAGATCATAAGATTATCATAAAATTTGTTCATTAGCAACAAGAAATTAGCATTTAGCATTTATTCCACTAATCCTATCCTCGAGAAATCAAAAGAAATAAACCTAGACGGGAAAACCAAAAAAGTCCGGACATAAAGGATTTTCACAGATAGTTCAAATATTTCGGAATTCGCTATACCCTACGGAATTGGCCGAAACCGGGAAAATCCGGGTGCGCCAGAATTCCGCGGACACCTCAGAAACCCGACGAACGACGACACATGAACCGTTAATCAAGTGATCATGTAAGCTTTTCTACCTGGATTCTAATGGTCCCAAAATTGACGCTAATCAACAAAATTCAGAATGCACTTGAACCTGGATTTCAAAAGACCTTCAAATAACCAAACGTCGTGGCGAAACAATGATGCCCTAACCCAATAACCAGACCCCCGCCATTAAAGCCCAGATAAGCTAAAAATTTCAAGGAAAACTATCATTTTGGTGGTCAACCAATGCGCACAAGCATTTCTCAAGCTATGAACAGGTTGAGCTGAACATAAATCATGAAATCGTGATAACCCTATTGAACCTTGGCAAATTCGGGTAAATGGACCAAAACCCTAATCTTCATAGAACACGGTGAACAGTACGCTTAGGGGAAAAGTCCTATTCAGACGTGGCTATAAAGATGCACCCGACACTCTAATGATGAACAAAAAATGCATAGCAGGGATGATGAAAACTGGTGAAGGGAAAAGTCAAACCCCAGCTCTATAAATAGGAGATCATAATCAAGCAAAGGCTGACCTAAAATGACCATCAACCAATCTATAAAAACTCAATCATCACGTAAACAAATAAGAAGGGCCATCGACAACTCACCATTAATTAATCTAGATGAAACCTGAACTCGATGAAGCAATTGGAAAGCGAAAATGCCCCAACAACGAAGGTTCAGATACCAGCACCCAAACAATCCACACGCAAGCGACTCAAGATCAATGCTCAAAGCTCAAATGGAGAAAGCACTCAGATGCCAGGGTAGAAGACAGGTGAATAATGAAGTTAAATGATGCTTAAAAGGTTTTAAATCCACCTAGATATGTGTTTGACCAAAGGTACCTCGGTCATTAATGAGCGACAAGACATGTCTGAAAAATTCAAAAACTCGAGCCCAAGATGGAATTTCAGAAAATCCCAAGATATGTGGAAAATTCGGATGAACACGAATTCCACAGATATGACAGAAACTGGGATTTTAATGAAGTTTGGGATTTTAGCATAGTCCGGGAAAATCTGCTAGAGTTGGAAAATCCTGGATTCAGGTCAAAACCCAGATTTTGCCTAAAACTCAATTTTAACCAATTCAAGCCTTAGGGCAAGACTAGAGCGAGCAAGACCAACATGTCAAGACCTCAAAAGGAAAAATCCAATAAAACCAAAGGCCAAAAGACATCATCAAAATAGGGTCCCTACTCTAAGTGGGGCGTGTGTACAAATTTGCACAACAAATGGCGACTCTGCTGGGGAAATGCTCTTAAGCATTTCAATGACAAACTAGAATGAAGAACCCAGAATTTATGGTTTCAACTCACATATCCTGCCACCACCTCCATGTTAAAACAAAGAAGCCCCTAGTCATTCAAAGGTTCCTATACCAAGGTCAAAGTGTGTGCACATGCATTCATTACCCTACCTTAGTTACAACAGGGACTAAACTTGGTATGAACAAGCTACGTAAAGATTCATACTCTAAAAGTAACCTAGATAGAGCCTCTCTGCCAGTAAAGCGTCCATAGCCCCGACGAGGTTATCGCTATGATCCTCCTGAACATAGCTCTATTGCCAGCCAGGCGTCCATAGCCCTGGTAGAGATATTCAGATCCCCCTAATAAGTTGAACTCAAACCTTTTAATTTTCAATATTTTCTCTTCTTTCTTTTCTTTTTTTTTCTTTTGATATTTCTTTTCTGTTTCACTCATTTTATTCAACCTGTGAATAGTGAAGTTCACACTCAGGGCTGAGAATCACAGTGGCATTAGAGCAGGAAAAGATTTTTCACCTATTCGTACCTTATAAGGATCTTTTGGAACTTCAGGTATATTAAATAATTGAAAGTATGAGACCCCAATATATTCCCATTCAAACTGACTAGAAAACCCTTTGCCTCATCATAAGAGTAAGTAACATTGAGTAGAGAGTTCGTACCATAGTGTCCTGGAAGGATGATTGGAGTTTGTAAGAGAAATACTAAGAACATCAGACCTACTTTGTCACCATTGCCATACAGATGCACCCAAAGATCTCAAAAGAGAAAGAACCAAGAGCAAGAGCAACATGAACCAAAACAAGCAAACCTATTCTAACCAAAGTAGAACAAGCAAAAGAAAAAGGAAACCTACTCTAACCGAACAAAACAACAGAAAGCAACCTAAACTAGCTATATATAGAGCAGAGAGCTAAAAACAGCTCAAGACTGGAAATAATGTTTCAAATATTTCCCATTGACAGGCAGTGGGATATCTTCTCCCATGAGAGTCTTCAGATGGAAGGCATTATCTCCAAGTATCTCAGCAATCTGATAAGGGCCAAGCTAGAGTTTATCAAACTTCCTATGGTTCCCCTTTTGATCATGAGGTTTATCCTAGTATAGGACAAGGTCAGAAATCCTGAAAGCCTTAACTTTATCCCTCCTGTCAAACCATCTCTTAACTATCCCCTGATGTTTGGCAAAATTCTCAAGGGCATTGTCTCGTTTCTCCTCAAGGTGTAGCAGTTCTATCAACCTAGCCTCCCTTCTGTCCCCTTCATCATAAAACTCATTTATAAACTATAAAGTTGGGATCTTGAGTTGAATATGGAATACTGGCTCCAGACCATACACTAAGTGATAAGGAGATGTTCCAATGGATGACTTAAGTCTTGTACGATCTGCCCAAAGGGCAAACCGAAGCTGGGTATGCCAGTCTTTTGGGTTCCTCTCTAACAGCTTACGGATGACAGTCAATAAGTTCTTATTAGAATATTCTACTAGGCCATTACCCTGAGGGTAATAATTGGATGCAAACTTCACAATAATGCTATGATCAAAAGCCCAATTTGAGAATTTCAAAGATGCAAAGGCAGGACCATTATCACAGACAACAGCAATGGGGCATCCAAATCAATTAAGAATAGCTGATTCTAAAAAATCAATCACTACATCTGATGTACATTACCTACAAGCAAAAGCTTTAGTCCATCTTGTAAAATAATCAGTAATAGTGAGAATGTACCTGTGTCCGGCAGAAGATGGTGGGTTAATGGGACCTATGAAATCGATACCCCACTGAGTAAAAGGCCTTACCTCAATGACCAATTGGAGCGGAAGTGTTGCATACCTTTCTCTCGCTACTGCAGTCTGGCAGGTGTGACAAATCTGCACATGATGGTGAACATCCTTGAACAGTGTTGGCCAGTAATATCCAGCCCTCAAAATTTGATTTGCAATGGCAATTGCAGAACCATGACCAGTACCATATTTTTCATGAAATTCGCTCATCACTCTTTCAGCTTCCTGTTTCCCAAGACACCTTAGATAAATGCCTTCATGATTTTTCTTGTACAGAACAGCTCCTTTCAACATGAAACCATCACTCTTTAATCGTAGAACCTATCTCTGAACTGCATTAAGATGACCTAGAGATCATTGGTTCAGCAGATAATACACTATGTCGTCATACCAACCATCTGGGGAAACTTCTTCGATATTATAATTTTGAACAGTCAATTCAGGGCCTATTTCAGCCATAGTCTGAGTGAGTCCTTGCCCTCTTACCAGCTTCATGGGTTGGATCTCAATGTCATACTCTTGTAACATGGTCACCCATTTAGCTCTATGTTCCCCTAATTCATTTTGCATCAGAAGTAATTTAACTGCGGCATCCGGGACAATTGCATACACCTTATTCCTGAGGATGTAATGCCTAAATTTCTTTACTGCTCTGACCAGGGCATACGCCTGCTTTTCTACACTTGGGTATTTCAACTTAGCATCTTTTAATGGGGCACTCATAAAGGCAATAGGATGCTCATTTCCCTCATCAGACTTTTGAGTTAACGTTCCAGCACATGAATGGTCGGAAGCAAATGAATAGATATAAAAGGGTTTGCTATAATTAGGACTTACCAATACTGGAGCATCAGCAATGGCCCTTTTGATCTATGTGAAGGCCTCATTCGCTTCCATAGTCCATTCGATCTTGGCATCTTGTTTCAACATTGCATTTAATGGTTTAACAATTTCAGCAAATCCAGTGATGAATTTTCTAACGAAGTTGATCTTACCAAAGAAAGACTTCATCTCCTTTTTGCTAGCAGGTGGTTGGATTTTTAGTATAGCCTCCACTCTTTCTGTATCAATAGCAATTCCCTTTTCTGATATGACATGTCCAAGCATTTTTCCCTTTGTTACTCCAAAAATACACTTTTTGGGATTTAGGGATATGCCAAATTCTCTGCATCTTTGAAATACTTTGCGCAAATTTGAGATGTGATCCCCTTTGTTTTTCAAAAAAATAGTTAGATCGTCCATATAAATGATGATGCATTTTCCTATGATATCTTTAAAGGAAATATCCATAGCCCTTTGAAATGTAGCCCCTGCATTAATGAGTCCAAATGGCATCATCATGTAGGCAAAGGTACCCCATTTAGTTGTGAAAGCAATCTTGTGTCTGTCCTCATACTGGACCATTACTTGATTGTACCCTGAATACCCATCCAGGAGGGACATCATCTGAGATCCATTAATCACTTGAAGCACTTCATCCAATGAAGGAACTGGATAGTTATCTTTTTCTGACGATCTGTTTAAATTCCTGAAATCAACACAAAGCCTAATTTCTCCATTCTTTTTCCTTACTGGAACTAGGTTTGCTACCCATGTTGAGTGCCTGACAAGAAATATAATTCTGGTAGACAGCAGCTTCTGAACTTCTTTCTGTATGAGTGGTTCCAACAATGCATTGATAGGTCTCTGTCTCTGTCTAAAAGGCTTAGCATCTGACTTCAAAGGTATAGTATGAGTTATGATTGATGTATCATAAGTCTTCAAACCCTCATAACTCCAGGCTACTATATCTGAAAAACTGTGTAAGACTTCAATTATCCCTTTTCTTTCTTTTGGAGTGCATACCTTGCCAATGAAAATGTTCTTAACATTGTCCTCAGTTCCTAAATTGTGAGTGTCACACTGTCCATTGATTGATTCTTTCTTCGACTCTTGTTCCTGATCTCTGATCTTATCCATATCAAAAATTCGCTCCAACTGTACCATTCTCCTGGGAATAGTATTAGACTTTAGATTCATCACACCTAAATCCAGTTATGCTTCTTAGGGTTCTGCTTCATCGATGATTTGGGAAGTAAAAAATGTCTATATTTGTGATAAAATCCAGAATATGCTTGTCATCTTTGAACACCTGAAAATTAGTAATATTGTCTAGGATTGATGGCACAGGAGTCAATTCTATAGTGAACCTTTTCAATCTTGATGAAGACAAAGGTTGCAAGGTGCTTGTTGCTTGAGCCAAGGAATTAGCAGTTTGATTCTTTTGTCGTGGTATCAGTTGAATATTGAAGGCATCAAATCCCTCAATGAGGTCCCATACTCTATGCCTATAATTAGTCATTCTCCTATCATGGCATCAAATCCCTCATCAAATCCGTCAATGAGGTCCCATACTCTATGCCTATAATTATTCATTCTCCTATCATGGCATGAATATTGTTTCCTTACTTGCTTAATTACTAATTCTGAATCACCGAAAACTTGCAGAATTTTGACATTTTTCTTAAGTGCCATCAGAAGTCCATGAATTAATGCTTCATACTCTACTACATTATTGGTGCAATAAAATTGAAGCCTATGGGCTGTAAAGAAATTTTTACCTTTTGGACTAATCAATTTGAACCTTGCTTCAGCTCCATGCTTGGATTTGGATCTATCAAATTTGAGAGTCCAACATTCTGTAGTGGTAGTCTTATGTATTGTATCTTTCGGTTTATTCATGTTAGAAGATTCCTTGGTCAGTATAGGTTTCTCTCCTTGATATTCCTCTTGAGGGTTATGCGCCTTTGTCTCCCCAGCTTGGATTGGATTTAGGAATTTATGTACTTGCTCTACTATTGTCTGACATAAACAACACTCCAACTTTGAATGGGAAGCATTATGAACTCTACACCAATTTGGTAATAGTAATTCCCTAAAGCTTGTCCTTCTGCCTAGGTGAGTTTGATTTTCAACACACTGCTTGATAAATTCCTAGAAACTATCTAATAGGTTGATCTGATTATCTTCAAACTTTTCCTATTCCACAACTGATTCTGTCAGAACATCAACATGGCTAGACCCTGTCTTAGCATCAATGGGCATTGTATGCAACATTAATATCTCCTCTGAGTCTGACTCTTCATACTGAGTTGATAACATTTAATTTCCCATTTCTACTTCTGATATTAAGACTTCCGTAGAAGTATTTTGGTACTCTGTTATCATGTATTTCATTCTTGGTTCCCTTTCAATTCTAATCTGGTTTGGTACTCCCTTCCAGGGAAGCCACATGTGAGAGTGGTCAGTAGACACATATCCATTCAAAGCCTTAGTAAAATCTCTTCCTAGAATCAAACCATATGCATCAGGGATATCAGCTACCTGAATATTGATAACCTGTTGGACTCTTGGGTCAGAAGCTATCTGCGTATGAATCATATTTAATTCTCCCACCACATTTACTTCAATTCTATCCAACTTGGTCACCTTCTTCTGAGAATCAGCTGGTGTAATCCTTAGAGCTCTACAAACTCCAAATGGCATAACATTGGTGGAAGCACCAGAATCTAATAGACAATTATGTAGATTCTTACTGAATATGTGCACAAAAATTAAAAATGGTGGAGTTTCTGTCTTCCCTTGGAACAAAGTTGGCTGAGTATCTACCTGGGCCACTTGAGTCTTGTCCTTTTCTTTTCCTTTATCTCCAGGGGGAAAGTTAGTCTAACTATGGGCCTGGTTTTGTGTCTTCACAGGCTGAGAACTAGAAGTCTGGCTGATATTCTCACCAAAAGGCTTATCCAAAGACATTGAATGTGCATCATAGGTACCTAAAATAGCCTTTCTAATTGCAAGGAACCTTAATAACTCAAATGCTGAAAGATTTACCTTTAATTTCTTGAAATCCTCAGCAACATACGAAGCTATCTGCTCCTCACTCATATCAATGGAGACCTCCTTAGTAGGTTCCTTTACCTTATCCTTGCCAGCTTGAACAACGTTTTCCTTTTGTGGTTTAGTCTGAGCTTGTCTTTCCTTCGAAAGATACTGCTTGGAAACATGTGGATAAGATGTATTATTGCTAGCATTAGGACCTGGAGGGGTACTAAAGTTGTTAGGAGGAATGGAAGTGGTGAAAGGTCCCCCAGCCTGTGGACGCCTATGAGGCATATATCTCAAACCTTGCCTCTGGAACATTTGTACCTCTTCAACATAATTTTCTTCCTGATCAAAGGGGCCATTATCATTCATTGCTTCCTCATTGAATAATCGAGCAACCTCATCTCCATTGCATATTTGGTCTACCCTTTCTTCTTGAGAATCAGGCTCATCTTCTGGCACGTTTTCCTTACTTGTTGGGAAAGGAGCATGATTTAACACCATCACAGGAGAGTCATATGGTGGGGAGGGAACAATCTCCTATCCATTTGTATTATTCTCTACCTCATACTAGAAAATAGAGGCGGTAGTTTGGAATTCTGGACATTCCAACTCCAAATGTTGACTCGTCTTATGGAGCCTGCACCATCCTGATAGAGCAGCTTCAGCCAAATATACACCACTAGAAGGTTTGTCTTGACTAACTGGTTGATTGGCAAATTGGTTGACAAGTTGATCCAAGGGAGTAGGAACTCCTCCATTGTTAGGTCCCGTATTCCACGTTTTGCCCTGTCTTTGTGATGGCCTCTTATCAAATCCTGATCCACTACCTTGGCCTCTATCAAAATTTTGTCTCATATCATTATTGTAGCCCATATCACTGTTGTAACTCCTATCCTGATTATATCCTCTGTCATTGTGAAATCCTCTCTCATTACACTGTCCTCTGTCAAAATTTTTCCCTTATGGAAATTCCCTATTTTGATTGGATTGTATATTCTTCTGAGCAGCTTGTAATTGGCTATTTTGATTTCTTAGGTAGGTCACCTCCATATATTAACTTTTTTATCTGCTCAGCCATTTCATCAATCCTTTCTTTATTTGGATCTACATAAGGGTGCCAGATTGGATTACTCTAAGGAGGGACAAGCATTGTAACAGATCCCATAGACTGATGCAACACTTCAGAGTTCTACAAATAAGCAAGGAAACTATTCAACTGGGGTTGATACATGGGTTGGTTGACCTGCTGCTGGGGAAAATTCATCATTGAGGAAGCCTGGCTCATGGGGAGACCAGGGTGTGGCACCAAAGGTAACTGAGGTACTGGGTTCATAATTGGAATGTGATTGGCGAGTGCCTGATTTACTGCCTGAACCTGATTGGGATGTGCAACTAGTCCTAAAGAAGGTATTGGCCCAGTCAGGTGTTGTCTCAAATTTGTGCTAAGCTTAATAGCCTCTGTATAAGCATCAGTTAGGGTAGCTAGAGGATTAGGTCTCCATTTCAAGAAGGTAGCTGTGAGGCTGTCCAGGGCTTCATAATAGACTCTCAGGGTTGTATTATCATCTAAAACATACGGGTCTTGAAGTTTAGTGTATGCACGGTGGAACCTATTATTGAAATTGGATATTAGTTTGTTAACTTCTCTCTTAACTTTGATGAATTGCAGATATAATTCATTGGCACTGATAGGTATTTGAAACTTTTGTAAAAAGGCAGTTTCAAGATCATTCCAATTGAGAATTGAATCAGCAAGGAGATGATTATACCAGCAAAAGGCCTCTTCTCCTAGTGAATAAGGAAACAACCTACATGCAACATCCTCATGAACAATCCCTATGTCTTTGAGACAGATTTGAAAAATCCTTATGTGTTCTTCTGCAGTCCTATTTAGGTCATTAACATGGAATTTTGAACAGAAATGCTCAGGGTTTTTGGGCATAGCATTGTAGGCATGGAAGAACAAGGGTGATGGATTATTAGCAAGGAAAGCCATTGGTAAGAGTGGGGGTGGTGGTGGTGGTTGATTAATGACAGGCTGGGGCTGTTGAATGGGAACTACCTTGGGGATGGGTATAGCCTCAACCTCAGGATATGAAGATGTGGATGATGCTGGTGAAGGGATGGGTGATGATGATTCTCCCATTTCTCGAGTCCTTCTTGACCTAGTGGGAAACTGTAATTCTTGTAAATCTTTCTCTCTTGTGGTAGATCTGGTATTTCTCCTATATCTTTCAGGAGAGATGGCATTCAAGAAATGATCCAGTGTGCTCATTCAGGCCCTCCTTCTAGCACCAATCTATTGATGGTGCTTTCTACATAGCGAGAACTTAGACAGAATGTAATATTCTATCTCTCTTGAAAGGCTATATTCAACAATAAATCACTGAAAATCACCCCAAGGTCTCTCGGGTGTCAGGTCATGACAATGCATAAACAACTCAGATAAAATGTGAAAATGCTGGTAATCACAAAGGGACCTTACTACAACCAAACTGTATCTTTCAATTTATCAGATTATGAAATATGATGATCTCAAATCCTAAATCTAACCAGATGATAAAGAAATAACAAAAGATAAGGGTGCAAGGATATGATAAGATCAAAAATATTCCTAGAATGAACAATGCAAATGACAGATATCTGGAATGGACCAACCTCAAGTAACCAATTCTTGATCAACCCGCAATGCAATATCACAAGAACAGTGCAATCTTCTAAGGTATATAGATTTTCAAATCATAGATATTCATCCACAATCAAACTTAAGCACATATAAATGTATGGTCCAGGTTGACTTCACCAGCCTACTACAATCAGATAATTACTGGGAGTATAGACCAGAGATTGCTACAAACATTCCAAATATGAAATTGAAACATAATTCATCAAACTAAAACTAATTTAATTATGAACACTAAACCCTAAATCTTCAAGCAATTTGACAGATAGAACAATAAGAACCATGCGAGACAAACCAACACAAAAGATTTCACCAGGAAAACCATAATGTCTTCAATTGTATTAGATCATCAAAATACTGCAACAATTCAACTGTTCTGTTTACAATACTTGCTTCAAGAAATTCACCAAAATGCTCTAACTCCTTTTCTCTAATTTCTAATGTCTAATTCTTTACAATGAGGCAGGAATGCCTTTTTATAGCAAATTATCAAGACATGTCGGCCCATCCAAACATTTACAAAATAAGAACAACTGCCAAAATAGGTCGGCCTTAGGAAATCAAAATAAGGCACACATTAAATGCCATATATCATCAAGGTCATCCTAGACACAATCCCCAATGTATTCTGGTTCAATACATGCCCTATAATAATAGGGAAGCACAAATCTTAAAATAGGCATTAACTGTCGCTTCCCTTTTCCTTACTCTGGGCCAATGATCCTTGAACCCTCAAAATTACTTTATCCAATTCGGTGAAAGGTGGCAAAGGAAAGATCCTGAGCCGACATTCTATGGAGCCAATCTCCTCCTTTGACTGTTTAATAGTCCTATCCCAATCGTCCCTGTTGGCTTGATACTTATCCATGACCGCCAAATATGTTGCTGCGTCATCTAGTTGGTGGCCTGTTATAACATTCTCAGAATCTAGGGTATAAACTTCATGCCACCACTCTCTTAGCTATTCCAAACTTAGGTATTTAGGAGCAATCTTTCTCCTACCAGTCATGACCTCAAAAAATGCAATGCATCCCTCATAGATACCAGTCAGGTCGCCATCTATCTGTTTCCTTCGTTTCTGAATCTTCCTCATGGCCTTTTGCCGAACCTGTAGAGCTTCAAACCACTACCAAGGTTCATTTAGTCTAGAGGAAGGAAGAATCCCATCCGCAGCCAATTGATCTTTACCATGTCCCATGATGACCCTAGATTTCTACAGTAGAAGGTTGATGTCCTCCTTATCCTGGGATAGCACATATTCTAGCAATTCCTTAGCTCTGACTGCATCCTTTCCAACTGAGAGGATCTCCTTGATTGCATTGTCCCCTTTTATTTGTATAGCTTTCAACCAGTCTATTGCAGTTTGAGCAGAAGCCTTTATCTTTTCAATTTCAGAGATGGTTTCCTTGGGTAAGAAACCAGGAGTGGCCGAAGAAGATGGGTGAAGAGACTACAGGGGTTTCATCACATCTTCCAAGCATTTCCTAAGTCTCTCATTTTATTTTCTCAACTCATGCTTGGTCTGGGTCTCCTTTCTCAATTTTCCAATGATCACAGTGCTAGACCCTTCATACTCTTCTATATCCTGCTCCATAGATGCTGGTCCAAGGTTAATAGTCTGCACATTATAATCTTCACCGGTGACTTCTTTTCTAGTCTTGTCTGTGGCAGGGGTGGCAATATGGATGACTCTGTTATTTAGTGCATCTATCTCCATCTTTGAAACTACTTTAGCTGCCTTCTTCTTTTTTCCTTTACCGATCTTTGACAGCATCTCATCCCAATCCAAAGGAGTATCCTCAACAACTACCTGTTTCTTCCTTGTGATCTCCTTTTCAAGCCAATCTGGGACAGTAGGTTATACCCAGATTTCCTTTGTTTTTCCTTCTTCATGTTGTTCTGGCGTTTTATCTTCCTCCTTTTCAGGGAGTTGCTCACCTTGATCATCTTTCTCAATCTCTTCTTCCTACACTGGTGATGGAGTTCTAACAGGGATGTCTTCCTCCTACTCAGGTGATCCATTTCCTTCGCTATTATCTGAAGAATCTTCATATTTCACTAAAGGAGAAGGATGGTTTTCTACTTCTTCAACTTCAAGTTCTGCAGCCACACCAAAGAGTTCCCCTTCTTTGAATGGCTCTGCCTCTCCGCTAGTCTCATGTTCTTCAAGAATTTCTTGCTTAGGCATGCTTGGTGGAGGAGAAACATCCTTAGATGGCTCTACAGTTGGCATCTCTAGAGAAGGGTCCATCTTTTGCAAAACCTCCTTCGGGGAGGGAGTCCTTGATCTCCTTGTATAAACTTTTGTCTTCTCTCCTGAACTCTCCACATCAACAATCGAAGGCTCATCTTTTGAGGTATCCTGACCCTTCTTCTTTGAAGCCCTGGTTGTTCTAGTCTTCTTTGGTGGTGGAGGAGCATCCTCTTCTTCTACTTTTTCCAGCTCTTCCTCATCAGAGCACCGGCCTATCTTGAAAACTCTACTTCTTTTCTTTCCTTTGGGCTTTCTTTTTGGTTCTGACTCACTTTCTTTAGGGCCTTTGATTTTTATTTTGAAAGGCGAGCTTTTTTTAGTCTTCCCTTTGTGGTCATCTTCCCCGGATTCCTCTAAAGTAGACATTGGATTAAGGTCTCCCATCAAATTGAAGGTATAGGGTACCTTCTCACTCTCTAATTCCCAAACCTTATATTTTAGCCATGAAGTGGTAAATTTCATGACCGGGGCCATTAGGTCCTCCAACTCTGTGACCTCATCCTCATTCCAATTTATTTCCCCGATTGATCGGTCCTTAATAGCTTCATAAGCATGATCTTGTACCAGGTTTCCATCATCCTCCAGTTGGTCCGGGATCAACTTGACATTGTATTGTCTGATCACATCAATAGGGAGCCTAGAGTACCTCTTCTTTCTTGCCTCAAGATCATCTTTGATGTTGGCCCAATAGTATTCTAAGTCATCTTTATGACGGTACTCTTTAGTGGCTTTCTTCTGTGCTTCCCCAATGATATCAAAGTTTGTTCTTTTGGAATGGAAGGAGAAACCATGAGCTGCCAACTCATCACCTATTTCATGTGCTAATTAGATAGAAGGGCACACCTCTGCTACACCAATTCCAAGGGTAAAATCCCCACCAAAACCTATTTTATGCTTCTCCTTTTTGACAATGGCGTCAAATTCACATATTTGTCTAACAATTTCCAATAACACAATATGATTTGTTGGGTACCTGGGTAGCCTGTATGGAGCGATTGGACATCCATCAATTCTAATGTATGAGAAGGTAGGAAACTGGATGAACCATGCCCCATATCTCTTTATCAAATCCTTTGCCCCATCCGACAATCTGACATGTTCGGCATTTTGAAGCATTCGAGTGATGTGCATAGTGAATGCATCATTGGCCCTTCGATAATCTTTGTATCCTAGGTGCAATTCCTGATAGATCTCATAGACTATGTCCTGTCCTAAGGTCCCTCATGGATTCAAACCCCTGTATGGGTAGAATCTTGCCAACACATACATGACATAGGAGGACATGGTGAACCTCTTGGTTTCTAGGACGTCCCTCAGCTGTTTGTCAATTATGGTGCTGATAAGTCCTGCCCAATGGTAATTGGTTCCTTGTTCAATTTTGGTGATTACATGGACCATCCAACTCTCCAACACTCCAGCACTCTTCAATCCTACCACCCTACTCAACAATGTGATTGCATCATAAATGTCTGACCCGAATTTGATCCTATGCAATTGCTTGGGAAGCTTGGAATAGTGTGACTTTTTCTTTTCCAACTAAGCATTCATCATCTGTTGAGCTTTGGGTCGCTCACTCTCATAATATTTCCTAGCCATGTCCATGTTCAGAGGACACACAAAAGGCAAATCCGGCATGTCAAAGGCTTGGGCAATAGAGATAGGACTAAAATTGGCCAAGACTCTTCCTTCAGTGCTGACAACCCTTTGTGTGTTGAAGTAATATTGTCGGGCACACTCAAGTATCAGGTCATAGCACTGGATTGCTGGAGGAAACCCTGCCACATGAACCAATCCGGATTTCATCATTCCCTTTCTCAAGATTGATAGGTCCTTCTGCGCTGTTCTTTCTTTAAACTCCTCGTATCTCCAGGCTCCCACATTGGTATCAGACACTTGGGACCACACGGAAGATATCTTTCTTTCAGGGAGCTGGATCCTAGTGTCTAGCCTTAATCTCTCTGCCTCTGAAATTGAGGACCCCTCCATGTCACCCTTAGATTTTCCTGCAGCGGCCTTGCTTGACTCAACCTGCACTCACAAAGGATCATCATAAGTATTCAATTATCATGCATATTCTGACCAAAGGATTAGCATAAAATCATATAATGCAATTAGAAACTATCACAAATCACCAATCCTTGAAAATCCGAAAAATAAAGCAGTCCGGGAAAACACTGTAAACCGGGAAAATCCAGTCGGGGCAGAATTTTGAAGAAATCTGACCCAAACGGATTCCTGTTGCCAAAACATCATTAGTCGAATAAATCATTAGCACAGATAAAAGATCATAAGATTATCATAAAATTTGTTCATTAGCAACAAGAAATTATCATTTAGCATTTATTCCACTAATCCTATCCTCGATAAATCGAAAGAAATAAACCCAGACGGGAAAACCAGAAAAGTCCATACAGAAAAGATTTTCGCGGATAGTTCAAATATTCTGGAATTCGCTATACCCTACGGAATTGGCCGAAACCGGGAAAATCTAGGTGCGTCAAAATTTCGCAGACACCTCAGAAACCCGACGAACGACGATACGTGAACCATTAATCAAGCGATCATGCAAAATTTTCTACCTGGATTCTAATGGTCCCAAAATCGACGCTAATCAACAAAATTCGGAATGCACTTGAACCTAGATTTCAAAAGACCTTCGAATAACCAAAATTCATGGTGAAACAATGGTTCCCTAAGCCCAATAACCAATCCCCTGCCATTAAAGCCTAGATAAGCTAAAAATTTCAAGGAAAACTATCATTTGGGCGGTCAACCAATGCGCACAAGGATTTCTCAAGCTGTGAGCAGGTTGAGCTGAACATAAATCATGAAATCGTGATAACCCTATTGAACCTTGGCATATTCGAGTAAATGGACCAAAACCCTAATCTTCACATAACACGGCAAACCGAACGCTTAGGGGAAAAGTCCTATTCAGACGTGGCTATAAAGATGCACCTGACACTCTAATGGTGAACAAAACACACATAGCAGGGATGATGAAAATTGGTGAAGGGAAAAGTCAAACCCCGGCTCTATAAATAGGAGATCATAATCAAGCAAAAGCCGACCTAAAATGACCATCAACCAATCTAGAAAAAATCAATCATCACGTAAAAAAATAAGAGGGTCCATCGACAACTCACCATTAATTAATCCAGATGAAACCTGAACTTGATGAAGCAACTAGAAAGCAAAAATGCCCCAGCAACAAAGGTTCAGATACCAGCACCCAAACAATCCACACGCAAGCGACTCAAGATCAATGTTCAAAGCTTAAATGTAGAAAGCACTCAGATGCCAGGGCAGAAGATAGGTGAATAATGAATTTAAATGATGCTTAAAAGGTTTTAAATCCACCTAGATACGCGTCTGAGCAAAGGTACCTCGGTCATTAATGAGTGACAAGACATGTCTGAAAAATCTAGAAACCCGAGCCCATGACAGAATTTTAGAAAATCCCAAGATATGCGGAAAATCTGGATGAACGTGAATTCTGTGGATATGGTAGAAACTGGGATTTTAATGAAGTTCAGGATTTTAGCACAGTCCGGGAAAATCCGCTGGAGCTGGAAAATCCCAGATTCAAGTCAAAACCTGGATTTTGCCTAAAACTCAATTTTAACCAATTCAAGCCTCAGGGCAAGACTAGAGTGATCAATACCAACATGTCAAGACCTCAAAAGGACAAATCCAATAAAACCAAAGGCCAAAAGACATCATCAAAAGAGGGTCCCTACTCTAAGTGGGGCGTGTGTGCAAATCTGCACAACAGGGTGTAACTTCAAGCTTCACAAGGTTAGTAAGTTGCATTATGCTAAACACTTATAAAAAATAAAAATAGGATAAGCCATGTTCAAAGGGTTTTTTCTTAGTTCATGTAAGGTATCCTCTTAGATAACATCATGCCTAATGTCTCCAAGAGAGGAAAAGTCTAGAATAAAAGAATCACAACTTAGGGAATGCAATGCATAACATCACCACTAAGACCTGAACGTTGTATGCTAAGAAAGGTCATGCTTTGGAGGACATCAAACCAAATGAAACCACCAAGAAGAAGACACATCATGTGAATTAAGAAGACCACACTACAAAATATAAAGATATTCAAGAATGTCAAAATGATAATGCCAATGTATGCCCCCACTTTAAAGGAATTGCTAAACACCATCCTATGAGAAATAACTTTAAAGTAACAATTGATAAATGTTAAACAAGACATGAGAGCTTAGTTGGAAAGCCCTATGTCAAGCATATGTTTCCAAATGAAGCTACGTCATGAAAATAGGGTTTCCCCCAAAATAAAATCCCAAACACATGGGATCCACAAATTCCGGTTCAATGCATGTCTTTGCTACAATGATATTAGAGAGATTCGAAATGACATCATTCCCCAAACACTTGAACTAGAAGAATGACACATAGAGACTGAAAATAAAAGAAAAATATTTTGGGTCAACATGGAAGATACCTAAATGTATCGATGCCTTGCATCATCCCCAAAAGGAAAAACATAAGAGAAAAGAAAAGAAAAAAAATTATGACATATAGAAGAATGTAGATACAAATAGAGGAATGAACATGAGGACATGTCAAACAAAATGATACAGGGGATCAAATTATGCCCATGCAATCACATAAAGAACATAAAAATAAAATAAATACAAGACTAGTAAGGCACATGCAAGTCAACCTATAGTAGGTCATCCACATCCCAATCTTGTTCATCATATGCAGAAAGCGGACAACTAGCCAAATGGACAATGTCAATTTCCAAACTAGGACAATCACCAAGTTTGGCACATGGTGAATCACTCTTTGTATGAGGATCATCACAGTTGAATAAATATCATTTAAGCTTATAGAAGATGAAAATAATAAATTCAGCTCATTATGCACTTCCTCATCATTTTTTCAATTTCATTATCATCATCCGAGTTTTTCACAATAGAAGGTCTAATGATAATATCCCTGGGAGGTGCTTGTTCTTGCTGTGATTGAGGTTTAGGATTTTCTTGTTGTGGTGAAGGTGGAGAATCATCATGCATTGCTTGAGGTAAGTTTGGATTTTTATTTTCTATGTTGTTCTTTTCTTCTTTTGCTTGTAACAAATGAGTAATAGCACGACATCTATGCCTACGCTCTCTAGCATTTTAGTTTCTTTTTGTTTGGTTTTCAAGTTGTGATTGTGTAGGAGAAAGTTTATCAACCATAGGTTTATTTTCTTCCCTTAAGGGAGAAACAAAAGGAACCGTGGGAGGTTTTTCAACCACTTTACCTTTAGCTTTATAAACTTGTTTGATTTTAGGAGGCACAACGAGACTTATTTGGTTATCTTGTGGTCTCTTATATGAAATAGGTGGAGGATTTGCTATGGTTTGGTCTTCATTACTTGGAAGGGATTTTGGTTCAATCTTGGTTTTGTCAAGGATAAGAGGTTCAATTGTGGGTTGAGGCATATTGCTAAGGGATAATTCTACTATGCGCTTTTCCTTTAAATTTTGATAAGATTTGAAAATAAGTCTTCATGAGGCCTAATTGTTACACCCCAATTGTGCAATTACTATTTACTATTACTATATAGGGTAAATGTGAATGTAATGTGAATTTTGTGGATGAATAAACTGTGCATGCACTTTATTATCAATGTTCTATGAATGAATGTTATGACAATTAATGTTATATGAAGCAATGCATATATGTGAATGAATGGATATTGGTTGATATTCTAACTATGAAAATATATTATGTGTAATGCATATTTTGTTGAATAGCTAACTCCCTTGGGACTATGTTAGTGGATGCATGTACATGTTCAATTCCTCCAAGCGGAGGGGGAAGTATCACTCAGGAGAAGGTCTTGGTCAGGTAACTAGTAACACAACCTATCTGATCTTACACACACCACAATAGAATAGTTGAGTTAGGTTATTAAGTAGGAAGTTGGTAAGTCATCCTTAGTTTGATGTGTTTTCTTTAGTAATAGTTTTGTTTACTATTGAATGCATTATTGGGTGAAGTTTATCTATTTGAGCTTGTGAGTTCTTTCCTTGTTACAATGCTTGTATTAATATATGGTATATACGAGGAATATGTATATGCACACACATGCATGTCATTGATAGACAACACGCAAGAAGGAATGCATACATGAGGGTACATAGGTAGACGTATCTATGCACGCTCATGCATGATTTACTTATGTGTATGGAACTATCCAATGGATCAAATGACATGTATATGTATACATATAGATATATCGCTTGTAGGCTCTTATCAATACCATAGTAATTGTGTATGATTTTGGTGCGAGAATCAAATGTGTATATATATATAAAGTATATACATATATCCATATGTATAGATGTATCAATATATGCGTATGGTGGCAAATGGAAACACCCATACGAATGTATTGATACATGTATATATATGTATACATGTACATACAGGCATACACTTATATACATATATATATGTATACAGTCAATATATTATTACTGTGTGATTACTACCTTTCTTATACTTATTGTATATTGAATGTAAACATATATAGTTGGCATATGATATATATATAAATATATATTAACATATATATATACATATGCATATATATATAGATATATGTGAACGTATATATATATACATATATTTATTTATTTATTTATTTATTTATTTATTTATTTATATGTAGTTAAATATATTAATATATATTTAATACATTATCTAAAGTATAGAAATCAACTATCATAGTTAATGATAAATCGACTATAACTAATAATGATAGAGGTTGATTATTCGACTTAATTGAGGGTTGATTATATTAATACTTATGATTGTATGTTGAAAGGCCGAATATAACTCGTGTTTCCCATGCATTTAGAAGGAAGAATTCTCCAAATTAGCTCACAACATTAAGTTGATATATGGTGGAGACTTAGTTGACACCTTTAGTGGAATATTCTTTGGCCTGGTAAACCTCTTATCATTATGTCTTTGTGCATATATTAACAACTGTAAAAGGTGTATTAAGATGTGAACAACAAGTCATTGAAGTGGTCAAACTGATAAATGTAATTAGTTGACTTATGCCAATACTAAGTCGATGCATTCTATGTGTTGCATACTGGATATTGACTGATTCAAATATTATGCAAACCTCCAACTATTGGATAGAGAGTTATTTACTTGGTGTCACCTTTGGAAACTTTTATGTTGTAGATGACCTTTGTTTGAGTAATTCGAATTTCACTTTATCAATCATGTGCTAATTTGAATAAGTATTTTATTGTTTTCAATCAACAAGGTCAATCTGTTGTTTTAATTAGCTGAGTAAGTTCTTATATTTGTGCCACCTTTTTGCCAAGTTGAGTGAGTAGGTTGTGCATGGTAATTTCTATCAGAACTCATGCCTAAACTATAGGTTGAGTAGTCTCCAAATTGTTGTATAAATAGTGGAGCTAGTTCACTTGTTTGGGGCACATTCCTTGAGAAATTTTTTGCATTCTATTTACATTCCTATCTGCATTATTATGCTTAATACAATGAGTGAGAGATTTTAGCATTAGAGAGAATTTATTATTATTATGAGAGAAGTATTTTCCAAATTGTGAGTTAGAGGTTATTGTGACTTTGTTGGAGGGATCAATACCAAGCTGGATGTTGTTCTGGAAGTGTTGTGTTTGTAGCCAGTCGATTGGAAAGCTTATCAAAGGAATGAGGATAACCTTCCTTTGTATGTATTAGTTTTCAAAGAGTTATTTCTTGTTTTTTTAAGTCTATTATGGTTACTTGCAATTAGGGGAAAGTAATGTTTTCTTTGAAAGAAAAATAGAAGATGTTTACTCTATTTGTGAAATGCTTGTAGTTACTCCATGATAGGAAAGATATTTTATCATAGGTATTATTATTATAATATATATGATTAAACAGAGGTAACTTAAGGGATACTCATAGCTAGTTATTTAATTATGCTAGATGGCTAGTAGGTTACTCCTGGGATTGTTGTCCAGTGAAGGGAGGGAACTAGTACTTTGCTTGATGAGTTGTGTTACCTTAGGTTTGTGTTAAAGAGATAGGTTATCCTAGGGATTAAGCTTACCCATGGAGAGGGATTACCTAAGTAGAGATATAATGGCCTTAAGTCAAAATGAGCTTGCTATAGTGTAAGTGAATGGTAGAATTTCACTTGAAGTATTGAGTGAGAACATTTTGGCCAAAGTAGTGTGATTGCCCAGGGCTCCACTATCAGTCCAACGTGTCCATTTAAATGCATGAGAGTTACCTAGTGTAGGGTTATAAATCCTATTCATGGAGGGCACAAAACTAAGTTCAGTGTGGTATATCATACGGGGTTACCCAACCAATACCTTCATCGAAGGGTAGGGCCATCTATCATTGAAAGATGTGTGAGGGGCTGCATATAAGTCCATGGTTGGTGGAAAAGTGCTTGAGTGATGCTTTTCCTCTTCAGCAGGTGATAGAAGACCAAGGTTTTGAAAGGTGAATTCCTGGACCATCTATATCTTATACTTTGAAGCTCAAAGGAGTTGTGTTTGTAACTGTGTGTGTTCTTGGAATATTGTACTTTGTGAGCTATTGTAATGGAATGGAAATCTTTATCAAGTATTTTGTTATAGCATATTTTTTCATATATTCTCAACAAAGAAAAAAAATATTGCAATGGTTTATTACATAGTTTATTTACTCACACAATGAAAACTTAGGAAATTTTACTTTAGTGTAAGATTGGCATATTTCATGTGGTTTCAGAGCTACCAAGTTTAGCTCTGGAACCTATGAGCTCATCATTCATTTCGTACAATTTTATCTAATGTTTGGAAATTCTTGTGCTAGGAAGGTGTATCTCATATTAATGACTCGAAAGTCAGTAATCAGAAATGAGCGCTACCTCAAGGACAAGAAGGAAAGAGAAGCCATCTTTAGAATAATTGAGGGTACCAACTATGACAATACCGTCTAGAGTGACACCAAAAATTTTAGTCACACACTTTCTCAGATCAGTGATGTGAAGAGGAATATGAAGATGGAGGATAAGTACAACTATCTACCTTCCATCTCACTAGAGAATTCTAAGTCATTATCACTTTCCAGGGATATTCCCTCAGAAGGTAGTGTCAGTTCAACATTTATCTTTAGGGACTCTAGAGTTCTCCCAATGGTGAAAGTAATAGTAATTTACTCGAGTAACAAGTTTGAGGGATATGTACCTCGTAACTATGTATCAGATGATAAATCTGAAGGCTACTATCCATTTTGGGATAGGTATGAAAAAATGAGAGATGAGCAACAATATCAATCTATAGGATATACTCCATTAAGTTATGTGTCAAAGAGTGAATCTAAGGGATACACTCCACTTGATTATCTGAATAGTCACTCCATGTAATCAAAAGGATATTGAAATCCTCAAGAAATGAATAAAATTGAATGTTTATCAAAAAGAATGTGCTTAATCTTATGTGGGAACTCTTTATGTGCATATGAATGTCATTTTAATGTTTTCCATAAGATAGTTGATAACATGATTTAATCTAACATGGATACGTATTCGGGTAAAATTTGTCTTGTGAAGATGGTGAGGAAACAAACCAATCCTAGTGGTAGCCAAGAAGTTGGGTAAGGACCCACAAGAATTGAAGCTAGACTGGACAAATCATGGAAAGGGTGGATAACCTTGAACAAGAAAGGATAAAAGATAGGGTTGAGAAGGAGGTTCCCGTTAATGAGAATAAGGGAGAAAACTCTTCTCATGGATGTGACGAAACTCATGATCACAAAAGGGAAAAATCACCTTCACCATCTGAGGAAACAAATAAGAAGTGTATGGCTGCCAAAATTTCCAGAGATATGAAGAAGACTACCCCACCCAAGTTTGAGGGAAGTGCTAGCAGAGATGAAGCTGAGGCGTGGCTTGTCCAAATGGAAAAGTATTTCAAAATCCATAATTATATTGAGACCATTAAAGCTGCTTGGGGTGCATAACAGTTAGTAGGAGAAGCCTCTAACTAGTGGATGAATAAAAAATTGGAACTCAATATTAACTCATTGAAGTTGAAATGGGGGGAATTTCTTGAGATTTTTTGTAGGTGATGGTTTCCCCAACTTTACTAGGACTAAAAACTCATGGATTTTCAGAGTTTGAGACAAGGAAATATGATGGTCAATGAGTATTGGGAGAATTCTACCCAAATTTTGTGTTGTGTTCCTATATATCATAAAGATGAACGCTTTCGCATTAGAAAATTTATTATGGGACTTAACAACCATATTGGAGGTGAAGTGGATATGCATGGTCCAACAACTATGGATCTTATATATGAGAAAGTGGTTAAGTAGGAGAAAAATATTAAGGCTATCTCCAACTATCAGGAAAATAGAGACTATAAGAAGGTTGTGGAGGTACCAGAAAATCCAACTCTAAAGAAGGTGTAGGTTGTGCAGAACGTACCTAAGAAAGGATAAAAAGGAAACCATACTAGTGAAAAAGAGTCGAAAAGGGAGTAGAAGAGGAATGGTTCCAATAGTGGGAATACCAACAATGCTAGTGGAAACACTAATAGATCTAGAGAACCTGTGAAGAAGAGGGTACCATTTTTGGGATGCTTTACATGTGGGGGAGACCACTATGCTTGAGATTGTTCCAATAAACCTTCCAGTAATCCATTACCTACTCAGCGATTCATGTTCCAATAGAAGATACATGTAGTACTGGATGATTTCCAGGATGTGTATCAAGTAAATCCCAATGAAACTCTAGGTATTTTTCTTGGTTTACCTATTTTTGTCCTTATCGATACTGGTGCAACTAAGAATTTTATTTCACCTAGAGTAGATAAGAAATTATCTAGAAAGGTGGGACACATGGAAATGTCTTGGGATGTAGAGTATGCAAACTAGACAAGAGAAAAGTTGGAACAATGTTTGTTCGAGGTTGGGATAGAGCTACCTAGTTTTTCTATAGAAGTAAACCTATATGTTGCACCTTTAGGATCTTACAATGTTATCTTAGGTATGAATTGTCTATAGAGGCATATGGCTAAGGTAGATTGCCATGCTAAAATAGTAGATTGTCTAGATGATCTTGGTAATTGAGTGAAGTTCTAAGGGATACCTAGAGAGGTCAAGATTCGCCAAATCTCAGCAATGCAACTATTGAGAGCTAAGAAGAAAGGGTGCAAGGTATTTGTCATTAAGATTGAAGAACTTGAAGAAGATATTGATAACCTGGAATCCCAAAGCTTTCAAGAGATGGAAGATGGTGAAATGGATGAAACTAAAATTTCAGATATGGAAAGATATCGTAGATATCGAAAAAAAATTGGATGTATTTCCTTATGAATTACCTAGGTTTCCTTGGAAAAGAATATTTGATTTCTCCATAGAAATAGTTCCAGGGTCTGAACCTATCTCCAAAGTACCCTATAGGATGACAACAATCGATCTAATGGAGCTTAAGGCATAGTTGGAAAAACTATTGTCAAAAGGGTTGATAAGACCAAGTGTTTCGACATGGGGAGTGCTAGTGATTTTTGTGAAAAAGAAGGATGGTACTTTGTGTTTGTGCATTGACTATTGTATGCTTAACAAAGCTACGATGAAGAACAAGTATCCATTTCCATGAATTGATGATATTTTTGATCAAATGAGGGGAGTTGCCATATTCTCTAAAATAGATCTAAGATTTGGATATCATCAGTTAAGAATTAAGGATGAAGATATCTTTAAGACTATGTTCAGAAACAGATATGGACACTATGAGTTCACAGTTTTACCTTTTGGGTTAACAAATGCACCTGCCACATTTATGAACCTGATGAATAGTTTATTTAGGGATTTCTTAGATAAAATTTTCTTGGTTTTCTTAGATGACATTCTAATTTATTCTAAGGATGAAGAAGATCACTGTAGACATTTAGAGATAGTCCTACAATAGTTAAGGGAACACAAGTTGTATGGTAAACTCTCTAAGTGTACTTTTTTTCAAAGGAGAGTGCATTATCTAGGGCATGTGATCTTGAAGGACAGAATCTTCATAGATCTAGCTAAGATCAAGGTAGTACTTGAGTGGCCTGTTGGTGTAATTAATTAATTAATTATTACACTAGCATAAGTTAACTTAGGTCTTGCATTTAATCATTAAGTCCTAGGTTGCATTATTAGATAAATCATTTAATAAATGGGATAATATTCCCTTATTTGGAGGAGATAAGATTCCCTCTAGAAGATGAGTTGTCCTTCTAGAACTTATCCCCTCATTTAATGATCATCACCATTAGGGTTCACATGTTGTTAGATCAAGACACATGTCAACATCTCATGCATATTAGGGTTTAGCTCTTGCCTATATAATCAGGCATCTTGTACATTTGTAATCAATCGTATTATCATATCAATATATCAAGATATCAATCAGATATCATATCAATAGAATCTTTAATCAAGCATTCCATTGTTGCAACACTTCTTTTGTGGTTGATTATCTTTCATGGCTAAAGTCCTGCATTGAAGATTCCGGAGCTTCAGGGGCTGTGCAATTCATCATCTCAACATGGTATCAGAGCTAGTCTATTGAAACATCAACCCTAGATCTAGGAAATTTAGAGTGCGAGATTCTTTGCAGGCTTAGGGTTTTATTTTGCAGGCTAGTTGGCTCTACCTGGGAGCCAAGCTGATTTTTGGTGCAGATCAGGCTCTCTTCGACCTCTCCATTGCGTCCAGAAGGCCTCAAAACCCATAGATCGCCTATCCATTTGTCAAAATCAGAGACATATCATCCGAGAGCCTTCGAGGTATTATTTAGGGTTTGCATTTTTTGTACTATCTGTACAGTTTTGCAGAAAAAAATCTCCCTTTCAGGCCTCCATCAAGGAAAAAAAAAATTTAGAAAAATAAAAAAAAATTGGCTATTTTTCGGGCATTTTTTTCTATAGTTCTGTCAAAAATTAAAATTGCAGTGGTTTGACCTGCAATTAAAATTACACAGTCGGCATGAAAAATTAAAGTCACAGGCTATAGTGTTTCGGGTTTTTCCGTTGGTCAGCATGCAATTCATATCGGCATTTTATTTTTTTTGAATTGTAAATTCTTTGCAATATTCAAAAAAAATCTCCGTCAGCATTTACCGACCACCTGTCGGCTCCATCCCCTATGTCACACTATGCGTCATCTCCGCAAACCCCCGGCATCGTCGCTGACTCCCGGCTCCCGTCCATCAGCCGCACATCTCCCGGTGACCGCAGACCGACCGTCGACTGCAGACTCTGACCACCATCTACCGCTTCCGCTCACCAGTCTCCATAGTCGTCGTAAGCTCCACCGAAGTCAACTTCCTAGCGACTGTCCACTGTCTAAGGGTGAAGCCCCTGCCGCTTTTACCCCAGGTCATGTGGGAAACCGTGGGCTCCGCTATCTCCTGGGCGGTGCAACCTCCACTGAGCTCGCCGCCCTTTTCGCCGCTCCGCCGCCGCCCATCAAGTGGCGCAATTTTTTTTATCACCCCCTAGCCCCGCAGTCATATCAGCAATCGGGGGCCGAAACTTTTTGCCTTAGGGTGCTGTATTTTTGCACCTATTTAGCCAGTTCAGATCAAATTGCAATTTTTCTTCCGAAGGCCATATCTTCGCGCCACGATATCAAAAATTTGCAAACAAGATATCGACGGAAAGAGAATTTAGAGCACTATCCAGTGGTGCTATCCATTTTGTAGGATTTGTCTACTATAACTTTCTACAGTCAACTGAAGTCAAACCTCCCTTCTTGACTCAAACGCACACATCTTCGCATCAGATTGTCAGATTTTGGAGATTCCAGTGGCATTCAGAAGATATTTCAGTGCATTTTCTTTCATCAATCCAGTCATCTTCGTTGGTTTCAGCTCCAGGTATCTTTTTTTTGGTTTTTTGATTCTTGGACATCCTGAAGACTGAAGTAGAATTTGTTGATCTTAGAGGCATATTTTTCAATTGCATATCTTTTTGGAAGTCTTCTATTTTCTATTGAAGGTCAGTGTCTTTGTTTTTTGTGGAGAAATTTTTGTTATGGGGCTTGCATATTTCTCTCCTCCTTTAGTTATGTTGCACAAAGGTAATTATCAGCAATGGTGAGATGGGATCTGCCACCATCTTCAATCACTTGATTTGTTGCCATATCTATTTGGTATAGTTCCTTGTCCAAGTGATGATATTCATGAGCTTGCTTGGAGTTGCAGTAGGTACACTGTTTTGGAGATTCTTGAGATGCCAGTTGATTCTGATGTTTTGAGTTCTATTGATCATTGTGATTGTCCTCACATTCTTTGGACTAAGATTTGGGAGATCTATGGAGATTCAGATACTCCACCATTCCCCGATGATCCTGCTTCAGAATGTCATTCTTTAGATCATGTACCCCATCATGATATTGTTGTGCAGGAAGTTGATTACCTTGATCTTTTCGAAGAGGTTGACAAGGTTCCTTGCAATGCTTCTTCTTCATCAGAGACAGTTGGTATCTCTTCACATTCAGTGATTCCTTGTCCAGAATCATTGATTGAGGCTTCCACCACTATCATCATCGATCAGGACACATTCAGTTTTTCAGACTTGACATCACATGATGGATTTGTTTCAGGTATCACTGCCTTGGCCACTTCTACAAGTTTGGAGAACATTCTTGAGGGGATATCACTCCTCTATTCAGATTTCACTTTGGAGAGCTATTTTGAGTCTCCTCATTCCTTTGTCTCGACCTTGATTGGGAATTCAGAGACCATCTTGGAGGTGCTTGGTTTCTCTTCAGATATTTCATATCTGAGACTTCTTCCCTGTCGTTCCATTCAGGACTTGAGGTTTCTTCAGCATCCACCATTGGATTTGCTTCTTCCTAGCAAGAGATTTGTGGTTTGGACACCTTCGTTGCTTCAGAATTCCTTCAGTGGTTTTGAGGACACTTCATTCAGGGGGGGCTATCAAGTCTCCATCACATCCATCATATTCATCCTATCTTCATCTTTGGATATTGTTCAGCATCAGTTTCTGCATCATCCTGGTTTGTCACCCTCTTCATTGTTTGGGACTATGGCATTTTCATCATCAGGCACAGAGACATTTTAGCAGAGTTCCGAGACATCATCATCCATGTTCATCCTTCCTTCCTTCAATTCCTATCAGGAATGGGAAGCATCTCTCCACTTGCATTTGGTTTTGCTTCTTTCGAAAGGGAGACAAGTTGTTTGTCAGCATTGGATCTTGTTTTGTCTTCAGACACTTACCTTTCTTGCAGGTGATCTCATCTTCTGGGGGGGCTATATAGTCTCTCTCTTTTCCTCCTATGGGGGGGCATTGATTGTATTGTATCCATGTGACAGATGGTGTCCTTGGGGGGTATTTGGGAGTCCTCCATCCTTTCCTTCCCATCCTATCTCACATCTTTCTGCATTTTCATCTCTCTTTTGGAGAGGGGTTTTGTTCCCACTGGGTTTTCCCCTTTTCTCCGGTTGTGGGAGATTTTTTTGCATCTATCATGTACATGGGTACCTAACATGGCCTCGTAGCCGAGATCCATCATCGATCATCCTTGCATAATCATTGCATTTTCCTCCCTAAGTTGCACTTATGGGGGGGTGTTGGTGTAATTAATTAATTAATTATTACACTAGCATAAGTTAACTTAGGTCTTGCATTTAATCATTAAGTCCTAGGTTGCATTATTAGATAAATCATTTAATAAATGGGATAATATTCCCTTCCTTATTTGTAGGAGATAAGATTCCCTCTTCTAGAACTTATCCCCTCATTTAATGATCATCACCATTAGGGTTCACATGTTGTCACATGTTGTTAGATCAAGACACATGTCAACATCTCATGCATATTAGGGTTTAGCTCTTGCCTATATAATCAGGCATCTTGTACATTTGTAATCAATCATATTATCATATCAATATATCAAGATATCAATCAGATATCATATCATATCAATAGAATCTTTAATCAAGCATTCCATTGTTGCAACACTTCTTTTGTGGTTGATTATCTTTCATGGCTAAAGTCCTGCATTGAAGATTCCGGAGCTTCAGGGGCTGTGCAATTCATCATCTCAACATGGCCAATACCCAAGAAAGTGTTTGAGGTAAGAAGTTTCATGGGTCCGATAGGCTATTATAAAAAGTTTGTTGTAAACTTCTCTAAGATTGCTTTTCCAATTACTTCTTTATAGAGGAAAGGGAAGAAATTTGAGTGGAATGAGAAGTGTCAAGAAGCCTTTGGCCTACTCAAAGAGAAGTTGACCACTGCACTAATCCTAAAAGTACCAAATCCTAAGGGTATTTTTATTGTTATCATAGATGCATCTGTGGAAGTTTTAGGAGGTGTGTTAATGCAAGATGGGCAAGTAATTTCTTATGAATCTAGAAAGTTGAAACCTTATCAGAAATATTATACATTGCATGATTTGAAGTTAGAAATTGTGGTTCACGCGTTACAAATATCGAGGCACTACTTTTTGGGAAAACCCTTTGAATTGAAAACTAATCATAATGGGTTAAAGTACCTTTTCACTCAACCTAATTTGAATGCTAGATAGAGAAGATGGTTAGAGTTAATAGCTAATGATGATTTTAATATCAATTATATAAAATGGAAGGAAATTTGAGTTTTCAGTGCCTTGAATCGAAGACATCATATTGCTTCCATACTGATGATTCAAACTAACTTTAAAGGTCAAGTATTACAGAAATGCAAAGAGGATGAGTACTACTTACAATTCAAGCAAGCACTCACTAGCAATCTACAAAATTCTAGGTATGAAGGGTTTCATTTTGAACCTAATTGATTACTTAGATATAAAGGAAGAATTTATGTATCTGATGTAGAAGATTTAAGGAATTTGGTACATGAAGCACCATACTATGGACACCCTAGAGTGACTAAAATTATGGCAGATGTGAAGCCTCTATATTTTTGGAAGGGAATGAAAAGAGATGCTACTAGATTTGTGGCTAGATGTCTTGAATGCCAAAAGGTGAAAGCAAAGCATCATCATATTGTAGGCTTGTTATATCCACATGACATACCAAAAATGAAGTGGAAAGTCATAAGTATGGAACTTGTGCAAGGATTTCCTATGTCAAGAAATAAGTACAATTCCATTCTTGTGGTTATAGATAAGCTTATGAAAGTAGCACATTTTATACCTACGAATCTAACCGATGGAGCAGCTATCATAGTGAGAAAATTTTTGTAAAGAAGTGTTTAGATTGCATGGGATTCCATAGAAAACTATCTCGAAGAGAGATGCATGAGTCACTCTGAGATTTTGGAAAACCTTGTTTTCTGCACTAGGGACTCAGTTGAATATTAGCTTAGCATATCATTTGGAAACGGATGGACAAACTGAAAGGGCGAATCAAGTGTTAGAAGACCTACTGAGAATGTATTGTATGGATCAATAGTACAAGTGGGAAGAATACTTTCCCTTAGTAGAGTTTTCTTATAACAATTCTTACCATTATGCGATAAAGATGGCTCCTTTCAAAGCATTGTATGGTCACAAGTGTTGAGCTCCTATAAGTTGGGATAGACTTGAGGATAGAGTGAGTCTTGGGCTAGAGATGTTGGCTGAAATGGAAGAGAAATTAAAGGTTGCTAAGCAAAGGTTAGATGAAGCTAACGATAGACAGAAAACCTATGTTGATACTAAGAGAGTTCCCCAAAATTTTATCGTAGGTGACAAAGTGTTGTTGAGAGTAAAACCTCACAAAAGCTCCATTAAATTTTGAAAGTCTTCCAAGTTAGCCCCACATTATGTAATACCTTTTGAGATTCTAGAGGACGTGAATCTAGTAGCCTATCGAATAACATTGCCACCAGATCTTGCTAGAATGCATAATGTCTTCCATGTGTCCTACCTAAAGGGGTATATACCCAATGTGTTATCCTTGAATCCAGTTGTGCTTAATTTATGGGATAACCGCCTACGAAACTAGTCTATTTCATAGACACGTTTAAGCATGAAAAATGAGGAAAATCTAATTTTCCTTCATGTGTGGTCATGAGCCTCGAATCATCCTTCCGAGAGCTTGTCTTTTGTTGTTTCTCAAAAACCTTCAAAATGAATGTTTTGTCGATTTTCAGTCTTTGGGAGTTAGAAAAAATTTTGCCCATGTAAGGGTGCTATTTTTCAATGCCCCTACATGAGCAGTTTTTGATAAATTTTCTCTAAGTGTAGAGGCATTATTTTTCAATGCCCCTAAATTTCTTCCATCACCCTTCATGTTAAGGCGCTAATTTTTAGCACTTTTGCAAGTCTTTACATGCAGTGGTGGTGATTTTTAGCACCCATGCATGTTTGCTTATGCCAGTTTTTTGAATATGTTGGGGTGGTGAAAATCACCGCCCTACATTTTCTCGCCTTCCAATGCACGAAGTTAATGAACTTTTTATTCATTGATGACAATTCATTAATAAATTTTAAATCACTTTTTAAGTCCTTTTTTCCTTCATTTCTTCGCATCTTGCTTTTATTTTTTCCTCCTCTACCTCCTATGAGTACATTCCAACTTGCGTCAAGCTTGGTTTTGGAGTATCCATGCATTTTGTGTCTCATCACCATTATAGGGTTTTCATGTTTTCTTCCTTTTGGTAGGTACGTTGCATTTCTTCCTTTATTTGAATGTTTCCATTTGTTCCCTTTTCGATCTTTTGATTTTACAATTTTTTTCTATAGTGTTATTTGTATTTTAAGGAATACATTCATCTTTTTTTTATTTTTGTTTTCTAGGGTTTTCATTCTCTCTATATCCATTTGCAACACTCCTATTATTTGTGCTTTTTCCCTAGTTTTTGAGTGAACTTGCTCGCCTTACTTGTTTTCTTTGAGTCTATTGAAATTTCCCTATCTAAAATCCAAATAGGTTAAAAAACTTGTGTTTTGATCATTCAAAACCAAAGACTATCCAACAGTGATTTTCACCATTGTAGCAATTACATGATATACATGAGCATCAAAAGAACCTACCATTTCAATTGTCTTTTTCAATGTTCAATGTAGGGGTAGTGATTTTTCTTTCCCATGCATTGAACTTATCTTCCCCTGATGTAGGGGCGGTGATTTTCACTACCCCCACATTTTAAGATGATTTCCTAATCTCCATATGTAGGAGCAATGAAAATCATTGCTCCTACCAAATATTGCATGTCTTCCTCATGCACTGATGGTGATTTTCACTGCCATTTCATAAAAAGATATTCATCGAAGGAAAATGCACAAGCATCAATTTTTTTCCCTGATGCACGAAGTGATCTTCCCAAGAAATGTTAGGGCACTAATTTTTAGCGCTTATACACCAAGTTCCTTCTAGTCTTTCTAGAACATGTTCAAGCACTATTTTTAAGTGCCATTACATCAAATGCAAAACTTCCAAGTGTAAGGGCGCTAATTTTCAGCGCCCTTGCACAAAAAAATAGAAATTTTCACTAATGCTTAAAATCATTCCAAATCACTTTCTAAACTTCGTTCTTTCCACTTTTGCTCCATTTTCTGTGCTTCATAGCTCATGTCAACTCAATCCAAAGTGCTTGAATAGCTTCACACATTTCGTTTGCTTCCATGATGCATATACTCCTAACATTGGATAAATTCATGTTTCCTTGTAGTTGCCTTCAGCTTCTTATCAAGTGTTCTTCAAAGGTGATTTCCAGTGATCTCTTGTGTTCTTAATGACAAAAAAAGAATCTTCTTCATCATCTAAAAAAGATAAAATGAAGTACAAGTATCAAGGCCTCTATGGGGCCACTGTTGTGACGTCTAAGATTGATGAGATCAAGGACACGAAAATTGGTCACCTTGACATGGAGGACTTTGTAGAGAGAATAGAAAAGCAATCATTGGAAGGAAACTTGCAAAAAATTGTCCATAAAAATCTTCATTGAGTGGCTTCATTTCCAATAGTTACTCACTGCCCAGAATTTGTCCTACAAGTTGCCTCACACTATATTATGGATGATAGGATTTTTAGAGACTCTTCTAGGCAAGTTATGATGAGATTGGATCCAAAATTCTTTGAAATAGTTTTCCAAGTTCCAAACATGGAAAGGTATACAAGTATTTCCATTCAACAAGGTCAAGATGCTTACGACAAAGATCAAAACAAATCCAAACAATTGATCAATTCACAATGGTTGAAGACTCTGAGGCCCACCATTCACTAGTAGAATTTGGCAAATAAATGACTACGTGACTAAAAATTTTAGTCACAACTAAAGATGACTAAATTATACTCATTTTTTGTAACACAACTATAAATGACTAAATAAATGACTAATTTGATCATCATAAGTCACTAATTTGATTGTGGGGTAAAAAATACAACTAAATAATTAGTCACACAAATACAAATCAAACAATATGATATTAAAGTGGATAATTAAAAGAAATATTTTGAATTGAGGAGTGGTATTATTATAATATAATTTAATAATATATTATATTACAATACAATATAATATAATATATATAATATATTATAATATATATAGTATATATTATATATATATAGTATATAATATAATATATATATTATTATATATATATATATATATTATATTATATTATATAATATTATTATAATAATATAATATTATATTATATATTATATTATATTATATAATATTATATTATATAATAATATAATATTTAATAATATTTATTGTGGGGGAGATTTACGTATTGTAATTTATTTATTTTGAGTGAACTATTTTAAAATCCGCTAAGAAAATTAGGGCAAGCAAATTAAGCGGGCATATTTTCATTTTAATAAACATACTCTAAAACCTTAGTCAAAACCTTATTTTCAGGTTGCAGCTCACCAAATTGGAGAAGTGAAAGGTCAATTTACCAGCGAGGAGTTTGGAGGAGCTAAAACCAACAATGGTGGGAAAGCAGGAAAAATGACAAACTGTATACAGCGTAGGGTAAAGGGCATTGTAATGTTAAAACCTAAATGTGCTCATTTTAGGATCTTGGCTACAATTTTCATTTTAATAAGTTCATACCCTATAACCTTCATCGAACCCTTATTTTCAAGCTGCAACTCACCAAATTGGAGAAGGGAAAGGTCAATACCAGTGAGGAGTTTGGAAGAGCTAAAACCAATAGCAGTGGGGGCTCTCTCTGAAATGGTGGAATCTAAACTACATAAGGACGAAGGTGCCTCTGAAGAGCCCTCCCCAAAGAAAGGATATCATAATGTTAAAACCTAAATGTGCTTATTAGGATATTGGTTGTTATTTTTATTTAATAAACATACTCTAAAACACTCGTTGAAACCTTATTTTTAGGTTGCAGCTTGCCAAATTGGAGAAGTGAAAGGTCAATACCAAGGAGGAAGGCCACGCGAACTACTTGACAGAATACCTCAAATAAATACGGTCTCATGGAATGCGTGACACTAGTTAGCTCAGCCTTTTTTCGCTTCTTGTCTCTTGTATTTTTTCTTAGAAACATTAGTGTTTCCGAGCTTAGCAACTGAACTTCTTTTGCGTTAATAGCAGTGTTTCTTAACATACACTTTTCTTGTATTTGATTAAAGTCGTTTACCTTTTCTAGTGAGTTTAACATCAATGCTAGTTATGGCCTCCTATGGTACTAGTAAAGATTGCTACCTTATTTCATTTGGAATATAAATATCGTATTTGATGTGTTTCTTCATTTATAGTAATGATTGTCTTTTTAAATGATTGTTTTTAGTAATGACTATGTCTACTGCATGCTTTCTTGTAAATTTCCTAATGATTGTTGATGTTCTTTTGGGATCTAGAGTCAAGCCAGGATGATTTTCTTTCATCTTTTTATAATCATAGATGTCTTCTGGATATTTTCTTTAGCAATAAAAATATGACTAGGGGTTATCTTTGCATAGATCATACTGTGTTTCAGTCAAATATGAATAAATGAACTATGGAGTTTCACTATCAAACCTGTATATGCATTTCTTCTTGAATACTTTCATAATATATACCTATATCAGTATGAAATTCCTTATTATCCCACTTTTTTTTCAGATTTCAAAGTTTCATAAATCTTTTAAAAATATTAACAAATTTTAAGTTTTTTTATTGTGGGCAGGTATAGTGCAAGGAGAAAATGCATGTTAAACTAGTGCCTTCTAGATGCGTTTATAGCCCACCCCATGTGTAACAATGGAATCACTGAAGACATGCATTCGCATTGATGGATTTTTAGCTTTAGTTTTAGTTTTTTTTCGTTTTAAAAGCATAATAAATTAGCAGTTTGCATACCATAGAAAGATTATGTCTTCAAAACTCTATATATAGAGTTCTTTGTAACATATTTTTTATAAAATTTGAATATACAAGTGAATTATTTTCCAACATTGTTGTTTCAATCTTTTGAGCAAATTTGTTGAAGTTTTATGATTATTTTAGTTTAATTTTTCCAATATAACATAAGTGCATTAAAGTTTTATATCTTTCAATCACAACAGAATTTCAATGATAGCTTCTCTTGGTTCACATCTGAAAGTATTAGTTCATAAATGACTACCATGACTAAATAAAATAACTACAATGACTAAATAAATGACTACCATGAATAAATAAAAAACTATGATGACTAAATAAATGATTACCATGACTAAATAAATGACCAGTTAACAACAATCAATGACTAAATTAATTACTAAATATACTACCAAATTTATCAATCAAAACAACCAATAAATGACTATAATTGGTTTAGTCATAAATTTGGTCACATTATAGATGACTAGCAATAAACTACTAATGTTCACGTGACTAAACTAATGGTCATGTGACCAATTTTTAGTAGTTCTTTTAGTCATTTATTTATGTTTTTGTACTAGTGATTGCTCGATGGCCCAAATGTCTTCCAGGAAGTAACTTCAAGGAAGATGGTTGAGACATGATCACTCTTTTAAGCAAGGTAAAAGGTTTACTCGTCTCATCTAATTTCCAAGATTGGATGTACGAGTACTTCCGAATCATCAAGAGGAAGAAGGAACACATAGACTAGGGTACATGGATTAGTGATGAGATTCATGAACAACTAATCAATGTGCAAAAAACCTTGAGGTTTTACATGACCTCCTACCTGGTGTATGTTGCTACTATCATGAGATAATTTATAGGGTTGACAATGAAAGGAAATAGAAGTGTTGTGCCGGTATATTATTTTTACTCTCATATCACTTTGAGAGGGAGTATCAAGCATTTCAGGAGGGTTATTGACACTTTCATTGGGCCATTTCTTTTTATGTTTGATCCAACTCTAGAAAAGAAGAGAGTGTCTAACAAGGCATGGAAAGTTGTCAGCAATTTATGATGTATTTTCTTGTAGTTTCAAAAAATTTACATATTTAAGAGTAGGGTGCTGCACTAGATTCCCATATATGTTGCCAAGATATCCTTATGACATGTGGGTTTTGATGGAATTATGCAGATAACTAATTATAGCACACAAGGAATGTCAGGCAATTCACAAAACAAGCTTTAAGTTCCCAATTGCTATCTAAAGGTATTCTAGTCAAAGTGTGCAAAAGGAAAAATCAATAGCAATAGATATGCATATTATGACCATAAGTTCATACAGGTATAGGCATGATTTTGACTATAGGGATGTCAATACAAAACCCAGGAAGGGGCATAATCATGTCTATTGTTTTGAGGACATATGGGCAGAATCTAGAGATGAAGAGGACATCCGAAGAATGGAATTTTGTAGATTAACTATGGAGAATATCAAAGACCTAGGCTTGGCTGATATTGCAGAGGATTTTGAAGGTCCTAGCAATAATATAGACTTTGCTTATGAAGAAGAGGAAATTTCCAGTAAGCCTTTACCTCTAATTCAGTGGTCCAAGAAAGAGAGCATTTCCATTTGGGAAAGACTTGCTCCCATTCTACACAACACAAGTGAATGGTTGCAAAGGCATGGCTTTCAATTGAAGTCCTTCATAATAGAGTATGAGGGAGAGACATTAGAAGATGAAGCCAGCCACCAACAAGAACTTTGAACCAAACATAGAGTTGTTGTTGCCCCCTCTTCTCCACCAAAAGGTCCTAAGATTAAATTCACTTGTGGAAAAAATACAATACAAGCAATTGAAGAGGAGCAGGCTACTAAGGAAGAACAACCATCTAGAAAGGAACAAGAGCTTGCATCTAAGGAGCAACCAGAAGAAGAAGAAGGAACTGATCTAGTGAAGAATTTGAAGAGTTTGTAGAAGATGAACAGTTAGAAGAGGATCAAGGAGAGAAGGAAGGTAATGAGGAAGAAGAAAGGCATAATGAGGAAATGTGGTTATCTCCCTATGAGAACATCATTGAAAATACCCCTCATACATCATCACATGTTTCTACCACACTTCACACTCCTCCTTTTCCCACTTCACCTACACCACCTCTTCCTACTTCACCTCCACCTATAGCTAGTTTGCACACACTAAAAGTAACAATTCCTCCATCAGTGCATTCAGTTCATTCCACTCCTTCTATTGGTTCAATTTTGCAAAGTATTTATGTTTCCTCAAGTTCTCCTTCATCAATTCCTAGTCTATCTTCATCATCCAATGATATTGCATCACAATTTGAATTTGATTAGTTATGAGAGATTTTTTCTAGATACATCAAATCTGCAAACTCTTGGAGCTGTGATGACTGAAACAAACCCAATTGTGACTACAACACTTGTCTCTATGGATGTGGCTGCCACAAATAAATTAGCAGTGGGTCAATAAGGTAATACTTAATTTCTTCCTCCTTGGTTAGTCTCATAGGTTTCTAAATGGAAGAAGTGGATGGTTTCTACTAACAAGTTAGATCTTGACGAGATAGTACCTCCAAAAGCAAAAGGGAAGAAAAAGGAAAAAAATCATTCTAGATTACATATGGATAAATTAGGTTATAAATATGTAGCTTTTGTAGCACCTCCACAAGATAAGAGTGAGATCAGTATGGAAGATTACATCATGAAAAAGATTCAACTTGGGAAAGTCACTAATGCAAGCACCAAGGAAGATGCACAAGTGACTCTAAATGCATTGGCAGACAGATTGGATAAGATGGAGAAATCCAAGGATATGTATAAAGAAAGAGCTAAAAAAATACATCAATATTGAGGAAGATAACGGGGACCTCAGAGAACGTTCAACCAATGGCTATGATGAATGTTGAAGAGCTAGTAGTTCAAAAAGTAGAAAAGTGCTACTCCAAAGGTAAAGTGTTGTATGAGTTTATTGATAAAATAATAAAGTAGGGCTTGCAACTCATAATTATTGCTGATGAAAAGATTTCCCAAGTATCCAAGATGAAGTTGGAATTGGATACAATATAAGGAACTCTTTCCATGTAACAAAAGGAGATGGAATGGAGTCTCAAATTTTGTTAAAAATGAAGGATATAAAATTGAGCAAACTAGTGTAAGTTGGGGTTTTCCCCAATAAAGAAAAGTATGTGGAAATAAAAGAGTCACTTAAGAACCACATTAAGTTTATCAAGGCCCTCATCAAATACATACAATAGGTGCAAGAATATGTCTAAGGACGTCGTATTGTTATGGTGAATGGGATTGAATAGTTTTTGGGAAAACTCCTTGATGATAATCATACTTTCCTCTCAGCAAGTGAGATTGTTCAGATATGCAAAGAAGCTATCCAAAAGCAAGTAGAAGATGAAGCCTTTTCAATGACTTCAATGTATGCCTTGTGTGATGTAAATCTCACTTTGGTCAACCTCAAAATTCTTTTGGATAGGTGTAAAAATAGTTTCTCCACTACAAGGAAGTCAATCACAAAAGTTCACACAATCATTAACTACACCGTTGGACTAGATGAGATGATCATGAAGGATATCAAGAAGAAGTATGAAGATTTCTAGGCCAAGATCAAGGAACCATAAAAATATTCTTACATCTCTAGATTTACACCTTTGAATAAGTCAATAGTTGGCTAGGGTTTTTCCTAGATTAGCTCTCCTCTCTCATCTATAAATATGAGAGGATTCCTTTGTATTATTTACCTTTTATCTTATGCAACAAAGTGTTGCCCAATTGTGAAGCAATATTGGAACTTTGAGTTCATCTTTGTGAAACTATTTTTAATCAATAAAGAAGGTAATTTGCACACCAAAATTTGTGTTGGGATAATTATCTTGTTATTTGATTGAATTGATAGTGTTTAGTAACTGAGATTGAAGGGATTTTGAGTAAATTTGCGTAGAATTTGAGTTGCGCCTATTACTTGAAATTGTGAAATTGATGATATTATTAGTGAATCGTTTATAAGACTTTGTGCTTATAATTGTTCATGTTGCTCATGGGTCTAATTGTGAAGTATATCGAAGACATTGTGCTTCTTTTACAATGCTAGTTACTATTTTGAAGAGTTCACTATCAGAAACTACATAATGACTTTGTGCCTCCATGAGCTTTCTTGTTTGTTACTTGTCTTTTATCATATTGGTATTCCTAAACTTCACTTTGACAAGTTTGGAGAATTGGAATTATTGCTTAGTTTTTATTTAAAGTTGTATTGCATCTAGAGATAAAAATTGTGAAACATTGTAAAACATATTCTTTGAAAAAAGAGAGAATCATGAATGTGACACACCCCCATACCATTATTGTAGTGTACATTATTGTAAATATTTGATTAATTTTCCTTAATTTCAATAAGCAGTAAGAAGGGTTATTCCCCTCTCCGAGAGGAGAGATTTTATCTCATATAACTATGGTTGAAATTAAGTTTTGTAATCTATTAAAAGGGATTATAGAATTTTCACCCAACAGTTTTTTGGCAACTCCGTTGGGGAATGAAGCACACAATCAAAGCCTAATGCTTTTGATTGAAGTGAATAAGCACTCCAGTATCTTATTGTTATCTTGTGTATATTGTTATTTCTAATTTCTCTTTTGTTTCAAGTCTACATTCTAGCTAACATAATCTACACATGAGGTTTAAGGGCACAAGGAGTGGTTGATCCATTTTTCCAATTGTTGCAGTGACATAACATTCTTCCTTCTCCTTTATGAGAAAGGTCACCGTTACAATGAACTACAAGTTATTCTCTATGAAATTTAAGATCATTGATTCTGAGTGAATCTTCTATCTTTCATAGAGCTCCAATTCAAGTACCTATTATTCAAATCACTATGGCTCAACCTCCTCCAGGACCTTGGGGTGATGCTTTTGGTTCTCTCAATTTGGCCGCCCCTTTATATGAACTCCCACATGTTTCATGAAAGAATATCCCAAAGTTTTATGGCAATGGCAAGCAACATCTAGATGAACACATTCATGCCTTCTACATTGTTTGTGGTGTTCTTGGAGTTGAGCATGAAGATGTAGTTGTGAGGTTGTTCATCGAAACTCTGCAAGGAGTAGGTATTGAGTGGTTCTATACTCTTCTTCTACTTTAGTTACTAGTTGGAATACTCTTCGTACTAAGTTTGAAGAAATATTTAAACCTACTGAAGATGCACACACCTTGTTAGCTCAACTTACAACCATGAGGAAAGAGGCCCATGAACCCATGTATGAGTTTGTGGCCAAATTTAACAAGTTGGTGACAAGGATTCCCACAAAGGCTAAACCAATGACCCATACTTTGAAGTGGTTCGTCATTAATACACAACTTGAAGATGAAGGAATCGATGACTTTATTTTGATGTTGAAGTAGCACAACAGTTAGTTACAAATCTTGAGGATGACTTGATTCTTGCTGGTGAGATAAGAAAAAATACAAATAGCAAGGGCCAAGCATTAGGTTCTTCATCCTCCAATACCAAAACCAATTTTTCTAATCCCATGGTTCAGAGGTTAGAAAATGAGTTGTTGGCCTTGAAGAAGAAAGTTTCTAATGATAATAATTACAAGGATATTCCAAGAAGGACCTTCCCCAATTATTCTGGAAATAGAAATAAGAATCTTCTTCCTGCACCACAAGGAAGACTTGCTTTGGAAGCTCCACCTACCAATACAGAAGTGGGGTATTATGAAGCAGAGCAAGATGAATATGCACAACCAGATTAACCTATAGAAGAAAATGTCAATTTATTTCAAGATGAAGAAATGGATCCAACTGGTGGCTACAACATTGGTTATTTGCAAATAGTGAGTGAATCCGATGATGAGTAATTGGTGACTAATACATATGTTGTTTTCACGCGGTCACAATAAAATAAACTTGATCAAGATCAAGTTGTTGTTCCACAAGAAAAAGAAAAATCACTACTAACCATTGCAAAAAGAGGATCTCCTTTGCCTTGTCAACCGAAAGATACAACAAATAAACAAGTGCTCCTCATCCTCCTCCTGTAGTTCATGTTGTCCTAAAGGCCAATGTCCAGGTTCCTAAGACTAGTTTACCCTTTGTTAAGCCCATAAATGAAGTTACCACATATTCTTTGCAAATTTATTTTTTAGGATTTTGACATCATTGACCATGCAAAAATTACAAAAATCCAAATGTCTGAAGCGGAATGCCTTAAAGAAAATCCTGAACAATTTGATAGGCTTGTCAAATTTATAGAGATAAATGAATTACCCCTATTAGGGAATCATCTCTTAATGTTCTTGCTGTCCCAAAACCAAAATATCCACAGAATAGCCTAATTTTTTTTCCTCCTACTTCGAGACGTATTTATCCATTCTTTATTTCCCTACTTGTTAATTGTTTTAAATTAACTAATTGTGTTATAGATTCTGGTGTATTAGCTACTGTGATGCCAGCTAAGGTAGACACTACCTTGGGTTTGAATCTTATAAAAAAAATAGCTATTGTTTCTCTATGGAAAAAAAACAAGTACCTCTAATCAGTAAGATCAAGGATGCACAGTTTGTATTTGCTACATATTCAGAAAAGAAGATCAAGATGACAGTATTAGTAGAAAATATGCCAACATCTTATGGAATTCTTCTTGGACGTAATTTCTATAAAGATGTTGGAGGAGAGCTTAACATGGATATGTCAAAGGCTAAGATACATGTAAAGGGTGTGATGCAGAAGTTGGTTCCTGAAAGAGAGTCAAAATTCTCAGTAACTAAGTCTGATGATCAAAGAACTCAAATTTTTTTTGAGTCTTCAGGTGTTGGTACCTATTATCTTCAAACTAATGAAGATGTTGAATCTTCATCAAGATATGAGTCAAAAAAATTTGGTTCATCTTCACCACAAAAATGAATCATCATCAGATGATTTGTTTATCTTAGATTATGAAGCTTCATTAGATGATGAAGTCATGAATTTTGATGTTGTTATTCTTTGTTATCTGAATGTTGTTTGGGTGATTGATTTCGACAGCAGTTGTTCTTCCATCAGTTCAAGAGCTAGAGTTGTTTTTGTCTCTCCAAAAGGATTTTTTTTCCTTTTTCTTTTAAATTTTAGTTTTACAATACTAATAATACAGTCGAATATGAAGCTTTGTTAGTAGGTATGCAAGCTGCAAGTAAGAAAGTTATTAAGAATTTTCATTCCTAAGGTGATGTTGAGTTGGTGGTTTTCCAATAAGGAATTTGTACCAAACTAGTAATGATAGACTAAGGCATTACCAAAATCTCATTTGGGATTGCATTGAGGAATTCAATGCTTTTGACATTTCTATTGTACCAAGAGAATACAATGATAAAGTTGATTCCTTAGCAGTTTCAGCCACACTCCTGATACCACACAAGGATTTTCATGGACCTACTTATACCATTGAGTTGGTATTTCGACCAAGCATTCCTGACAACTCAAATAAGTAGCATATTTTTAGTGACGATCATCAAATCATAGCTTTTTTGGAGAAAGCTAAAAAAATGAGCAGTTGTACTTTGAAGGTAGTGATTCTCCACCCTGGAATCTATCTTTCAGGTTAATCTGATTACAGTTGAAGAGTTTCTAAAACTCAAAGGAAATAAAATTCCCAAGGGATTGGTATCCCTTGAAATACTTTTTGACAAGCATGATCGTTATGTCAAAAACCAACAGGAAAACTTTGATTCATCCACAAAAGTTGAACAGATCAACTTGGGAATTGATGTAGATCCTAAGATGGTAAAAATAAATATAATCAAAATATTTCTAGAACTATCCTTGTAGAGATTCAGAAGATGTTGAATGCACGAATTATTTTCCCTATCCATCATTCAACATGGATAGCTAATATTGTTCCTATTCGTAAAAAGAATGGTGAGATCCACATTTGTGTAGATTTCTAAAATCTAAATCAGCTATCTTTCAAGGACAACTATCCTCTCTCAGTGATGGATCAATTTCTTCAAATGGTGACTAGATACAAGATGCTTTCTATGTTGGATGGTTTCTCTAATTACAACTAGATAGAGGTTAGTCTAGATGATCAACACGAGACTATTTTTACAATTCCATGGGGTACTTTGTATATCACAGAATGCCTTTTGGTCTTATCAATGTTGGTGCCATGTTCCAGCAGGCTATGGATTTGGATTTTCATGATGTATTAGGTAAGTCCATCTTATTTTACCTTGATGATCTTACAATTTTTTCCAAAAATCATCATGAGCATTTTTACCATTTGAGGCAAATCTTGGAGAGATGCTAACAACATGGAATTTCCTTAAATCCCAAAAATTCAATTTTTGGGGTTACCAAAGGTAAGATTCTTGGTCACATTGTGTCCAAGGAAGGTATTAAGATTAATCCTAAAAGTTTCAAAAGTATTCAGGCTCTCACTTTTCCATCAAGTAAGAAGGTTGTTCATTCCTTCTTTGGGAAGGTAAATTTTTTGCAAAGATTTGTACCAAATTTTGTAGAGAAGATGTCATATTGTTAATATGATGAAAGGAACTACCACTTTTCATTGGACTGCAGAACGAAAAGCTATGTTTGATGATATCATTGAAAAGGCTATTTCTCATGCACTGGTGTTATTTTTCCCAAACTACATGAAGGATTTCATCATGTATAGTTATGCTTCTAAGCATGCACTCTTGGCAATCTTGGTGCAAGAGAATAGTGATGGGTTTGAATCCCCAATTGTGTTCATGAGTTATGCTTTGAAGAATCATGAACTAAAGTATTCCCAAATGGAGAAACATTCTTTTGTTGTGGTTAAGGCAGTGAAACATTTCAGATTTTACATTCTTAATAGCCATGTCGAAGCCTTGGTTCCATATTCTACTGTCAAGTTCATCCTGACACCGTAGAAGTTTGGTACAAAAAGGAGAAATTAAATTTCCAAAATACAAGAATATGAAATGGAAATTAAGCCCACCAAGTTGGTGTGTGGGCAAGGTTTATGTCAGTTTATTTTTTATAATAATCTTAATAAAGAAATTTTAGAATCTGAAGAGGTAAGTCCTAATGAATTTCCAATGGTTTTGTTTGTCAATACTAGTGATGAATGGTATTCAAACATTGCTCATTTCCTTACATATGGAGAATGTCCAGGCCACTTGACTTCAAAAGAGAAAAGAACTATCAAACTCAAATTAGAAAATTATGCCTTGTGGGACAATGGTTTGTACAAGCATGCCTTGGATGGCATTTTCTTATGTTGTGTCGATAAGGCACAATAGGAGAAATTTTTAAAATCCTTCCATGACTTAGCATGTGGAGGACACTTCTCAACACTAGTTACATCCCACAAGATTTTGAGGGAAAATTACTATTGGCCCATACTTTTTTACGATGTGTATTCATGGGTGCATAAATGTGAACTATGCAAGTAGTTCGTAGGAAAACCAAAGTTGGAAACTCTACCTTTGAAACCAGTCGTCATTGAAGAACCCTTTCATCAATGGGACATTGACTTCATTGGTGCAGTGAATCCACCTTCAAGTTCAGGACACACCTATTTCCTCACTGCAACTAACTACTTCACCAAATGGGTGGAGGCAATTTACCAGTTAAGCATGCTACTTCAGAAGTTGTGTATAAATTTTGAAGGAAAACATCATATCTAGGTTCGGGGTGCCAAAAAAAATTGTTGCTGACAATGCTTGTGCATTCTCATCAAGAGAGATTACGAAATTCTATTTTGAGCATGGTATTACATTGTCACATTCATCCAACTATTACCCAGAAGGTAATGGTCAGGATGAATCCAATAACAAAAACTTGGTTACTATAATCTGCAAGCTTGTGGATGAGAATCAATGTTTGTGTCACAAAGGTTTGTATGATGCTTTGTGGTTAGATAGGATCACTCCAAAATGAGTGATAGGAATGTCCCCATTTCAACTCTTGTATGGGTTGAATGTTGAAATTCTAATTACACTAGAACTCCCCACCCTCAAGTTGGCTAAGGCCATTGAGGATGATACTTTTGAAAGTTTAGTTGATAAGTGAATTATGTATCTCTCTGAATTGGAGGAGAAACAAGTTCAAGTGGCCAACTGTATTACGGAACATTGGGAACAAGTAAAAAAATCTTTTTGACAAGAAGGTAAAGTCTTGTGACTTTCACGTTGGTGATCTTATTCTCTTGTGGGACAAGAGAAGAGAGCCAAAAGGTATGCATGGAAAATTTGATTCACTATGGATGAGACTGTTCAAGATTCATCAAATACATGGTGAAAATAGATTTCTTTTGGCATACGAAGATGGAATACCATTTTCTCTTCCACATAGTGGGCAGCATCTGAAACACTTTACTCAATAAGGTGACAGATGTTTAATGTAAATATTTATACAGTCTTTACGTCTTTTATTTTTGAGTCTTTCTGAGTCTTTATTTTTTCACCTGACTCTATACCCAATGGATGGATAAAGTCACTTGGAGTCTGGAGTTCTTCTCGCTTCATTCATTTCAAAGAACAATCAAAGGAAGCTCCCCAACTAGAGCTAGTTGTTATCCTCAAATCCAGCTGTGCTCAATTTATAGGATAACCCCCTACAAAACTAGTCCATTCTGTAGACCCGTGCACTCGAAGCATGCAAAATGAGGTGAATCTCAATTTTCCTTCATGTGTGTTCTTGAGCCTCAAATCATCCTTTCTAGTGCTTGTCTTTCATCATTTCTTGAAAACCTTCAAAACAAATTTTTTGTCGATTTTCAATCTCCAGGAGTTAGAAATTGTTTTTCCCATGTAAGGGCATTGTTTTTCAGTGCCCCTACATTTATCTAAGTGTAGAGGTGTTTTTTTTCAGCACCCCTACATTTCTTCCCTCACCCTTCATGTTAAGGCACTAATTTTTAGTGCTTTTGCAAGTCTTTGCATGTCATGGCGGTAATTTTTAGCACCCATGCATTTTTTTTCTAGTTTTTTGAATATGTTGGGGTGGTGAAAATCACCACCCCTACATGTTCTCACCTTCCCATGCATGGAGTTAATGAAATTTGTGTTCATTAATGAAAATTCATTAATAACTCTTTAATCACTTTTTAAGTCCTTTTTGCCTTCATTTCTTTGTATCTTGCTTTGATTTCATCCTCCTCTGTCTCCTATGAGTACATTTCAACTTCCAAATCATGTCAAGCTTGGTTTCAGAGTATCCGTGTGTTTTTTGTCCTATCACCATTCTAGGGTTTTCGTGTTTTCTTCCTTTTCATAGGTATGTTGCATTTCTTCCTTTGTTTGAATGTCTCCATTTGTTCCCTTTTTGATCTTCTAGTTTTACAAATGTTTTCTATAGTGTTATTTCCATTTTAAGGAATCCATTCATTATTTTCTATTTTTGTTTTGTAGGGTTTTTGTTCTTTTTATAACCATTTGCAACACTCCTATCATTTGTGTTTTTTCCCTAGTTTTTGAGTGAACTTTCTCACCTTACTTTCTTACTTTGAGTCTTGAAATTTCCCTATTTGAAATCCGAAAAGGTCAAAAAACTTTTGTTTTGATCATTCAAAACCAAAGACTATCCAACGGTGATTTTCACCATTGTAGCAATTACATGATATACCTGAGTGTCAAAAGAACCCACCATTGCAATTTTCTTTGTCAGTGTTCAATGCAGGGGAGATGATTTTTCCTAGTTGTGCATTGAACTTATCTTCCCCTGATGTAGGGGAGGTGATTTTCACCGCCCCCACATTTTAAAATGATTTTTTATACTCCATATGTAGGAGTGGTGAAAATCACCACTCCTACCCAATGTAACATGTATTTCCCATGCACCAGTGGTGATTTTCACTGTTGTTGCATACCAAAGATATCCATCGAAGGAAAATGCACAAGCATCAATTTTCACCACCAATGCACAAAGTGATCTTCCCAAGAAATATCAGGGCACTAATTTTTAGCACTTATACACCAAGTTCCTTCCAATATTTCTAGAACATGTTCGAGCACTATTTTTAAGTGCCATTACATCAAATGCAGAACTTCCAAGTGTAAGGGTGCTAATTTTCAGCGCCCTTGCACAAAAAATAGAAATTTTCACTAATGTTGAAAATCATTCCAAATCACTTTCTAAACTTTGTTCTTTTTGCTTTTGCTTCATTATTCATGCTCCATAGCTCATGTCAACTCACTACAAAGTGATTTCATAGCTTCACGCATTCCATTTTCTTCCATGATGCATATACTCCTAACATTGGATAAGTTCATGTTTCCTTGCAGTTACCTTCAACTTCTTATCAAGTGTTCTTCAAAGGTGATTTCCAGTGATCTCTTGTGTTCTTAGTGACAATAGAAGAATCTCCTTCATCATCTAAAAAATACAAAATGAAGTACAAGTATCTAGCATCTATTCGTGCACTATTGTGATGTCTAAGATCAATGAGATCAAGGACACAAAAATTGATCACCTTGACATGGAGGACTTTGTAGAGAGAATGGAAAAGCAACCATTGGAAGGAGACTTGCAAGCAATTGTCCACAATAATCTTCATCGAGTGGCTTCATTTCTAGTAGCTTCTCACTACCCAGAATTTGTCCTACAAGTTGCCTCACACTATATCAGGGATGATAGGAGTGTTAGAGACTCTTCTAGGAAAGTTATGATGAGATTAGATCCAAAATTCTTGGACATAGTTTTCTAGGTTCCAAACATTGTGTTGTGCCTTCATCACACATGCCCCATTCGAAACGGGGACCCTCTCTCTTCTTCACCTCATCGAATCACTTTTGGTTGTTTCCTCTTTTTGTGTTCCCATTGTTTGGTGTTCAAAATGGTCAGTGAACTTTAGGGAAGTCATCTCAAGTTGACTATGTTTTCTCCCCCTCAAATTCTCAAAGTTCTAAGTCTTTGCGGGTTCCCACTAGTTGTTTACCTTAGCTCTTCAAAGTTGGCATCCCTAGAGCCCATCAGGCCCACCCCGTTTTGCTTCCCCCATCAGGTCTTTGTTGCCTCGCGGCTATCTTAAACAACCTTCTTTCGACAACTCTTTGCCCGTCGAGACCCACGAGATTGTTTTTCATTTTCCTGATTGTTAACTTTTGAACAGCTATTGTCTAGCAGCTTTCCGCTCACCAAGACCCAAACCCTCTAGTGTCGTATGTTTATCACTGAATAACCCAAATGGCCATCGACTGACCACCACCCGCCTAGTGGATCTTGATGCTCCTGCTGTCATTTTCAAATGAAAGCTTACCAACCTTCTGACCCATCGTACCCGCATTTATGAGATGCATTTAATGAGGGAATGTCTATAAATAGTAGACTTTGAACTATCATTTTCATTCACCAGTTTGTTTAGAACAAGTCAGAGCTAGCTTCCAGCATCGCCATCGCTTCCGCATCACTCAATCGCTATCTCTAGATCTTTGTTGCCTGTCTAGTTATCCACCTTCATCAGATTCTTGAGGTGAGTTTTCCATCCCACAACCTCCATTATGTTTCCTTTGATTTTTGAAAAATTGATGAACTTGAAGAGAGAAAAACCTAATAACTAGCTAAAGAAAACAAGGGTACACAAAACCCATGTGCTCAAATCATGAAAAACCCTCCAAATCAACTAATATAGTGACCGCGGAACCTTCACTCCCTGACACCATTCTTTAGCTAGAGAGTTTATGCTCTATAGGCCCACAAACTCCCGTCGCTATCTCAAATGTTTAAAAACTAAACCTAAACTTAAACAGTGGGCAACCCCTCTGAGTCTGCCCTAGTGGGAGGACTCTCCTCCTTCACCACCCAAACTTGGTCAAAACTCAAAGTGAAATTGATGAGATCCAATGAACCTTTCGGGTCCGCCCCCGCGAAACTCTATCCCTAGGGTACCGCTCACGATCTGCCATTCCAAATGGCTTTCTGACCCCAACTTTCTAGACCTTCGGACCCTAGCCTCCCAATTGCCATATGGTTAAACTCATGTGAAATCCTAAGTCACTGTCTGTCTCGAACTCCACCTCGTGGACTTCCACCAGTAGAATTTCATCAGAATTTCACCACTCTGGATAGCTTTTTTCTAGCATCCTCTTGACTTCTAGATCTCAAACTTGTCCTAATCAGCCACCTTTATTTTGAACCTTAAACGACCAAGTGCTAACCTCATCTCGGGTACCGCCTAGTAGAATTCGGTCTGTCGGCCTCCATAGTAAGATTGTCATCTCTTATGACTTTTGATGAATAGCCTTCCTCCCTTTGGGACCCAACTCCATCATAGTCGTCTGAATGAAAATGTTAAAGTTGCTAAGTCATCAAACTTCAGCGGGTTTCCCTTGTCTGGTTGCCATCATTGGGACTCCATCTGCGCTCTGTCGTTCTAAACGGAAAACTGCCTCTGCCCTTCTGCCATCAGAAACCCAACCTTACCTTGGCCACTGAACTTTCAAATGAAAATCAAAGTAAACATGGAAGCCCCATCTCCATTTGGACCTGACAAGGAAGGTTGCTCTCATCGGGCTTCTGCCTGATTTTTGCCATTCCAAACGGAAATCACCTAACGTCCTCTTATCCATGCCAACCCAACTACAAATGAGTAATGCCACCACCCTCCAGAGCCTCGAGTCCCACCCGGTGAAACTCCACCCACGGGACACTATCTTGCTAGAGCCATTCTCAACGGCAAACTCCAAACAACAAAGCTTCCTCCTGGTCCTGATTACTCAAAAGGTGATCTTAACGCCCTTAAATATTCAAAGTGACTTAGACCCACATGCCAAAATAGGGCACCCTTTTTAGTTGACCCCACAAATAGACCAAATTTGAAGGCGGGTCAAGACAGGTGGGTTGTTGTGCCATGATTGTTGTCCCTCCTGCATCTTCTCCAAACTACCATCAGCCTAGGGAAATCTGACCCTCGGGACCCGAATTGTTGAAAACTTCCTCCTGTAAAATGCTAATATCAATTTGAAGGAAATGTTAAGGTTCTTAAATGATGACTTATCCAATCTAACACTGTTTTGTAGTGATTTAGCTAGTGCTTCCATGTTTTCATGCTTGAATGTGCTCACCTCTCTTTTGCTTGCAGGATATATAGAATCAGGCGTAGGACCTTCAGGAGCAACCATGGATAAGGACAAAGGGAAGAAAACAGCCAAGGCACCCCGAGGGAAAGACAACAAGGACCAGATGAAATGTAAGTTCCAAGGGGAACCTCTCAACTCCAAGGTCACCTCAGCCTGAAAGGAGGTCTCAGACATGAACATCAAACATGTAGACATCAATGAATTCAAGTAGAGGGTCCAGATCAACCCTACAACTGAAAGTGTAAGAAGGATCAAAAGTAGTGGGTTGGCCAAAGCTATAGGCTTCCTTCTCATTCTTATTTCCCTTGAATTAGTGATGGCCTGCAGGGAGGGATATCAGCCAAAAACCAGAAGCATTTTGGATAGAGACGAAAAAAATTTTGATGACATGTCTGCTAAGTCAATAATAAATAATTTTTATATTCCTACCTTCGAAGAGATGGAGGATGGCAACGTGACCCTCTTAAATGAAAAAGGCTTATCAACCAATATCGGTTGAAAGAAAAGAGGGGCAGTGTAGCTAAGGTTCCCTAAGAGCTCTTTCACAGTGAATTTTACGAGAACTACCATGATTTGGTGACCTTGCTGAGTAGAGTCATGGGCTTCCCATTTGCGGCCTATTTCCAGGATTGGATGGTATATTTCGTGGAAGAGATCCTTCGAGGTAAAACTAAGTTCTACTGGGCAGGAATAATTAGTGATTGCTTCCACGAGCAATTTATGGTTGTAAAGAAGACCTCAAGCTTCCATATGACATCCTACCTAGTCTATTCACTAGCTAACCAGACACAATACAGAGGTTTGTTCAGGGCTCCTGAGGAGGAACCAGACAGGGAGCTGAAAGTATATGATAGGTACCCTCAATTGCAATTCAGGAACTTCAAGAGGGATTATTGCAAAGTTAACGACACTTTCATAGGTCACATCATCAAACTGCTTAGGGGTGACTTCAAAAGAAGAGTCTCCCATAGTGCCATTTCCTTCCTCAAATAGTTTTCCTTCTTATTCATTTAGTATCTAAAGTTCACCTACATCTGAGCTGAATGCTTTTTAGAGAAACAATACAAGCTACCCTAGTACCCCAATGATCGGATAATACTGTCACAACTCTCTCGGTAGTTGTGGCATGCACATGCCCTTCTAAGCAGCAAGCATAAGGTTGGGATCCCTTATTCCCTATCCTTCTACCAAGGGCTATATGAACTCCACACATCCTAGTGTGTCGATAATTCAGACAAAGAGCTCGTGGAGTATCACTTGAGGTTCCACACTTCCCAACCACAAATGGACCCTTATGTTAAGTTGAAGAAGATGGTCATGGTTCAAAATGCCCATCGTCGTAGTGTTGAAGATTTATGGGCCAACTACAAGGATGATAATGAAGTGAGAATGAGGCACTACATGCACATGACTGCGTATTTTGTAAAAAGGTTCAACCTGTTCCCAATGCTAGACCAGGTAGTGGAGGATGAGAATACAGTAATGGATCATCGATATAATGCATTTGCCAACCTACTGCTGCCACTGATTGATTGGGATGAGCAAGAGGTCGATGACCTCGATATTCTGACCAAGCCTGTCGAGGCTAGAACAAAGGAATAGATTGATGGGAAAATTGCCCAATTAAAGCAACAAGGAGTCACTCTGACCTACGAGAAGCTTGAAGAAGAACCTACAAGTGATACGGATAGTGGGACAGCTACTGCCCCAACAGAAGAAGCTTCTTAATCCCCTCCAGTCACTAGGTCAAGAAAAAGAAAAGATACGGATGAAGGACAGTCTAAACCTTGTGTATACTCAAGGAAGCCTTCAGAAGGAAAATCCTCCAAAAGGCCAAGGACATCAAGTAGTCTTGATACCATCCAAGAAGACCCTCTCCACGAAGGGGAGGAAGTAGAGGCTGAGCAGTCAAGGTCTCCACCTACTACCTCCACCCTTGCAACCACTGCTACCACTCACGTTGCTACTATTGTCACCCCTCTACTTACTTCTCAAGCAATGGTTGCCACCTCCCCAGCTGTAGTGGATATCTTTGTCCACCTTTCTTCCACTCCACCCATGATGCAAGTAATGATAATTGACTCTTCCTCTGCCACCACCTCTCCACTTTCCTCTGCTTCCATGTCTTTGATGAAATCACTTCCCCTGATGATAGCAACAATACCAATTCCTGCACTCTCACTTCCAAAGGCCTTCTCCTGGCATATGCAAAACGTTCCCTCAGAGCTATCAGGAGTGCTAATGAGCCCAACTCTTCAAGCTGCCTTGGCACAGATTCTTGCTAATATTCCCGCCTCCACTCCTCCAACTGAACCACTAGAAATGAAAGCCACAATGGAAATTTCTAAGGAGTTGGAGAGATGATAGAAGGAAGCCACCAAAGGGATTGAGGAAGAAGCAAATGACTACCATGAGCATCATGAATTCCAGCGCCTAACAATTGATGAAGTGCTGCGTGAAGGTGAAGAAATAGAATCCTTCAAGAGTGATGGAGAAGATGCTAGTACCAAGTATATTGTGGAGACCTTTGATGTGGACCTCAAGGAGGAGTTAGCTCAATAGTTGAAGAATATTAGAGAGGAAGAAGAAAGGCAGCCTTTTGAGGAAGAAAAGGAATCAAGTAATAAGATGGAGGAGGATACTGAACCTCCAACTGGGGAGCATGATGAAAGCCCCTAAACATGATGAAGAAATGCCTCTTTCAGAAGGGCAAGAAGAGAAAGAAAAGAAAGAACAAGAAGAATTACTGCCTCAACATGAGGAAGAGGAAAATAAAGGAGAAGATAAACCCCAAGAAGAAGTTGAAACCCATGAAAGCCCAAGAACAGAGCAACCCGAAGAACATGGGAATGAAGAGGAAGAACAAGAAAAGAGAACTGCCAAAGGGGAAGATAGCCCCAAAGAGCATAAAGCCATTGAGTCCCCAAAAAATGATACTGTACTCATTCATGATTTAGCTGAAGAAGAAGGAGAAAAGATCCAGCAACAAACCCTAAGTAGTAAGGTGATGGAGATTAAACACACCCGTGAGGAAGAAGTCAGATATGAATCGCCAAGGGGAGAATCTTGGATACCTGAGGCATTGGAGAAAAAGTTGGAAAAGAGAACCCCAAGCTCAAAGGATCCAAGAGAAAGGTTAGAGGCCATCTTGGCCTAAGCCTAGATTAGAACCAAGAAAGAAAAGAAACCTAAGGTCAGATCTCAGCTGACAATGGATGCCTCTAGATCTAGAACCATGCAAATAGCCACATCGGTGGTGGGAGAAGAAGGAATAAGTTACAACATCTCCACCATTGACTTGGGAATGGCTAATAGAGAGAAGAATATCAACCACCTCCAAGGGTCTGTTGCCACCATCATGCATCAGATGCACAAGGATAATATTTCAAAGGAGGAACTAAAGGCACAATTGGCTAATTTGATAGCATATATTCATCAATGGTCATCAACAGAAGAGCTTCCCACCACATCCTTGGTGCCACCACAATTATTGTCCAAGGACCATATTGATCAGCTTGAGAAGAGAAAGAATTGGAAAAAAGCTACAGAGGATTAGTTTAGACAAGTTGTCTACAACAGGAACATGGGCATCGGTCGTGCGATTAGGAAAGCCAACAAATTCTTGGAATTACAGAGATTATTCAAGGGAATAAGGAAATTATGTACCGAATTCCCCAAGCTATACATGATCACGTACCCTAAAATTGAGGCCATCCTGATGGATCCTACGAAAAGGAATTTTCTCTGGCTAAAGGTGATCATTGGCTCGTAGAGACGTGGAAACTGAGCCTTGACCATAGAAAGGAGGTATTGGAGCAAGTGCTCCGTGAGGTGGAGATTGAGATTGATTGGATCAAGAAAGTTTGTGTTGTCTATGAAGAATACATAAAGTTGATGACAGACTTTGATGTGCCTGCAATCGAATTGGATCCCAAAAAGATAAAGCCCTACTTTCATAAGAAAATGGAGAATGGGACTATAGATGCACTAATGTCAGATTTCATGTGTTTTGTTGCAAGGGCCTTCTCTCAGTGTGAGCAGTTGATTAAGAATGTGCAAAAATTTGACAAGGACTAGGATACCATCACAAAAAAATCCAAGAGACTAAATTTTCAGGTGATCCAATCTGATATCTTGGAATGGAACAAGCTCCAGGAATTCACCCGAAAGTTTGTGGAGTACGCCACTGTGAAGAGAAATGAAGGAATTCCTGTGATTGATGATGAATTCATCACAGTGTAGCTACAACAAAAGGGAAATTAGCAAAAGAAAAAAGAGTTATAGTGCTGCCACAAGAAGACAAAATAGGGAAAAATACAAAGAATGTATTTTAAATTATAATATATTTGGGGGTAGGTGAAACCCTAGTTTGTTGTGAATCTTGGCCACATAATGCAAATCAATCTTGGCCATTCATTTTTCTTTTGGAACACTATAAATCAGGTGTCTCCTCTCATTTTCAAGAGAGAGTTGAGTTATTGTAAAGGTATGCTACAGAAATTTTAATAGAAGTTCATTGGCTTTTGGTGAACTCTTGAGTTTCTATTGCATGTTACATGGTTCTTCTCCCATAGTTAGTTAATTTGAAGTAGGTTTACTTTTCTTTATTTTTCTTCATGTTTTAGCTTGCTTTAGTAGATTAGATAAATTTTTTCATTAGTTTTGAAGCATTCTGTTGTGTGTTGGCAACCTTTCTGGTCCTTACTTTTTGTTGTTTATTGGTGGTAGACAATTGTGTAAAGTTAGTTTGGACTTAAATTGAAAGCTACTCTAAATTTCCATTGCTTATTCATGCTTATGGTGAATGAATTATTGAATATTTGTAGTCCTTAGAAGCTTACACAAATTTCATTAAACTGAGATACAATCCGGTTAAGTGAAATTTTGTTTTAGGAAGGTTTTCTATAGTACAATCCTCCATGATCACTGTTCACTGCTGAATTTCAGATCCGAGAACCTTCTCTCTTCCATACCCTTTTTCCTTTTTTTTATAAATAACATGTGATAAGGTTGATTGCACATTGTAAAGCCAAATCTTTAGTTAAAATTGGAGTTTAGGAGTGTTTTTTGAACCTGCAGCAATTGTGCACTAACTTCCCCATCTCAGGAACTTCATTTCAAGATCCAACTTCCCTCCAACTTAACTTTGTAAGTCTACCTTGTGATTACCAAGAAAATCACATTGAAACAATTGATAAATTCCATGCACGTCATCACTTTACACCTGAGAGACCTTGGGGTGAAATTCAGCAACTTGTTGGATATTACCTTTCAAGAGAGGTAGTGCACCTACGCACTACCTATGTTGAGAAAGTGAATAAAACACCCATCAACAAAACTGGCGCTAGAAGGAGGGCATCTGAGTGAAGCTGGATCGAGGTGATTCAATCTCCCCTGAGAGGTCCCAAAGAATTTTAAAGTATACTCCAAACAAAGGGAAATTTTAGGAATTATAGCCTCCCACAAGGGCTAGAAGAACTAAGAGAGGATGTGGCCTCTTCTTCCTCTTTCATTCCACCCGCTTCACCTTCACCTTCACCTCCCTTCTCCTTCCATTCACCTCAAACTCAGCAGACTTCCTTCACCTTCATTCATTCCACTCAGCCATACCATACTACTTTCCCACCTCTTACTTCCCACAGTTGGGGTGCTCCCTCTTTCCCTGCCATCCAAGTCTAAGGTGTAGTGTTGACTGTCGTTGTGCCTGCGCAGCCCTAGTTTACTGTTCAATAGCAAATACTACCTCTACCTCCCCTCATGGCTTGGCTTGGGAAAAATCCTTCTCCATTACACTTCAACACTTACCATAAAATTCCTAAGAACCCGAAGAGCTTCTATTCAAAGTTCAATCCTTGGGATCCATAGAGGATGGCTAAAGAACACATCAAGATATTCCAAACAATGTTGAAAGACATGAAGATCAATCTAGAAGATGTGGCATGTAGGCTTTTCCCTTATTTATTGGGGGAAGAATCCTTCTATTGGTACATTAATTTTATAGCGGGTTCCATCACATCATGGGATTTACTGATGAACACCTTTTGTAGAAGTACAAGATCTCAATCAGCCCTTCGGAGCTATATTGACAATTCACGATAGTTCGTAGGGAAATCAATAAGCCAATTAGCTCCTTCAATGATCTATTCCACCGAGCCTACACAAGGTTGCAAGCCCTATATGTGGTCAATGATGTTGTTGTCTCACCAATATATTATGTAGCATGGACATCCTCACAGCTGCATTGGTAAAGAGAATGTTACCACCTCTAACTAGACTAGTGGATGCTTACACGGAATTAGTTATTGCCAGTGCTGACTTGGGTCAAACCATCTCTAGTCCATTGCCCTCCTTGGGGTAGGTTTCCCATCCACTATAGATTTAGGGACTTACCCAAGCATTGCAACAATAGACTCCCCTAATGAATCAAGTGCCATGGCTACCTTTGGTGCCTCACCCACAGCAACCCATGAATCAGGAACCCCCAGTGCCTCACTACTTGTAGCCCTAGCAACCACAAGCATATTCATAATAGCCTCAACTACTCCTATACCTACAAAGGCCTTAATTCGCACCCACTCAACAAAATTAGCTAGGGGCACAGCCTATCTTCCTTCAGAATCAAACACCGCAATCAAGCAACGCAGAGAAGGATCGATTGGATGAGATGACAAAGATGATCTAGAAGATGTCCATAGAGATGACACACTTGAGAAATTAGAATAGCCAGCTACAAGATTCTTAGCGTAGCATTCAAGCTAATCTCAACCGAGATAACAGGGACAACTATGAGGCAAGTACCTCATCTAGGCCGAATTATGAATGGGGACAGAACTCTAATCAAAATTTTGAAAGGAGACCCTCCCAGAGATGGAGTTGAATATGGAATACAAGGTTGAACAATAGAGTTGTCCCCACTCCTCTTGACCAACTTGCCAACACAAAGAAGACAACCAATGGAGTGTAACTTGTTGAAGCTACTCTGTCTGGATGGTGCAGGATTCATAAGATAAATAGGCATTCTGAGTTGGATTGCCCCGAATTCCAGACAGCCATAGAGATCATTCAAGTGGAGGTCCAGAACATTGTTTAGAGTGCAAACTATAGAGATAGAGTTTCATCCCAGCACTACAATTCCTCCTATCTCGTGGTCAATTAGGCCCCATTCCTACGAAGCAAAAGAAATGAGCTGAAGATCAAGACCGCCTCTACAAAAAATGAAGAAATACAAGAGGTAAGTAACGAAGAAGCTTTGTCTCATCTTTTTACTTCAGTAGATAATGGCCTCATTGATGGGGAGGAGTTTCGTGAAGATTAGGTTCAAATGTTTCATCAAAGAGTCACTCCATATTACTTGAGAAATAGGCAAGAAGGAGGACCTTTTACTACTTCCACCTCACCTAATAACTTTAGCACCCCGCCTGACCCCAATGCTAGCAACAACCTTGGTTATCCCCATGTGCCCAAACAATATTTGAACAACAACCAATAGCCTAATCAAACCTACAGTCAGCCTACTAGCTCATCCATAGGTAGATCCTTTGAGCCTAAAATTGAACAAATGGGGGCATGTGTTGCTGAAGAATTTAAGTTAAGATCAATCTTTCTGCCTTTGAGTTGCTCAAGGTTCCTACAATTGGGCATGCCTTCTTTAGGGTTATTAATGGAACCCCCTCCTCTAAAACAACACAAGGGATACCTGCTAAGAGAGTCACCTTTGAAGAGCCTCGACAGGAGCCCGTAATCCAAGAGATCATAGGCAAGAAGAAGGATGCCTCCACCAACTAGCAAGTTGGAAAACAACTTGCCAAAGAACAGACCCCAGTGAAAACTAAAGAGAAGTCCAATGAGAAGGACAAGAGTCAAGTGGCCCAGGCTGACAAGCCTAAGGGATTATTCTAAGGAAAGTTTGAAATGTCACCCTTCCTCACCACAATTAGAATATTCAGAAAGAACTTGCACAATTTCCTAATTGACTTAGGAGCATTAACCAACGTCATGCCTTTGGAAATGTACAAATCCCTTGGGATTACCCCCACACCTTCAAGGAGAAAAGTGGCGCAGTTGGACAAGATTGAGGTCAACATCATTGGGGAGATCAACTACATTTCGATGTAGATTGCTACAGATCCGAGGGTGCAACAAGTAATTGACATCCAAGTTGCAGACATTCCTGATACATACGAAATCATCTTAGGATGGGACTTCACCCGTGCATTGAATGGGTATACTGCAACAGAATTTTTTCATATGTGGCTGCCATGGAAAGGCCTTCCAAACCATATTAAAATAGATCAGGAGCCACGAATGAAATTTATGATCACAGAATATAACAACATCAATGAGGTGTTGTTTGCTGAAATGGAATTGGGTAATTATTGTCCCTTTGCTTATCAGGAAGAAGTAGAGCCTCAAGAAGAAGAACTAGTTGTGGAGGTCTTCCTGGTACAATGCAGTCCTCCAACCAACTTAGCCCATGCACCTCAAAGTATGGAGATGTTAGTGGAATCAAAAGATGAAGAGCCTTATGAAGATGGAAATTTGGGATTACTAGATGGATTTCAAGATTTCATGGAGAAGTGCGTACAAAATCAACTTAGTCTAGGAGCCAGAATGGAATTCCAGGAGCTCCTACTCCCTAGCTAGTGCAGAGTTCACAATGTTGCCCACTTTGAATTTGAAGGTTGTTTGTGCCAAGCAGTAGTGGAACATGTCAAAGGACTAGTTGCTCCTCAAAAGGAGATGTTAGCACAACAACTATCCTCCAATCATATTGAACCAATGCCTACTCTGAAGGTTGTAGATGCAAGCACACAGCCTAAAGGGAATGATTGCATCATTGGCCCTGGCATCAAAAATCCTTCCAAATTCTAGACATTGCACTTCGACGGATCCAAGTCCAAGCAGGGAATCAGCGCCAAGTTTGAACTCATCAACCCCATGGATAAGACTTACTTCGCTTCCCATAGACTGCAGTTTTATTGTATTAATAATGTAGCAAAGTATGAAGCTCTATTCCATGGTCTCTTAATGGCTCTGAGAAAGAATGTCAAAATGCTACAAGTTTTCAGTGATTCTGAGTTGGTAGTCAAACAAGTTAGGAAGTTGTACTCCTGCCATGACAAAAGGCTGGCAAATTATAGACATAGAGTATGGGATCTCTTAGAGAGTTTAGATGCCTTCAATATATAGTTGATCCCACATTCCTAGAATTAGAATATCAATGCTTTGGCTCAAGCAGCCAACACACTACATCCTCTATCTTTGTCTGGTCTCAAGAGATTCATAGTTGAGCTAACATCTACCCCATCTATGCCAGACAATGTCACTCATTTCCAAGTATTCAATGATGATAAGCATATCCTAGAGTTTATAATGAGTTCTGACATGTTTGCCACATAAATAACTAATGAAGATGATCTAGAAGAAGATGAACTTGACATAGAGGGGGTCATCAACCTTAAAACCAATACAATCCCTAGAGGTATGGTTCAATTTGAGCGCATATTTGACTTGGATAAAATTAGAGATCAAGATCAGCAAGCAAAGAAGGAATCCATAAGCAACCAATGCGACATCCACAACCTTGGAATAGCCAAGGAAGTTAAAAATGTTTCTATTGGAAAAGTATGCACTGTAGAAGAAAATAAAGGGATTATTGATGCTTTGCAAAAGTACCACATTGTGGTAGCATGGAGCTACAAATATTTGAATACCTATGATACTTCCATCATCACACATACCATCCCTCTCAAGCCTGACGTGTGACCATTTCAAAAAGACAATGTCCCATCAATGCTTTGTTAGAGCCTATCATTTATAAGGAAGTCCATAAGTTACTTTCAGCCATAATTATTTTTCCAATTAGGCATTCCACGTGGGTGGCCAATTTAGTCCCGGTTAGGAAAAAGAATAAAGAAATCAGATTATGTGTGGACTTCCATAATCTGAATAGAGCTTTGAAGAAGGACAACTATCAAGTGCCATAATTGGATGAGGTGTTGTAGATCGTCAATGGTTCACAGATGATTTCCTTCTTGGGTGGGTACTCTGGATACAACCAAGTCATGGTGCAGTATGAAGATCATCACAAGACAGCATTCACCACCAAGTGGGGCACCTTTTCCTATAAACAAATGCCATTTGGGCTCATTAACATTGGCACCACTTTCCAGCACACCATGGACATTGCTTTTAAAAATCTAATTAGAAAATGCATAATCATCTACATGGATGATTTGACCATGTTCTCAAAGAAGTGGAGTGATCATGTCCCTAAATTATACAAAGTTTTCCAGAGGTGCTAAGAATTTGGAGTTTCTCTTAATCTGAAGAAATGCATCTTCGGAGTCACTGAAGGAAAGTTGCTCAGGCACATCATCTCAGAGTAGGGAATCTCCATTGACCCTGAGTGCATCCAATCCCTACTGAATATTCAGCTACCAGGCAGCAAGAAAGAACTCAAATCTTTCTTCGAAAAGATCAACTTCGTAAGGAAGTTCATCACAAGCTTTGTTGAAATCATCAAGCCACTCAACGCCATGTTGAAACAAGATGCTAAGATTGAGTGGACCCTAGAAGCAAAGCAATCCTTTGAAGATATTAAGAAAGCTATTGTTGAGGCACATTTCCTAGTCATCCCAGACTACCTGAAGCCCTTCTACATCTATTCATTTGCTTTAGATCACTCGTGTGCCATCTTTCTAACCCAAAAGGACAATGACGAAAATGAGCACTTGATCACCTTCATGAGTGCTCCCTTGAATGATTTTGAATTAGGATATCACAATGTGGAAAAGAAAGCATATGCTCTTTTCAGAGGGTTAAGAATTTTAGGCATTACATCTTGCGCAATAAGGTGTTTGTCATTGTTCCTAACCCAACAGTGAAGACATTGCTCATGCAAAATGAGTTGGGAGAATGAAGAGCCAAGTGGGTCACCTTGCTGTAGGAATACAACATGGAAATTCAACCAATAAAGTTGGTAAGAGGATAGGCACTCACTCAAATGATAGTTGAGACAATAGCTGAAGTGGGACCTGAAATTATAGTTCAGCAATATCAGCTTGAAGATGTTTCCCTAAGGGAATGGTACAATGACATAGTCTACTATTTGTTGAATCACAAGTGCCCATCCCACTTACAAGGAGTTCAAAAATGTGCTCTTCACCTGAAAATTAGTAGCTACATGCTACAAGGATCTATACTATACAAGAGGAATCACGAAAGTGTCTATCTAGGATGCCTTGGAAAAGAAGAAGCAAATCAGGTCTTGAAGGAATTTCATGACAAAGTTGGCACTAGTCATGGATCTGGCCCTTCTACCATGCATCAAATCTTAAGGGTAGGCTACTATTGGCCAACCATCTTCAAGAATTCTCACAACCATGTCCACACATGCCATATCTGCCAAACCGCTACAACCAAAGAGAAGAACGTTGTTGTCTCATTGCAACCAGTTCTAGAGGTGAGACCATTCGCACAATGGGGTCTTGACTTCAGTGGTCCGGTAAGCTCGCCATCATTCGTAGGACACAAGTACATTTTAACTGCTTCCAATTACTATACTAGATGGACAGAAGCCATTGCATGTCGGCAATGCACAACAAAGGTAGTTACAAATTTTCTCGAAAGTTTTATCTTAAACCATTTTGGTTTCCCATATGCATTAGTATGTGATAATGGCCCTACATTTTCCTCGCTTAATTTTGTTGGTTGGGCCTTTGATTATGGAATTTTCCTCAAGTTTTCATCTAACTACTATCCCCAAGGCAATAGCCTAGTAGAATCCACAAACAAAAACCTGATCACTGTGATTAAAAAATTGCTTAATATGAATCCCAAGGACTGGCATACCCAGCTCCATTTTCCCCTTTGGGAAAATCACACATGCCACAAGGCTTCCCTTGGTGATTCCTCGTTCCACCTTGTTTATGGCTTAGAGCCTATATTCCCAATCCACCTAAAAATCCCCACTCTCCAATTGATTAATAACTTTTTATGAAGAGGTTGATGGTAGAGAAGCTCACTTGGTTAATTTGTTGCACTTAGAAGTGTGTTATCGTGCTATAGAAAAGTTTTCCAAACATTAAGGTGTAGTTAAAAGATGCTTCGACCACTGAGCCAAAATCAAGGCCTTTAGAATCATTGATCTAGTCCTATACTGGGACAAGGCCCATGAGAAGAAAGGGGGACATGAAAAATTTGACAAGTTGTGGCTTGGCCGCTTTTAGATTGCTGAAATCCTTGGAGACAATGATTTCCGCCTAAATACCCTAACTAGTGAAGATGTCTCATTGCCTGTCAATGGGAATCACCTAAAGCATTACTTCCAAGCTTGAGCTTCTTTGGAGCTATTCCTGTAAATACTTGTCCATAGGTTATTTTGGGTTGCTTTTGCTCTGCGTTGTCTTACTTCACGACTTTGCATTACTTTGCTTTGTTTTTGCTCGTTTCCCGGCTGTTTTGCTTTGATGAGGGTGTTCTTCATTTTTTTGGAGGTGGTCATGCTTGTTCAACAAACAGTTCACTCTACAGCCCACTCTTAGTGTTTTGTGGCTAAATATTCACTCTCAACTATTGGTCTCTGATAGCTACTATGGAGTGGTTTCCTCATTTGAACTTTGACTTAGAACCCGACCCTTAGTTGAATGTTCCTTTCATGTTCATCTCAGATCCTACACAACATGCATATTAATGGTTTCCAAAGAGCTATATAGCAGTTGTTATGGTGACTTGGAAAGTGAAAAATCTTAAGTCTTCTCCAGTGGCCACTGTGGCACCCAAACCCATAGTAGGATTCAATGCTTACACGGTTGAGAAAGAGAATAAAGTGTTAAAAGAAGTATCAAAAGAAAGAAAATAAAATGATGAAATAAAGCAACTGTATGGGTGTGTGGATAACTCTACTAGGGCTATGGGTACTTGGCTGGTAGTAGAGAAATATTTGTGGGGTCACAGCGACAACTCCGTCGAGGCTATGGACTCCTGGTTACTTTTGGGGTTGGAAAATTCACGTAGCTTGTTTGGTTCAATTAGCTACCACTTGCCATAGTTTCTAAGAAAAGGGAATGAATTCACTTAAAAAACACTTCCAAGATGTCTTCGTGGGTTGACTTAGCTAAGGATCCTATTCTCTTAGTTCACTTTTTGATGTTGAGCCTTGGTCTACAAAACCAGAGATTCTGGTTTTGAATGAGCATTTATCCTTAGAATGCTTGGGAGCATTCCCCAGCAAAGTCACCATTTGTTGTTCCTTCAACACACACGCCCCATTCAAAAGGGGGACCCTCTCTCTTCGTTGCCTCACCAGGTCACTTTTGGTTGCCACCTCGTTTTGCATGCCCCATGTTTGGTGTTCAAAATGGTCAATGAGCTTTAGGGAAGTCATCTTGAGTTGACCATGTTTTTTCCCCCTCAAATTCTCAAAGTTCTAAGTCTTTATAGGTTCCCACTAGCTATTTTCCTTAGCTCTTCAAAGCTGGCATCCCTTGAGCCCATTAGGCCTACCCCATCAAGTCACCCCATAGAGTCTCCATTGCCTCATAACTATCTTAAATGGCCTTCTTTCGACAACTCTCCGCCTGTCAGGACCCGTGGGATTGTTTGCCATTTCCCTAATTGTAAACTTTTGAATGGCTATCATCTAGCGGCTTTCCACTCACCAGGATCTAGACCCTCTAGCATTGTTTGTTTATCACCGAACAACCCAAATAGCCATCGGCTGACTGCCACCCACTTAGCAGGTCCCAATGCTCCCACTGTCATTTTCAAATGATGGATTACCAACCTTCTGACCCACCATACCCTTATTTATGAGGTGCATTTAATGAGGGAATGTCTATAAATAGTAGACTCTAAACTGTCATTTTCATTTGCTAGTTTGTTTAGAATGAGTTAGAGCCAGCTTCTAGTGCCACCATCACTTCTGCATCACTTGATCGCCATCTCTAGATCTTTCTTGCCTACCTAGTCATCCATCTTCACCGGATTCTCGAGTGAATTTTCCATCCCACGCCCTCCATTATGTTTCCTTTGATTTTTGAAAAATTGATGAACTTGAAGAGAGAAAAACTTGATAACTAGCTAAAGAAAATGAGGGCGCACAAAACCCATGTGCTCAAATCATGTAAAACCCTCCAAATCAACTAATATAGTGACCACAAAACCTTAACTCCTTGGCGCCATTCTTTAGCCAAAGTGTTTATGCTCTGTGGGCCTGCAAACTCCCGTCACCATCACAAACATTAAAAAACAAAACCTAAACTTAAATGGCGAGCAACCCCTCCGAGTTTTCCCTAGTGGGAGGACTCTCCTCCTTCACCGCCAAAACTTGGTCAAAACTCAAAGTGAAAATGATGAGATCCAATGAACCTTTCGGTTCCACCCCCATGGGACTCCATCCCTAAGGCACCACTCACGGTCTATCATTCCAAATGGCTTTCTAACCCCAACTTTCCAAACCTTTGGACCCCGGCCTCCCAATTGCCCTATGGTTAAACTCATGCGAAATACTAAGTCACTGTCTATCTCGGACTCCACCTCACACACTTCCATCAGCAGAATTCCATCGGCATTTCACTACCCTAGACAACTTTCACCCAACGTCCTCCCGACTTTTGGATCCCGAACTTGTCCTAGTTGGCTACCTTTATTTTGAACCTTAAACGACCAAGTGCTAACCTCATCTCGGGTCCCATCTAGATGCCTTCCATCCATGGGCCTCTGCAGTAAGATCATTGTCTCTTATGACTTTTGATGAACATCCTTCCTCCCTCTAGGACCTGACTCCACCATGGTCATCTAAATAAAAATGTGAAAGTTTCTAAGTGGTCGACCTTCAGTGGGTTTCCCTTTTTCGATCGCCGTCACTAGGACTCATCTGTTTTTCACCGTTGTAAACAAAAAACTGCCTCTGCCCTTCCACCACCTGGAGCCCAACCTTACCTTGGCCACTAAACTTTTGACAATAAGCAAAGTAAACATGGAAGACCTGTCTCCTTTCAGACCTGACAAGGTGGGTTGCTCCCATCGGGCTTTCGCTTGATTTTTTTCATTCCAAACAGCAATCACCTAACGTCCTCCCATCCATGTCTACCCAACTACAAGAGAGTAATGCCACCACCCTCTAGAGCCTCAGGTACGACCTGACAGAACTCCACCTGTGGGATGCCATCTTTCCAGAGTCATTCTCAATGGCAGACTCTAAACATCAAAGCTTCCTCCTAGTCCAGATTGCTCAAAAGGTGATCTTAATGCCCTTAAATCTTCATAGTGACTTAGACCCACATGCCAAAATAGGGCACCTTCCTTTGTGGACCCCACAAATAGATCAAATTTGAAGGCAAGTCAAGATAGGCGGGCCACCGTGCCCTAATTTCCATCCCTACTACAACTTCTCCAAACTACCATCAGCCAAGGGAAATCTGACCCCTAGGACTTGAATTATTGAAAACTCCTACAAAATTCTAATGTCAATCTAAAGGAAATGTTAGGGTTCTTCAATGATGACTTATCTGATCTAACACCATTTTGCAGTGATTTGGCTAGTGTTTCCATGTTTTCATGCTTGAATGTGCTCACCTCTCTTTTTCCCGTAGGATATATGGAATCAAGTGCAGGACCTTCAAGAGAAACCATGGAGAAGGACAAAGGGAAGAAAACAACCAAGGCACCCTGAGGGAAAGATGAAAAGGACCAGATGAAATATAAGTTCCAAGGGGAAACTCTCAATTCCAAGGTCACCTTGGCCTAGAAGGAGGTCTCGGACATGAACATCGGACACATAGACATCGATGAATTCAAGCAGAGGGTCTAGATCAACCCCACAACTGAAAGTGAGAGAAGGATTAGAAGTAGTGGGTTTGCCAAAGCTGCAGGCTTCCCTCCTTCTCTTATTGCCCCTAAACTAGTGATGGCCTACAGGGAGGCATATCATCCAGAAACTAGAATCATTGTGGAAAGAGACAGAAATGTTTTGGCTGAATGTCTGCCAAGTCAATAATAAAGACTTTTCATATTCCTACCTTCAGAGAGATGGCGGAAGCATCCATAGAGGATGGAAAGGTGATATGGGATGAAGGCCATCTTAAATGAAAAAGGCTTATCAACCAATACTGGTTGAAAGAAAAGAGGGGCAGTGCAGCTAAGGTGCCCTAGGAGCTCTTCTGTAGTGACTTTTATGAGGACAACCATGATTTGGTGACCTTGCTGATTAGATTCATGGGCCTCCCAACTGCGGCCTATTTCCAAGATTGGATGGTATATTTCATGGAAGAGATCCTTCAAGGTAAAACTAAGTTCTACTAGGCAGGAATAATTAGTGATTTCTTCCATGAGCAATTTATGGTTGTAAAGAAGACCTCACACTTCTATATGATGTCCTACCTAGTCTATTCACTGGTTGACCAAACACAATATAGAGGTTTGTTTAGGGCTCCTAATGGGGAACTAGGCAGGGAGCTAAAAGTATATGATAGGTGCCCTCAATTGCAATTTAGGAAATTCAAGAGGGATCAGCTCAACAGTTGAAGAATATTGGAGAGGAAGAAGAAAGGCAGCCTTCTAAGGAAGAAAAGGAATCAAGTGATAAGATGGAGGATACTAAACCTCCAACTGGGGAGCGTGATGAAAGCCCCAAACATGGGGAAGAAATGCCTCTTTCGAAAGGGCAAGAAGAGAAAGAAAAGAAAGAACAAGAAGAATTACCACATCAATGCAAGGAAGAGGAAAAGAAAGGAGAAGATAAACCCCAAGAAGAGGTTGAAACCCATGAAAGCCCAGGAACGAAGAAGCTCGAAGAACATGGGCATGAAGAATAAGAAGAAAATAAAACTACCGAAGGGGAAGATAGCCCCAAAGAGCATACAGCCACCAAGTCCCCACAAAAGGAGACTGTATTCATTCATGATTCAGATGAAGAAGAAGTAGAAACGATCCAGCAAGAGGCCCAAAGTTGTAAGGTGATGGAGATTGAAGACACCTATGAGGAAGAAGTCATTCATGAATCACCAAGGGGAGAATCTTGGATGCCTGAGTTAGAGAAATAGTTGTAAAAGATAACCCCAAGCTCAAAGGATCTAAGAGCAAGGTTGGAGGCCATCTTGGCTTGAATCCAAATTAGCACCAAGAAAGAAAATAAACCTAAGGTCAAATCTCAGCTGACAATGGATGCCTTTGGATCTAGAACTGTGCAAATAGCCACACCGATGGTGGGAGAAGAAGGAATAAGTTACATCTCCACCATTGACTTGGGGATGGCTACTAGAGAGAAGAAGATAGACCACCTTCATGGGTCTATTGCCACCATCATGCATCAAATGTGTAAGGATAAGATTTCAAAGGAGGAACTAAAGGCACAAGCGGTTGATTTGACAGTGTATATTTAGCAATGGTCATCAGCAGAAGAGCTTCCCACCACATCCTCAGTGCTACCACAATTACTATCTAAGGATCATATTGATCCACTTGAGAAGAGAAAGAATTGGACAAAAGCTATAGAGGAATGGTTCAAAGAGGTTGTCTACAATGGGAACATGGGCATCGGTCGTGCGGTTAGGACAGCCAACAAATTCCTAGAATTGCAAAGAGTATTCAATGGAATAAGGAAATTTTGTACTGACTTCCCAAAGCAATACAGGATCACATACCCCAAACTTGAGGCCATCCTCAAGGTACCTGATGGATCCTAGGAAAAGGAATTTTCTCTGGCTAAAGGTGATCATTGGCTCGTAGAGACATGGAAACTGAGCCTTGACCATAGAAAGGAGGTATTGGATCAAGTGATCTGTGAGGTGGAGATTGAGATTGATTTGATAAAGTAATTTTGTGTTTTCTATGAAGAATACATAAAGTTGATGATAGAATTTGATGAGCCTGTAGTCGAATTGGATCCCGAAAAGATAAAGCCCTAATTTCATAGGAAAATGGAGAATGGGACTGTGGATGGACTAACGCTAGATTTCATGGGTTTTTTTGTAAGGTCCTTCTCTCAGTTTGAGCAGGTGATTAAGAATGTGCATAAATTTGACAAGGACTAGGATACCATCACAAAAAAATCCAGGAGGCTGAATTTTTAGGTGATCCAATCTAATATCTTGGAATGGAACAAGCTCTAGGCATTGATCAGAAAGTTTGTGTAGTACACCACCGTGAAGAGAAATGAAGGAATTCCTATGATTGATGATGAATTCCTCACATTGTAGCTACAACAAAAGGGAAATTAGCAAAAGACAAAAGAGCTACAGTGCTGCCACAAGAAGAAAAATAGGGGAAAACACAAAAAATGTATTTTAAATTGTAATATATTTGGGGGTAGGTGAAACCCTAGTTTGTAGTGAATCTTGGCCATTCATTTTTCTTTTGGAACACTATAAATAGGGGGTTTCTTCTCATTTTCAAGAGAGAGTTCAGTTGTTGTAAAGGCATGCTGCATAAATTTTAATAGAAGTTCATTAGATTTTGGTGGACTCTTGAGTTTTTATTGAATGTTACATGGTTCTTCTCCCATAGTTAGTTAATTTAAAGTAGGCTTACTTTGCTTTATTGTTCTTCATGTTTTACCTTGCTTTAGTAGATTAGATAATGTAGTTGATTGGTTTTGAATCATTTTGTTGGCAACCTTTCTAGTCCATACTTCTTTTTTTATTGATGGTAGATAGCTATGTAAAGTTAGTTTGGACTTAAATTGAAAGATTCTCTAAATTTCCATTGTTTATTCATGCTTATGGTGAATGAATGATTGAATATTTGTAGTCCTTAGAAGCTTGCACAAATTTCATTAAACTGTGATACAATCTAGTTAAGTGAAATTATGTTTTAGGAAGCTTGTCTGTAGTAGAATCCTCCATGATCACTGTTCGCTGCTGAATTTCAAATCCAAGAACCTTGTATCTTCCCTTCCCTTTTTCCTTTTTTTTATAAATAACCTATGCTAAGGTTCATTGCACATTGTAAAGCCAAATCTTAAGTTAAAATTGGAGTTTAGGACTGTTGTTTGAACCTGCAGCAATTGTGCACTAACATCCCCATCTTAGGAACTCCATTTCAAGATCCAACTTCCCTCCAGCTTAACTCTGTAAGTTTTCCCTATGATTACCAACAAAATCACATTGAAACAACTGAGAAATTTCATGCACGTCATGACCTGACACCTGAGAGACCTTGTGGTGATTTTTAGCAACTTGTTTTTAGATTACCTTTCACAAGAGGTAGTGCACCTATGCACTATCTATGTTGAGAAAGTGCATAAAACACCCATCAACACATGGAAAGGTATACAAGTATTTCCATTCAACAAGATCAAGAGGCTTGCGGTAAAGATCGTAACAAATCCAAACAATTGATCAATTCACAATGGTTGAAGACTTTGAGCTCCACCATTGCTTGATGGACCAAAGCTCTTCCATGAAGTGACTTCAAGGAAGATGTTCGAGACATAATAACTCTTCTAAGTAGGGTGAAAGGTTTACCCATCTCATCTAATTTCCAAGATTGGATGTATGTGTACATCTGAATCATTGGGAGGAGGAAGACACACATAGAATGGGGTACATAGATTAGTGATGAGATTCATGAACAACTAATCAATGTGCAAACAACCTTGAAGTTTTGCATGACCCCCTACCTGGTGTATGCTACTATTCTCATGAGACAATTTCTAGGGTTGACAACAAAAGGTAACACAAGTGTCATGTCGGTATATGATTTTTACTCTTAGATCACTTTGAGGGGGAGTATCAAGCATTTTAAGAGGGTCACTAATGCCTTCTTGGTGCCATTGCTTTTTATGTTTGATCAAACTCTAGAAAAGAAGAGAGTGTTTGACGAGGCATGGAAATTTGTTAGCAAGTTTGGATGTATTTTCTTGCAGTTTCCCACTTTTACATATTTAAGAGTAGGGTGTTACACTAGATTCCCATATATGTTGCCAAGATATCCTTCTTACAAGTGGGTTTTGATGGAATTATGTAGACAGCTAATTACAATACACAAGGAACACTAGGCAATTTACAAAACAGGTTTTTTAGTTTCCAATTGCTATCAAAAGGTATTCTATTCAAAGTGTGCAAAAATCCAAATTAGTAGTAGCAAAGATGTAGATTATGACTGTAAGGTCATACAGGTATAAGCATGATTTCAACTATAGGGATGTCAATAGAAAACTCAAGAAGAGTCATAATCATGTCTACCATTTTAAGGACGTATGGGTAGAATGTAGAGATGAAGAGGAAATCCAAAAAATGAAATTTTGTAGATTAACTATGGAGCAGATCAAAGACCTAGGCTTAGTTGATATTCTAGAGGATTTTGAAGATCCTGGTGATATTATAGACTCTGCTTATGAAGAAGAGGAAATTTTCAGTAAGCCTTACCTCCAATTCAGTGGTCCAAGAAAGAGAGAATTTCCATTAGGGAAAGACTTGCTCCCATTCTACACAAAACAAGTGAATGGTCACAAAGACATGGTTCTCGATTGAATTCCTTCAAAACAGAGTCTAAGGGAGAGACATTAGAAGGTGAAGCCAGCTGCTAGCAGGAACTCTGAACCAAACACAGAGTTGTAGCTACCCCCTCTTCTTCACATAGAGGTCCTAAGATTAAATTCACTTATGTCAAAATTATAGTACAAGAAACTAAAGATGAGCAGTCTACTAAGGAAGAACAGCCATCTGGAGAGGAATGAGAACTTGCATATGAGAAGCAAAAATAAAAAGAAAAAGGAAATGAGAGTGAAGAATCTAAGAGTTTATAGAAGATGAACAGTCAAAATAGGATCAAGGATAGGACGAAGGTAATGAGGAAGAAGAAAGGAATAATGAGGAAATGTGGTTATTTCCCTATGAAAACATTGTTGACAATCCCCCTCATACATCATCGCCTATTTCTACCACACCTCACACTCCTCCTTTTCCCACTTCACCTACACCACCTCTTCCTACTTCACCTCCACCTACTACTGGTTTGCATGCACTAAAAGTAACGATTCCCCCATTAGTGCATTTAGTTATTCCCACCCGTTCTATGGGTTCAATTTTGCAAAGTATTGATATTTCCTATTCTATCTTCACCATCCTATGATATTGCATCACAAGCTGAATTTCATCAATTTATAAGAGAGTCTTTTCCATATACATCAAATCTATAGACTCCTAGAGTTGTAATGATTGAAACAAACCCAATTGTGACTACAACACTTGTCTCTACAGATGCAGCTGCCACATAGGAATTAGCAGTGGGTCAAGTAGGTAATACTTCATTTCTTCCCCCTTGGTTAGTTTCACAGGTTTATAAATAGAAGAAGCATATGGTTTCTCCTGATGAGTTAGATCTTAAGGAGATAGTACTTCCAAAATCCAAAGGGAATAAAATGGAAAAGATTCATTCTAGAATACATGTGGATAAATTAGGTTATAGATATGTAGATGTTGCAGCACCTCCACAAAATAAGAGTGAGATCAGTATGGAAGATTACATCATGAAGAGGATTCAACTTAGGAAGGTCACTAATGCAAGCACCAAGGAAGATGCACAAGTGACTCTAAATTCCTTAGCGGATAGATTGGATGAGATGGAGAAAGACAAGGATATGTACAAAGAAAGAGCTAAAAAATATGCACTGATGTTGAGGAAGATCACAAGGACCTCAGAGAACGTTCAACCAATGGATATGATGAATGTTGAAGATCCAAAAGTTCAGAAAGTAGAAAAGTAATACTCCAAAGGAAAAGTGTTATATGAGTTTATTGATAAACTAATAGAGGAGGGCTCACAACTCATAATTATTGATGATGAAAAGATTGCCCAAGAATCCAAGATGAAGTTGGAATTGGATAAAATAGAAGGCACACTTTCCATGGAACAAAAGGAGATGGAATGGAGTCTCGAATTTTAGTTACAAATGACAGAGATAAAATTGAGCAAACAAGTGGAAGTTGGGGTTATTCCCGAAAAAGAAAAGTATGTGGAAATAAAAGAGTCTATTAAGAACCGCATACAGGTTATCAAATCCCTCATCAAAGAGATACAACAAGTGCAAGAAGATGTCGAAGGACATCGTATTGTTATGATGAATGGGATTGAAGAGTTGTCAGGAAAACTCCTTGATGATATTCATACTTTCCTCTCGGCAAGTGAGATTGTCTAGATATTCAAAGAATCTATCCAAAATTAGGTAGAAGATGAATCCTTTTCAATGACTTCAATGTATTCCTTGTGTGATGTACATTTCACTTTGGACAACCTCAAATCACATCTAGATAGGTGCAAAAAATATCTACTCCACTGCAAGGAAGTCAATCACAAAAGTTCACACAATCATCGACTACACCGTTGGACCAGATGAGATGATCATGAAGGAGATCAAGAAGAAGTATGAAGATTTCTAGGCCAAGAGCAAGGAGCCATTAAAATATTCTTACATCTCTAGAGTTAGATAGTTCCCATGCTTTTTTATATGCTTTATGTAGACATGTTTTGACATTTTATGTCATTTAAAAAATGTAATTTCATGTAAAAATAGAGATGTTCTCCTACATTCATGGACAACACCTTTGAATAAGTCAATAGTTGGTTAAGGTTTTTCCTAGATAAGGTCTCCTCTCTCATCTATAAATATGAGAGGTTTCCTTTGTATTATTTACCTTTTATCCTATGCAACAAAGTGATGCCCAATTGTGAAGTAATATTGAAACTTTGAGTTCATCTTTGTGAAACTATTTTTAATCAATAAAGAAGCTAAGTTGCACGCCAAACTTTTTGTTGTGACAATTATCCTCTTATTTGATTGAATTGAGAGTGTTTTTTAATTGAGATTGAAGGGATTTTGAGTAAATTTGCGTAGAGTTTGAGCTACACCTATTGCTTTAAATTGTGAAATTGATGATAATATTGGTGAATCATTTATAATACTTTGTTCTTATAATTGTTCATGCTGCTTGTGGGTCTAATTGTGAATTATATCATAGACTTTGTGCTTCTTTTACAACACTGGTTACTATTTTGAAGAATTCACTATCGGAAACTCAAGAATGACTTTGTGCCTCAGTGAGCTTTCTTTGTTGTTAGTTATCTTTTATCGTACTATTATTCCTAAACTTTTCTTTGACAAGTTAGGGGTATTTTAATTATCGCTTAGTTTTTATTTAAAGTTGTATTGCATCTAGAGATAAAAATCGTGAAACATTGTAAAATATATTCTCTGAAAAAAAGAGAATCATGAATGTGACACACCTCCATACCATTATTGTAGTGTACATTATTGTAAATATTTGGTTAGTTTTCCTTAGTTTCAATAAGCAGTAAGAAGGGTGCCTCCCCTTTCTGAGAGAAGATATTTGATCTCACATAACTATTGTTGAAATTGAGTTTTCTAATCTATTAAAAGGGATTATAGAATTTTCACTCAACATGGTGAGAATCATGTGATTGATTGGACTGCTTTACAAGTACAAGACCTTGGAGTGGTAACTCTCAAGCCCATCAAGGTGCTCAGGACATGTAAAGTTCACTTGCGAAACAAGGAGGTTCTACAATGCAAAGTCTAGTGGGACCAGTATTCAGATGACTTAGCCACTTGGAAGGATTATGTTGAGATTAAGCAAAAGTTTCCTCATGTTTTAGATGCTTTTGAGAATGTTTAAAAATAATGTGTTGATTTTTTGTTTTTTTTATGTTGCTACATAAAATCATCAGGGACAATGATTCACAAGGGGGGAGTATGTTACACTCCAATTTTTTAATTACTATTTACTATTACTATATAGCGTAAATGTGAATGTAATGTGAATTCTATGGATGAATAAATTGTACATGCACTTTGTTATCAATGTGTTATGAATGAATGTTATGATAGTTAATGTTATATGAAGCAATGCATATATGTGAATGAATGGATAATGGTTGATATTCTAACTATGAAAATATATTAAGTGTAATGCATATTTTGTTGAATAGCTAACTACCTTGGGCATATGTTAGTGGATGTAGATACATGTTCAATTCCTCTAGGCGGATGGGAAGTATCACTCAGGAGAAGGTCTTGGTTAGGTAACCAGTAACACAACCTATCTGAGCTTACACACACCACAGTAGAATAGTTGAGTTGGGTTATTAAGTGGGAAGTTGGCAAGTCATCCTTAGTTTGATGTGTTTCCTTTAGTAAGAGTCTTTTTTGCTATTGAATGCATTATTGGGTGAATTTTATGTGTTTGAGCTTGTGAGTTCTTTCCTTGTTACAATGCTTGTATTAATATATGGGACATACGAGGAATATGTATACGCACACACATGCATGTTGATGATAGACTATATGCAAGAAGGAACACATACATGAGGGTACATAGGTAGATGAATCTATGCACACTCATGCACGAGTTGCTTATGTGCATGGAACTATCCAATGGATCAAATAGCATGTATATGTATATGTATAGATATATTGATCATGGTTACTTATCAATACCATAGTAATTGTGGATACTTTTGGTGTGAGAATCAAATGTGTGTGTGTGTATATGTGGCAATGGAAAAAGTATCCCTTTTTCTTGCTTGTTTGGTCCCTCCTTGTAAACTAAGCTTAATGGTGCCTTGATTTAGTGTTGTAATGTTTCTGACATATTCACATTAGGTCTTGGTCCCTTGTAAACTAATGAACTTAAAATGGTACCTTGCTAAAGTGTTGTGAGGTGTTGTAACACACTTTCACACTTTTATGAGGTTTTATTAATTAACTGAACCTAATAAACCTTAATCATGCCTTATCTAGAGTGTTGTAAAGTGTTGTAACACACTCTCACACTTTTCTAGGATTTTTATTAATAATTGGGCTTCTTTGTGCTTTAATTGGCCTTATTTTACATCCACAAGCCCCATTTAATGCATCTTTTCAAGTATAATCCTAACACAAATCAACATCCAATCATAATTCAAGTGTTTTTTAGGTTGTGTGGCCTATATTTAGTGATTTGGGACTCATTTTCCACCTTGAACGAATGAGTCCCACCTAGGTTTTTGGGTCCCAATCCTGGTTTTACACCTTTCTAAGCATTTTTAAAAATATTCCCATAAATTATACCTAATGGGACTCATTCACCACCTTGGACGAATGAGTCTCGTGTGGCCCAAAATCAAAATTAATTCAAGTTTTTGGCAATATTTTATCCTCCTAGATCTGATTTCGGCTTGTAGTGTTGTAATTTCAGGAATTCGTGCATAATTAAGTATAAATACAAGTTTCTTTCACTCATTTTACACCTATCAAGTTGAATGAGCATTCTTATAGAAAATTGGAGTTCACAAGAGCATTCAATCATTTACAAGAACATTCAAGAGTCTTCAAGACTAGATCATCAAGCATTTTAGAGTATTCTTCAAGCATCAAGCATCATGTCAAATTCTTCCTGCATCATGTTTGTTTTTGAGCTAACAATTATGATGTAGTATTTTATGATTTAAGCTAGCATTCCATTCAAGATCTATCACATCCAAGCAAGAGTCAAGATCTACATCCATTGGAGTCATCTCATACATGTTTGTAGCCTCTTATTGCTAGGGCTTGGTGAGTTGCAACATCATATTTTTTTCATTCATCATTCTCCATTCCTATTTCATTTCATTTCAAGGTTTGATTACCAAAACGAGGTTTGACCAAGGCAAACCCCTTTCCACTAACAAAACAACATTTTTCCCTCTCTTTAGTGTTTGATTTGGAAGTTTAGGTTGAAGAAACATTGAAGAGAAATTTTGGAGAAAGTTTTCAAAGTTGTTATCTTTTATTGGAGATACTTGGCGAGATTCTATAGGTTGCAAATCAGGGTTTACGATCCAAAAATCAATTAGGAAGCACAAAGAATACCTTGAAAACCAAATTCATAATTTGAAGTTCTAAAAAACCGTAACTAGATTGATTTGCCACCTTTAGTGAATGAGTCCCAGTATAGGTCAAAATTTAGATTTTTACAGATTCAGATACCCATTTGTCAGATTCCTATTTTTGCACAGAAACCTAGACCTAGGACTAATTTTCCTAGCTTGCCATATGAGTCCCACTCAACATTAAAGTTAGTATTTCCAACATTTCAAAGCTCCATTTAGTCATCTTCAAATTCCCAGATGCACACATTTCATCTTACAACTTGTTATTCTATTTTATATGCATTTTTAGGTCATCTAGTTAAAGTTAGCATTATATTAGGGTTTAGTATTACATCTTGCATTACATTTATCTTTCCAAGCCCTAGCTTGGTGGTGAACTCCTCATTAGTTTATAATCAGCCCCTAGGATAGCCCTATTGCAAGATCTCTTTCTCCTTTGCATTGAGATCTCTAGGGTTACCCTTCAATGAAATAATTGGAAAGTGGGTATACTCTATGTCCTAAGCCATACAATAGCATTCCAACCCCCATTTTCCATTGTTTCATATATAAAGTATATACATATATCCATATGTATATATGTATCAATATATGTGTATGGTGGAAAATGGACATGCCCATATGGTATCAATACATGTATACATGTGTATACATGTACATAGAGGCATATACTTATATACATATATATGTATACTGTAATTGATATATTATTACTGTGTGATTACTACCTTGCTTATACTTATTGTATATTGAATGTAAACATATATAGTTGGCATATGATATATATAAATATTTAACATATATATATATAGTATATGTATATGTATATGTATATGTAGTTATATATATATATATATATATAATATATTATCTAAAGTATAGAAATTGACTATCACTAATAATGATAGAGGTTGATTATTCAACTTAATTAATGGCCAATTATATTACTTATCACTATATGTTGAAAGGCCAAATATAGCTCATGTTGCCCACTCATTTAGAAGCAAGAATTTTGCAAATTAGCTCACAGCATTAAGTTGATATATGGTGCAGACATAGTCGACACCTTTAGTAGAATCTTCTTTGACTTGGTAAACCTCTTATCATTATGTGTTTTTGCATATATTAACAGCTATAAAAGGTGTATTAATCAATGAACAACACGTCATTGAAGTGGTCAAACTGATAAATGTAATTAGTCGACTCACACCAAGACTAAGTTGATGCATTTTGTGTTGCATACTGGATATTGAATGATTCAAATATTATGCAAACCACCAACTATTGGATAGAGAGTTATTTACTTGGAACAACCTTTGGAAACCTATTTGATGTAGATGTCTTTTGTTTAAGTAATTTGAATTGCACTTTATCAATCATGTGCTGATTTGAATAAGTATTTTATTGTTGTCAATCAACAAGGTTGATTTGTTATTGTAATTAGCTAAAAGTTCTTATATTTGTGCCACCTTTTTGCTAAGTTGAGTGAGTAGGTTGTGCATGGTAATTGTTGTAAGAACTCATGCCTAAATTGTAGGCTGAGTAGTCTCCAAATTTTTGTATAAATAGTGGAGCTAGTTCACTTGTTTGGGATGCATTCCTTGAGCAAGTTTTTGCATTCTATTTAAATTCCTATCTGCATTATTCTACTTAATACAGTGAGTGAGAGCTTTGAGCATTAGAGAGAATTTATTATTATTTTGAGAGAAGTATTTTTCAACTTGTGAGTTAGAGGTCATTGTGACTTTGTTGGATGGATCGATACCAAGCTTCTTGTTGTTCTGGGAGTGTTGTGTTTGCAACCAGTTGATTGGAAAGCTTATCATAGGCATGAGGATAATCTTTTGTTGTTTGTATTAGTTTTCAAAGAGTTATTTCTTGTTTGTTTTGAAGTCTATTATGGTTACTTGTAATTAGGGGAAAGTAATGTTTTCTTTGAAAGAAAAATAGAAGATGTTTACTCTATTTGTGAAATGCTTGTAGTTACTCCATGATAGGAGATATTGTTTGTCATAGGTATTATTATTATACTAGATATGATTAAACATGGGTAGCTTAAGGGATACTCATAGCTAGTTATTTAATTATGCTAGATGGCTAGTAGGCTACTCCTAGGATTGTTGTCCAGTGAAGGGAAGGAACTAGTACTTTTCTTGATGAGTTGTGTTACCTTAGGTTTTTGTTAAAGAGATAGGTTATCCTAGGGATTAAGCTTACCCATGGAGAGGGATTACCTAAACATAGATATAATGGCCTTAAGTCAAAATGAGCTTTCTATAGTGTAAGTGAGTAGTAGACCTTCACTTGAAGTACTGAGTGAGAATACTTTGGAAAAAGTAGCGTGATTGCTCGAGGCTCTATTGTTAATTCATCGTGTCCATTTAAATGCATGAGGGTTGCCTAGTGTAGGGTTATAATCCTAGTCATGTAGGGTACAACACTAAGCTCCATGTGGTATGTCGTATTGGATTACCCAACCAATACCTTCATTGAAGGGTAGGGACATCTATCATTGATAGATGTGTGGGGGACCGCATATAAGTCTGTAGTCAATGAAAAAGGGATTGAGTGATGCTTCTCCTCCTTAGCAGGTGATAGAAGACCAAGGTTTTGAAAGGCAGATTCCTGGACCATCTATATCTTATGCTCTAAAGCTCAAAGGAGTTGTGTTTTTAATTGTGTACATTCTTGGAATATTGTAATTTGTGAGCTATTGTAATGAAATGGAAATCCTTATTGTATTTTGTTATAGCATCTTTGTTCACATATTCTCAATATAAAAAAATAGAATTTTTTTATTGCAATGGTTTATTACATAGTTTATTTACTCGCATAGTGAAAACTTAGGAAAATTTACTTCAGTGTATGATTGGAAATCACACTAATAGGTTCCATAGGTTTGGGCCAAAAGAAATCCAATGAGAAATTCCCATGAGAAGACACTAGATTAAAGCCACTATGATGCATAGTGAAGATCTTATTACCAAATAGAAACGTTAAGCATTTATGCACTATCAATGGGACAAATTTCATGAGCAAATCCATGGGTAGCCTAACTTCACACGAAATTGGTCTAACGACGGGATGATGGAAAATGAGACAATGTTTTTAGTCCAAATTTTAGAGGAAGAGTGATCGAACCTATTGTAGGGAAAGCAAAACCATTATGCTTTTTGATCCATGATTTTAGTTGTTTATAAGTATCTTGATAAAGCTCATGCACAAACAAGAATTCTTCAGTGATCACATTCTCTACACAAACAAGATCAATTAATATCCCATTAGTAAGCTTGTCATTGAATCTTCCAGTTATGTAAAGAGGATCATCAAGTGCATGTTTGATTATGTCATGTTGTGAGAAAGCAATGTCAAGGGGCATTCTGGTTAGGCCCTTACGAGGTTCAACTTCAATGAATTTGACCATAGTATTTATAGGATTATTCTCATACCTTTTCAGGTGATGATCAATGATGTAAGTGAGGCTACACAAGATTTCTATTATGTTGTACCCAAAATTAAAAAATTTGCTTCATTAAGGTATTTTCGTAAAAATGGTCAAAATCTTGTAAAATTTGTCATCAAAAGTCAAAAAGGTCAAAATGTCTAAAAATAGTGATTTTCTATTTTTAGAAATTTCTGAATAGTAAATGAACCATTGGGTTTTTTTGGGCTTGTTGTCAAAAGGATGCTCACAAAATTTTGGAAAAATTTGAAATTAGGGTTTTAGGCCCCTATTTTTAGGGAAAATGGCTAAAAATATAATCTTTGTAGAAATGGTTCAAATTGATTTTTTTTGGTTGATTTTACATCAAGATCACACTGGTCGAGTCAAAATTATCAAAAAGTCAAATTTTCTTTGGTGGGTCTATTTCACTTTCTAGAAGGAAAATTAGGACCTATGAGGTCATTAATGGAGGATGGCTAGTTGTCAGGTGTCCAAATCAAAGTCTCAAACACTTCACAAAATGATCTATGACAAAAGTTATTCAAAAAATGGTGAAAGGTGGAGGGGAATTCAAAAAGTTGAAAATTACAAAAAAAAGAAAATTCTAACACTAGAGAAGTTGAACGCCTTGTTTCAAGTGAGGCACCTTGCAGTCAATGCCTTAGCTAATTTTTCAGATTTCATAGGTCATGCACATACGATAATGAACATGGTTAATGCTTCAGCACAACAATTGATGCAGACGACAAGGTGATGAACACAAAGCACACAAAGGTTGAAAATCATTAGAAAATGGTTGTTTGGAGCATATAAGTGCCCTTGCTAGCCAGGGCACCCAACATTTTGAGCCATCAAATGCAATTTTTAGGTTTCACGACTTCCAAGAGGTCCTCAAATTTGATGAAGCTTTGCAATGAGTCCACTAATAGGTTCACTAGATCAGTTGAATGACCAAAATTGTAGATCAAACTAAGGCATTTCTTTAGAGGGAGAAATTGAAAATCATAAAAAAACATCAAAAAAATTTCTTTCTCTAGCACACATGGGCACCCCAATAAACCAAGGGTGCCTAGGGTTTTGAGCCCTCAGAATTAACTTTTAGGGATTGCAACATTGGTCATTCTTTCTAGAATTCTTCATGCTTTCCAATGAATATCTCAGCTATACTATAGGATTCATCAATCACCAACAATTGCAGATCAAATGGAAAATGAAGCACTAGAGACAAATTGGAAAAGTTGAAAATCATTAAAAGATGGTTAAGTCTAGCAAACAAAATCACCCCTGTTAGCCATGGGTGCCCAAGATTTCAAGCCCTCAAAACCACTTTTTAGGGTTTATAGCCTCCAAGAGATCCTTCTCATATTTGATCAAACTCTTCAACGAGTCTGTCAACCAGTTCATGGGATCTATTAGATGCCCAGAATCAAAGATCATATAGAGGCATTTCATAAAGAAAAATTTTAAATTTTAAAAATGTTCTAACACTACAAAAGTTGAACGCCTTATCTTGAGGATGCCCAAGTCAACTTGAGTTAGAAATTTTTTAAGACGTCTTCATGAATGTATGCTTTGGGCACCCTATTTTTTAGGGATTCTTTGAGTTGATGTAAACAAAGATAGATATTTTCATGTGATGACTCCTAAATTATGGGTTTTGTGAGTTAAGTGCTTGTTTGCTTCCAAAATTTTATTTAAAGAAGCTTTGGGCGTCCTTTATTCACAAATTTCATGTTAGCTTCAAGAGGAAGAAACCCATCATTTTCTTCTCAATAGGATTTGAAGGCTCAAACGAAGATATTTTCAACGTTCTTCATAGATTTGAGTTTAGGTTGCACAAAAGAACACTTTTCCATAATCCATTTTTGTAATGCCCCTCCATTCTCACAATGGATGTGCAAATAGTTTGGCTTTAGAACTTGGAGATGAAGGTAAAATAATAGAGATATTTAAAGGTATGCACTAATGATGTTAAGCAATTGATGTTGTATATCATGAATTTAGGGACTATGTGAGAAGGTTAGGAAAGTACTTATTATATATGTTTAAAGATAGGGTTATTATTATGTGTGTTCATATATGACCATTACTAGGATGCAAGCTATGGGCATATTTGTGCTATGAAAATGCTTTGGTTATCTTTAGAATTTTCACATGATTTTGACATATTATTATCATGATGATATGATATTATAATTTTGATTGTGCTTATATTTATTATCATGAAGAGGTACTAACTTATGTTCAAGTGTTGTGGTTGCAGATGGAACATGAGTTTCTGTTAGTACTTTTGTGAGTATGATGCATATTGTTATGCTATTATTATTATGTAGAGATTTACTTAGATAGTTAAGTGATGCAATAGTGTGTTTGTGGAAAGGGCAGCATTATACCATTGGACGTATGTGAGACATATGGGAATGAGATATGATTGCTAGAGTTCCATTCCTAGTGCTTCATCTATTATGCACATATGCTCTAATTTGTATGTTTGAGTGAACAGGTACTAGACTACATCTCCACCTGAATTAGCAGGTTTGAGCGTGCCTCTAATCCCAATGGTGGTTGAGGAGATAACATCTAGGTCCAAGTTATACCCTAACCCTAGCCATTGTCCCCAATTAGGGACAATCGATTCAATGTGTGACCACCTTTTTGGGTTGTCAAGGAATAATGCCCAATCTCCTTTACCCTATGATTGGAGTGTTGCATGTGTGTGAATTTTTCTGTTGAGTTATGTGATTGTGTGACTCCAATGTCTAGCTTTGAGTGTGGATTTAGTTCTAATGGTACTAAGTCCTTTGGTAAGTCAAGTTAGTCACTGTTGTGACCATTCTCGTTATTTATGTTTTGATGTGAATGTATCTTTTATGTGAGAAGTTATTTTGTGGTTTATGCCTAGCCTTAGATGTGGATTATTTGAGTGAAGTTAGATATTGGGTCGCTCATGTTAGTTGTTATTATTTAATTGTTATTAACATTATTATGATTATATGTATATTATGTTTTATGAAAATAAAGTTATAAATATTAACGTATTATAATGTTATTTATTAAATATTAATGTTTATTAGTAAATATTTAAATATTAATATGTAAGCATATGTTATATTTGTGTTTTGATTTACTATTTTGGTAGAGTGATTATTTTTAAGGAGGTTCTTTTATCTCTTATAATATTTTGAATTTATTTAGTCTAGGAAACCCTAAACAAATGAGTTAATTATGTGAGTTAATTTTATTATTTAATTTATTTTAATTATTTTATTAGTGGGATGAGGATAGGTACTTTAATTTAATATTTTAGTAATTTATTTTATGAGGATTTTATTTCTTTGTTTTATTTTGGAAAAGAATAGTCTTTTTGGGAAAAAGAAAGAAAGTTACTTTCATTTTTGTTTTTCTTTCTTTTTTGAATTTAATTAGTTTTATTTATGAGAAAAAAAAGGGAAATGGGAGTTTCACTTTTTGGGCATGAAATTTTAAAGGATTTTGAAAAAAAAAAATTGGGAGTTTTTGAGAATGGTGAGATTTTACATAGTTTTGGGAGTAATTTTTTGAAGGTTTTTGGGAAATCTGGAGTGGTTTTGAATGGAAATTTGGAAGAGAGTGATTTGGAACTAAATTATGATTTGAGGGGAATAGATTTTTCTAGGGAATTGTGGTTTTTGGAAAATTCTAGATTGGAGAGTCAGAAGTTCAAATTTTTCAGAGTTCAGCATCGAATTCTCATCCATGTCAAGCATTAGATCTAGGTTGGATTTTGAAATATTTTGTTTAAATTTTCTTTTTGAATGTAAGAATAATTTTATTGATTTCTCTCTCTGATTCTTGAAAATAAATGATAGATATTTTTATTCTATGTGTGACTGAAATATTTATTTATTCCAAAATAAAAATCAATACATGTTTATTGTCTTAGTTCTCTACCAATAAAATGGTATGATTGGGTCGCCCATAATTATGTTTTTATGAACTGGGTTGGTGATAATTTTAAAGGGTTTTTGCATTTTGTTTTCTTTTAAATTATGTTTAAAAATATCAAAAACCTAGATCATATTTTTTGAAATATGGTTGAAACACGAGGCTGCTGTTAGGCTGCTCCTCCATGACTGCAAAAGCTCTCTTGTTTCTCCCTGTAATTATAACCAGTCAATGGAAGACTAGGATTTTAGATTTATAAGAATTTGAAAGTTGTTAAATTAATTAAAATTTTAATATTTTATATTTTAGAAAAGATCTGGTTGTTGGGTTTCTTATTTTGTTATTTGGTTGTAATCGAGTATACCAAAACGAGGTTTTTTGTGGGAGTCGTTTGTTGTTTTGCATTTTATAAATTTTTGAGTTATTTTTGCTTAATTCTTTCCATTTTTTTGAGTAGTTGAGGGCCAAATATGAAATGGGTCTTTGATATATTTGGATTTCGAATTGATTTGAGTGTTTTATAGTTGTTTTATGGATGGAAAATTTACTGTTGTCAAGAGGAAAAATTAGTTTAGTTTTGAAGTTGTATAGGAGAAAATAGCTCTATAATTTTATTTGTATTATGTTGAATCATTTTTGCTTGAATGTGTTATTGTATTTATGTTGATAGTCCCTTCCCATTTGTGAAAACTTATGTTGAGGCTTTTGTACCATGTAAGGATCACTTATACCAAGGTTATGTATTGTTGGTCCTAATTATGAACTGCTAAATTGAAGATTGACTATTATGTTATAAGATTGTGCAAATGATGTTATGTACTTCATTGTATGTGTTGTGGTATAATGGTTAGCTTTTTAATTTCCTATCCATTTTTGTTATGTGATTGGGTCTCTGGAAGTATCTGAAAGTCTTTGTGAAAGTCCTTGTGATTTTTAGTTGATTCTTGTTTTAGGCGGTCTCTTTTGGATGTTTTGTGTCAGCCACTTCTTGTATATGTTGTTTGTGTGTATGTGGGGCCTAGTGTTGTCTCCTAGCATGGAGGGAGTGGGCCTCAGGGTTCCATGTGGTAGGGTGGTATTTTCCAACCATCCATTGGGGTTTAGGTAGTGTAGTACAAGTTCAACATGAAGTCTTTCCTTCCACGTCATTTTAGAGTTGGTTTCAAGATGCAAATGATATTTCTAAGAAAATTATGTCTAATATGTATCTTATATATATGTACCTCTCAGATGAATGAATCTTGTACATTGTAGCATTCTTGTAAAGGAAATGTAAATAAGCCAATGTAACCTTGAAGATATATTTATTGTTGTTTATTATGTAATGAAAAGGTTAACATAAAAATGTTGTATTTTAAGATGCATATGAACTTAATTTAGTAGTAGATGTGATATATCTTTATGTACCTATTTCATGGCATTGATTAAGATTAGGATCATATTGGCATAGTGTTAGATGAGGTTTATTTATAATTAAGTTATGTTATCACATGTAATTTGATGTATTAGATTTAATTTACATTCAAAGAATTGATTGGATGTGATCTTAGTGTATCAAATGTCTTTCTATAGGCTTAGTTAGTGTAGATGTATTGTAGTAGCGATGTTAGGGGACCATGGTGGATAAGTGTGTAAGTGGGCTATGATTAATGTTACGTGTAGGTCATAATGTGATTATGATATGATGTTAATGTAATAATGTTATCCATGTTAATTTGTTGAGTTGCGTTAGTTAGTGTCACTTTAGTTTTAAAAAAAAAAATTGGTAGGATGTTGAAGGTATTTTGTATTAATCCACCAGGTCCATTAGCGGGGAGTTACAGTTTTTCTAAGGCATCATTTTTGAGAAACAGGAGGTCATAATTTTCAACTTTCATTAATCTGGGTATTTCTTTTTCATTATTTTCCAAGATCAAAAAAAATTTCATCTGTTTCTTCAGCTTCCACTTTTCTAGGAAAGCACGCATGTTTGAGAAATCCTTAGATTTTTCAAAATTTGATGATCTAGGTCTCTTCAGAATAAGATTATCTACAAAACCCAGACCTCAACTTTTCTTAAATTTTTTTCTTTTATGGCTTCCACTTTTCTAGAAGATCTATCTTTTTTGGGAAAAACTTGGTTTTTTAAAAATCTAACAATCTCGATCTCTTTAGCATATGAATATCTACAAAACCAATATCTCAGATTTTTCTCAAAAAATTTGCTTCACAACTACTTTTTAGGGGATCTTGCATGTTCTTGAAAAAATCAACTTTTTCAAAAATGGATAATTTGGGTCTATTCAAAACGACATTCTCTACAAAACCTATATCTACCTTTTTTTGAAGAAGAATCAATGAATCTATTTTTAGCTTTTGTGCAGAACTTGTTCAAACATAGTCGTGTTCACAACCAATCTTCAAGTTTTTAGATATGCAATTCTCTCCAATAGAAATCAGGACCAAATCGGTCTTGCTTCACGATTTCTAGAAAAAAATTTACACCAAATTGCATCAAGAACATCCAAAAGTTGATCTAAATACTTTGAAAGGCGTGGATAGTGTTACAATCAATAATCTTGATAATTTTGGGTTCTTGGCAGTGGCTTCTTTTCCCATCTCAGTGTGGAACATTGAGTTTGTGATTGCTTGTGTCAAGCAGTACAATCCAACTTCACGAGAAATCCAATTAGCGGATGGGCATGTTGTTTGCAACCTCAGGCCGGGAGACATTGAGAGATGTTATTCCATTCCACCATATGCAGATAACTTTATTGTATGATCAATTGAAGAATGTGAAAATGTGTGGAATGCACAAAAGGATTAGTGCCAAAAAATGATTGCACAAAGGTGGTTGAAAGAGCAGTGAAACACTTTTCCAAAGAACATTAGACGTGGTGAGCTCAAGGATGAAATTGCAGTCTTGATTACTTTGTTCAACCGAGTCATAGGTCAAGCAAAAGTACACAAGTTTTAGCCTTGGATGTTCTACATAATGTCCCAAATTATCAACAAAAGAGAACACTACGACTGGCCACCATTAATCAGTGATACTTTTCGTTGTCGATTGATAGGGTTCTTCAAGGCCCATGAATTCCACATGATTTCATACCTCGTTTATCTAATGGCCTTTCAAGGAAAGTTTAGAGGTTTGAATGTTGTGGGAACTTTGTGCATTTAACATGTGTATGAGTATTACTCATAGTTAGAGTTCACACTATTAGAGCGGCATTTCAAGCGAGTGAATGATCTTTTCCTGATGCATATAGTGTGAGATCTTGACAATGAGTTGCATATACAGTTTTTAGGAGATGCTAGTTTGGCAATGGCAGATTGAGCTAATTGGTTTATCCAATTCCCCACTTTTTCCTACATTAGAGTATATGGCTTCTTAGGTATCCAGTCATGCTACCTTGATATCCAATAGATAAGGTAGTATTCATGGAGTTCCTAAGGAAAGTACATGAATTTCACTCCTTTTTGCATAGCAGGCACAAGTCTACTATCAATTTACCATTTGAGATGAGTATATATAGATGCAATTCAGCGGCTGATGCTAAGTTGATGAGTAATGAATTTTCAAAGCTTAATCTCAAGGCTTTCAAAGAAAGGTGTTCATATGACCCTTGGGGTCTCTTGGTAGCTCATCTTGGTCAAAAAGTATTTAGATAAAACTATAATGGAATATTTTTGGGTTAATTGTGAAGATGAGTTCAAAGTGTGTAAGCGCGATTACAGTAGACTTACTCTCCATCAGATTGTTGATTTCTTATCAAAAGATGTGGAGGGTTTTTCAGATGATGATGGATAAGTCTTATTTCCCACATATTCCAAAGATTAGGTTGATCAGTAGTCACTTTGACCAATTGATTGGTACACTAAAGAGAGCACCTTGATCAAGGAAAGAACAAGCTAGATTATCAAGAATAGTAGACTATTCTTGAATAGCAAAAGGACATGGAAGGTAATCAGTCTAATTAAAGATCCTATAGTGGTTCATTCATCACTACCTACCTCTCCTAGATCAAAACCTAGAGTTAAAGCAATAAGCAATCCTCCTAAAGGTACTAAGCTTAGCAGAATGACAAAGAGCTTGAAGAAAAATGAGAATCAACAGGAACAATCAGCAGATGCACTAGAAATTCTAGTTGAGGCAGTCTCACAAGTTGAGGTAGAGCCTTCGTCTCCTAAATTCTTCCATCATCACCACAACCATCTCCAATTCACATAGATTCAGAGCTTGATTCACTAGTTTGTGACATCTCAACATGAACTCATTCATTAGGAGTTGATGGGACTAGAGCCAAACCTCCCAGAGAGGTTAGTAAAGACTCTTCATCTTGGCTTGAGAACCTCCTAGGAAAGAAGAGGAGAAATCCTTCTTATAAGTTGGACTTTGTATAGTTTGATAATGTCTACCAAGACACATCAGAAAAGAAACTCAAGAAATAGGTCTACATGGAGAAGAGTGTTGATAATGAGGTTCTCATTGAGATTGCTACACCATCGAAAAATAAGAACGCCGATGAAGTTGAGATTGATGACTTCACATTGGTCAAATCTAATCTTAGTAGAAGCACATGACAAGATGATATGAATCTCTTTGAGGTTGTAGCAGTTAACTTGAAGGAGAGAGTGCTCAAATATGGAGAAGAAAATGAAGCCCTTAAGGCTGAGAATCAATAGTTGCGGAAGTACACTTCCAATCTACTTCATGGTACTTCACACATCATTGCTTTGCTTCCACATAATCTAGAATCATTTGTAGATCAAAATCAACTGAGTCAGTTGGTTATATATAGGAAACATCTAAGAGACTAGGTAGAAGAATTCATCACTAGGGGTAGATTTATACTTGCAGAGACGTACCAATTGAGGTACAACGCCCACGATCTTCACTCAGGAATTCAGGAGTCAGAGCATAACATAGTGGAAAGGAAGCCAAGAGATGATATCATCATTTCTGACTTGAGAATGGCTTATGATTTAGTTATTACAGAAGAGTATAAGAAGAATATTTTTTCTTAGAGAGAACAACACCTCTTCAAAATAAAAACTTATGAAGTAATATCTGTGAATTAACTAAGTATAGACCAAAGGTTGTTGGTATTCTCAAGTTCGTAAGCATGTTTGTGTCAAAAATCCCTTGTCTATATCAACATGAAGATGGTGCTTACATTGATCTCAGTGAAGTACAAACAAAGTTTCAAAGCCTTGTTCATACTATTTTTAACAGTGATCCTAGTGCTTTTCAGATGAATCAGGTTGCAGCAATGTTAGCAAGATTTGATGAAACAACTAAAATGAGAAAATAATTTCTCAATTTGATCGCAAATGGTGATGAGATGTTGCAAAGACAATACATTATTCTAAAGATTATCAGTGCACCTACTGAAGAGGTAGTTAATAGCTTCTTATAGGATATGATTGCTCAAGTTGTTGATGAGTGAGCTACTAGTTAAGGCATGCAAAATTTTCCAAGGATAAAATATAAAACAATAGTTAACTCGATGTCTTTTCTAAGTTTAACTTGTTGTCCTTTTTTCACGCATGTCTATTGATAGGGAGGTTGCAGGAACTCAAACACACTGTTTTAGAAGTTGTAGGAAGCAACCACAAATTCCTGTGCTAGGCCTTGTCATAGACATCCTTGGTGAAATTGTTGTTCCACCTTAACCTATAGGAACTTTACCTTGTCTAAGTTCCCCTGATTCTCCTACCAACCTCACTATCTTGACAAATTTTGAATAACCCAACCAATTCTTGGTTCAACGCTTCATTCTCCTTTGGCCCTTAATCTGCCCTAAAGACCAAATAAACTCAACCTTTTTCTAGGTTCTTTCAAGGGTTAGAAAAGGTTACAAAGACTTCAAAATGGCTTGTCTAGGGTTCTTAGACAACCACAAGTTTCTATCTTTCCATCGCTTTCACAAGATGCTTTCCTAGGGTTTGAAAGGCTAGTAGCCATTGAGCCCCTGTTAGGTCTCTGAACAGGGTTAAATTGCTTTTCCTCCTAAACCCACCAAAGGACTTAGGTTCTTGACTTAAGTAATGTGTTTCCCCTGTCTAAACCTTCAAGATTTCTAGGGTTTTAGTCTTGCTCAGGCCATGTGTTGTCCAAACACCAAATTTGTCAAGCAGCTAGGGTTCTAAACTGCTTAGAAATAGTTTTAGGACTGGTGAAAATTTCTCTTCCTAAATAGATTGTTGGGCTCTCTTCCTTATCACCATACATGGCCAAGACCTTCCCCTAAATTCTCTAAAAAAAATTTCTCAAAAATCTTTTCTCCCTTGCAAGTTATTAACGCTGTCCTGCAGCCTTTCCTAGCTGGGCTCTTCATTGGCTCGCCTAGGGCAAGGCGTTTCTTCCAGCTCCTGCAACCAAAGAAAACCTAACACCTACCATATGTACAGCTACCATATTTACAAGCACGGAGCCTAGGCACATTTCCCAAAAGGCCATACAATTTGTATGGTGGGAAGACACCCTAGGACTCCATTATTAAAAACAGCTTGCTACAGGACTGAAAATGATAGAAAAACAAAGTATTTACAATCTACATATGGAAATAATCTACCAAAGCAAAAGAATGGTACACTAAGCTTGTATAAGACTACCACTACATTCTACCACAAAGAAACAGTAAGATTCAATCCATTGAAGCTCAACAAGAATGCAAAGAATAGGAAAACTATCTTTTTGAATGCTTTTCACTAGCTTTACAAAATGCCACTTCAAAAATAATAACATCTAACCTCTTTCCAAAGTTGAGGCATGCCTTAAATAGGCTTCCAAAGCAGTTTAGATGCTTGGGTCAGGCTTCTAGATGACCTAAAAACAACCTTTTTAAAACCTGCTGTGTTTTCAGACATTTAACAACTTTTGCCAACCTAGCAATATGATGTAAAATTATTTAGCACTTGTCAACTTCTTTACCAAATTTCAAAAACACCCTAAGCACCTAAAATAATGGTCAACATGACCTTATGACAGCACCACAAAATTAAGAACTTCAAAAACAAAATAGTCCTTTCCTAGGTGCTCCTGCACCATTCTCCCCCTCTCAGCACAAACAACTAAGGAATTTTAGGAGAGATCAGAGACATATCAATGCCTTGCTACTTAAAATATGCTTCTTCTACCTAGGTAGCTTCAGATTCATGCTTATCCTTCCATTTGACAAGATGTTCCATGTACACCTTGTGCCTTGTAATCTTTTTCACTCTTGACTCCAAGATCTTTTCTGCTTGTAGCTTGTCTGGAGTTGGTATGGACATGTTGCTGATGTCCTTGAAGACCTCCTTACTATCTTGATCCAGATCCTTGACTATCCCTTTATACTTGATCATATCAGCTACATTGAACACTGGAGCGATGCCCAAATCTGATGGTAATTCCACCTTGTATGCATTCTTACCATATTTGGTCAATATCTTGCATGGACCCACTCTTTTCATTTGTAGCTTGGTTGCCATTCCCTTCTACAATCTAGATTTGTTGAGGTGGACCATAACATAATCCCTAACTACAAATTGTACATCCTTCCTTGACAAATCAACATTCTCCTTCAACTTTTGGGTTGTTGTTGTGACTATGTTCTTGACCTGCTCATGAATCTCTTTCATGGTCTGAGTGAAGTCTTCAGCATGTCCACTCCTATGCTCCATAGATCCAAGGTCTCTAAGTTCACAAATACCTCTTGGGTGCATCCCATACACAACTTCAAAAGGACTTTTTCCTGTAGTTCTATTGACACTGTCATTATAAGCATATTCAGCTTGAGAAATTACCATATCCCAGGTCTGTCCATATTCTTTAGTTAAGCACCTTAAAAGATTACCCAACACTCTATTAACCACCTCTGTTTGACCATCGGTCTGAGGATGGTAAGCTGATCCAAATGATAGATTTGTTCCCAATCTGCTCCATAGAGTCTTCCAAAAGTGACTCATGAACTTCACATCTCTGTCAAAAACAATACTTAGAGGCAAGCCATGGATCCTAACAACTTCCTTGAAGAAAAGATGAGCTATGTAGCTGGCATCATGAGTAATTTTGCAAGGTATGAAGTGACTCATCTTACTAAATCTATTTACCACAACATAAATACTATCAAAACCAGTCTTGGTCTTAGGAAGACCTACCACAAAATCCATGCTCACACACTCCCATGGTCTGTTAGGAATGGGCAGGGGTTGATACAAACCAGCATTGCTAGCTCCTCCTTTATCTTTCATGCAAATAACACATTGTTCCACATATTTTTTGACATCTCTTGCTAACTTAGGCTAGTAATAAAACCTTTGTACCAGCTCTAAAGTTTTATTGATACCAAAATGCCCACTAAGACTACCATTATGCTTCTCTTGAATCAGATTTTATCTCATTGATCCTCTTGGAAGACATAACTGACTGCCCTTAAATAATAGTCCATTTTGCAGTGTATACTCAGCATATTGGCTATGAAAGTGATTTTCAAAATTAGAGCATACCTTGTAGGCTTCTAAGAAGTCTTCATCTTCACCATAGAGATCTTTGAAACTCTCTAATCCAATGCTTTTCAGCTGTATCTCCTGCACTGTCTGCAACCTTCTGCTTAATGCATCTGCAACCTTATTCATTTGCCCTTTCTTGTGCTTGATAGTAAATGTGAATGCTTGGATGTATTCCAACCATTTCAAATGTTTATTACTCAGCTTCTCTTGGGTGTTGATGTAACTAAGTGTATGGTTATCAGTGAAAACCACAAACTCCTTGGGTAACAAATAATGCCTCCACTTCCTTAGGGACTGCACTAAAGCATATAACTCAAGATCATAAGTAGAGTACTTTTGCTTGGCTTCATTGAGCTTTTCACTAAAGAAGGCTATAGGCCTACCTTCTTGACTAAGTACTCCTCCTACAGCTACTCCACTTGCATCACACTCAACTGTGAACAACTTGTCAAAACTAGGAAACAACAGAATTGGTTGAGTTGCTACTTCTTGTTTCATTTTTTCAAACCCTTTATCAGCCTCTTGAGTCCACTTAAACTTTGTTTTAAGACCACCTTTAATGGTATCTAGGACTGGTGCACATATGCCATTGAAATTCTATATGAATTTTCTATAGAACTGAGCTAAACCATGACAACTCCTTACCTCTATTGCTGTGGTTGGTGTAGGCCAGTTTAGGATGGCTTCCACCTTGCTTGGATCCATCTTCAACATTCCTTGGGATACTACAAACCCCAAATACACAAGTTCCTCCTTGAAGAACTCACACTTCTCAAGGTTGATTGCCAACTTCTCTTCTTGCAACCTTTTAAGAACCATCTCCACATGCTTCAAATGTTCTTCTGCTGTCTTACTAAAAATTAGTATGTCATCAAGATAGACTACTACAAAGATCCCTATGAAATCCTTAAGCACTTCATTCATTAGTCTCATGAACGTGCTAGGGGCATTTGAGAGGCCAAATGGCATCACTTTCCACTCATATAACCCATCATTTATCTTAAAAGTTGTCTTCCACTCATCTCCATCCTTAATCCTGATTTGATGGTAACCACTCTTGAGGTCCAACTTGGTGAAATATTGTGCTCCTCCAAGGCAATCCATTAAGTCTTCTATTCTAGGAATAGGGAACCTATACCTAATTGTGATTCTATTTATTGCTCTAGAATTAGTACAAAGTCTCCACTTACCTCCTTTCTTTGTTGCTAATACCACTGGTACTGCACAAGGGCTGATGCTCTTTTGAATCAATCCTTGATCCAACAATTCTTGCACTTGCCTAGCCACCTCTAGGTTCTGCTCAGGTGTAAGCTTGTATGTTGCTTTGTTAGGTAATGAAGCTCCAGGTATGAAGTCAATTTGATGACTTGTAGCTCTCCTTGGTGGTAAAGTTGCAGGTGTTCCATCACTAACTATGCTCTTGTACTTATCAAGCAACTTTTGGACTGCTTCTGGTAAGACTGTCCTTTCAACCTTTTCTTCCTCTTTGGACTGCATCATGATCACATATCCTTCATTTCCTTGGTGTAGGTCCTTAAGGAACTCCTTACCACTGCTCAACATGATGTTAGGCACCTTTGACTTTCCTTCATCTTCCTCTGTCAATGACTGCAATTTGAAGATTCTTCCATCCTTCTTGAATGAGATGGTGTTCTCTTTTCCATCATAAACAGCACTTCGGTCATATTTCCATGGTCTGCCCAGTAGTATATGGCATGCATCCATGGGAAATACATCACAAACCAGCTTATCTTTATAGCCTCCAATTGAAAATTCCACTGTTACTTGCTCATTAACCAAAACACTCTGCCCTTTGTTTAGCCATGTGACCTTGTAGGGGTTATTGTGAGGCACCTTCTTCAACTTTAACTTAGTTACTACCTCCTCTGAGATTATATTATCTGTTGAACTTGAATCCACAATGACTTTGCATAATTTCCCAAGTATCTTGCACCTTATTCTAAAAAGAGCTCTTCTTTGCTTAGGTTCCTCTTTGACTGGCTGCTTGATCAGAACTCTGTTAAACATTAGATTTTCTCCTACCTCAGATTCTATGTGACTGATTTCAGATGCCTTAGGACTCATAGTGTCCTCTTGTGCATAGGCCACTCTCTTCTCATTGCTAGAAGATGATGCTTTCTCTGGGCACCTATAAGTAGGGTGACCTAGTTGACTGCAGTGATAACACTTCATGTTTGCAAAATAAGAACTACTCCTACCTGCTCCTCTTCCTATGTTAAATCCTCCTCTTGAAGATGCTTCACCTCCATGCTCAGTGAGTTTTGATTCTCCTTGGTTTCTTTGATCATTGCCTCTTCCTTGGTAACCACCATGCTGTCCTCTTTGATCTCTACCTTTTCCTCTACCCTTAGAAGACTGATCATACTTCCTCTTGTTCCTTTCTTCAATCTTTATGGCCAACTGATAACATTGGTCGACTGTCTTGGGACTCAAAAGAGCCATCTCTTCTTGGATGTTCCATTTTAAGCCATTAAGATACCTAGCTGCTTTTAGGCTCTCATCCTCTATCACATTAGATCTCAAGCAAAGCTTTTGGAACTCTTCAGTATAGGTGTTTACATCTTGGTCTTTATGCCTTAGACTTTGCCTCTTCTTGTGTAACTAAATCTCATAGTCATTTGGCATGTAGGCTTCCTTTACCTTAGCAACCATTCCTTTCCAAGTTGATATGGGTTGTTTGCCTTCTTTCTCCCTTTTAGTCTAAATAAACTTCCACCATGTCAAGGCTGATCCTCTCAAACTTGACTTAGCAACCTTCACCTTCTGAGCTTTAGTAACTCCATCACACTCAAAATGATTCTCCATGCCTTCTATCCAATCCATGACCAAATTAGGTTCCATTTTCCCACTAAATAATGGTACTCCCTCAAGTCCTTTTCCACTCAAGGCTTTCAATGCCTTCAAGAAAGGATCCTCCTCCAAAACAGGGTCAGGTTCAGGGACCTTGTTTTCCTCTGGAACCTTTTCTTCCTTTGGTACCTTTCCTTCCAACCTTGCATTGTTCAATGCCTTCTCAAGTTGCTCTATTCTTTCTTTTAAAGACTTGTTGTCCTCTTCTTGTTCTTCAACCCTCTTGGCTAATTGTGCATTTTTCACCATGATGGGAGTTTCACTTGACTCAACTTCTGACATATATTCCTCTTTCCCAAATATTTTGCTTGCTCTGATACCAATCTGATAGGGAGGCTGTAGGAACTCAAACACACTGTTTTAGAAGCTGCAGGAAGCAACCACAGATTCCTGCGCTAGGCCTTGTCATAGACCTCCTTGGTGAAATTGTTGTTCCACATTAACCTATAGGAACTTTACCTTGTCTAAGTTCCCTTGGTTCTCCTACCAACCTCACTATCTTGACAAATTTTGAATAACCCAACCAATTCTTTGTTCAACGCTTCATTCTCCTTTGGCCCTTAATCTGCCCTAAAGACCAAATAAACTCAACCTTTTTCTAGGCTCTTGCAAGGGTTAGAAAAGGTTACAAATACTTCAAAATGGCTTGTTTAGGGTTCTTAGACAACCACAAGTTTCTATCTTTCCATCACTTTCACAAGATGCTTTCCTAGGGTTTGAAAGGCTAGTAGCCATTGAGCCCCTATTAGGTCTCTGAACAGGATTAAATTGCTTTCCCTCCTAAACCCACTAAAGGACTTAGGTTCTTGAATTAGGTAATTTTTTTCCCCTATCTACACCTTCAATATTTCTAGGTTTTTAGTCTTGCTCAGGCCATGTGTTGTCCAAACACCAAATTTGTCAAGTAGCTAGGGTTCTAAACTGCTCAAAAATAGTTTTAGGACTGGTGAAAATTTCTCCTCCTAAATGGATTGTTGGGATCTCTTCCTTCTCACCATACATGGCCAAGACCTTCCCCTAAATTCTCCTAAAATAATTTCTCGAAAATCTTTTCTCCCCTACAAGTTATTAACGTTGTCCTGCAGCCTTTCCTAGTCGGGCTCTTCACTGGCTCGCCTAGGGCAAGGCGTTTCTTCCAGCTTATGCAACCAAAGAAAACCTAACACCTACCATATGTATAGATACCATATTTACAAGCATGGATCCTAGGCAGATTTCCCAAAAGGTCATACAATTTGTACGGTGGGAAGACACCCTAGGACTCCATTATTAAAAACAGCTTGCTACAGGAGTGAAAATGACAGAAAAACAAAGTATTTACAATCTACAAATGGAAATAATCTACCAAAGAAAAATAATGGTACACTAATCTTGTATAATACTACCACTACATTCTACCACAAAGAAACAATAAGATTCAATCCATTGAATCTCAACAAGAATGCAAAGAACGGGAAAATTATCTTTTTGAACGCTTTTCACTAGCTTCACAAAATGCCACTTCAAAAATAAAAACATCTAACCTTTTTCCAAAGTCAAGGCATGCCTTAAATAGGCTTCCAAAGCAGTTTAGATGCTTGGGTCGGGCTTCTAGATGACCTAAAAACAACCTTTTTAAAACCCGCTGTGTTTTCAGACATTTAACAACTTTTGCCAACCTAGCAATATGATGTAAAATTATTTAGCACTTGTCAACTTCTTTCCCAAAGTTCAAAAACACCCTAAGCACCTAAAATAATGGTCAACATGACCTTATGATAGCACCACAAAATTAAGAACTTCAAAAACAAAATAGTCCTTTCCCAGGTGCTCCTACACCATCTATTCTTTAGAGTCATCTATTGTATAGTTGGATCTTTCTATAGTTTTAGAACAATTAATTGATGTTAGCATTGCAATTAATTGTTAGATGTCTTTTGTTTAGACTTAGAAATAAATCTTGCATGTTGGCAAGACTGATTGTTAAAACAAGGAGATTTTAGGGTTTCATACTCTGTTTGTGTATAAATAAGAGCGGCCTTGCTCATTATTTTCTTAACCATGATTGTGCTAACAAAATTACTAAGCCTAATTTTTTCCTACAAGTTTTATATTTAGTATATGTTCACTTTGTCAAGTGTAATTGGTTTGATTGTATATTGTATGCCTACTTTTGCTACAATCTACTATCTAAGATGTGTTATTACTATTGGAATTTTAAGAAGTAAATCTTATGCCCACCTTGCTTTGATCCATGGTATCAAAATATTTTAGTGTTATTATCTTATATGTTTAACTTGCATAATCTTTATTTCAACATACATCTCAAAAGTACAATGAGTCTTCGATGGTATTTTGAAAGAGAGTTTATTTAAGTTTATGTGTTTGTCAATTATTCCTTGTTTACTTCTAACACCTCTTGCTATGAATTTACTTGAGAAGTTAGAAGTGTCTTTAGAATAGGCTTAGTTGTAGTTGAAGTTATGAAATGAGAGAAAACCTCAACTATGAGACAAAGAGTTTTATAACCTTGTGCTCTTAGATAAGATAAAAATATTGGCATTTTAGTTTAGTATTTATTTTTAAGCATAATTAGAAAAGAGGGAGCTTCCCCTCCTAATTTGAAGAGTATTCTAATTGTACATAGATTTCCATTTCCAATCCGCACTCTAGAGGTGTGATTTGAAATTCCAATAGTTTTTGGCACCCACCGTGGGGCACGAGGCATAAAACATCAAGAAAGCTAACACTTTATGACACAAGAATGACCATTTGGCATCCTATTGCTCCTATTCAACAACCAGATCTTGTTGCTCCTATCATCTAGCCACATCTTACATGAGTTGAAGGTGAGCAAAAAAACATCATTATTAGCCTAAGGAGTTTCATATTTGAGAAAAGAGAAGATCCTGCTCAATGGAGAAACACAACTACTACTATGGATAAAGAAGAACTAAAAGTTGGTCTTGCAACCGGAAGACCAGTTTTACCACCTCCTATGTGGCAATAGATAATCCTAGCTTACAAGGTTTATACAAGTAGGAGAGGCATTGTCATAGATCCTAAGATCCAAGAAGAACCTAAGATCCAACCAGAAGCAATGGGTGACAACAATTATGACAACAATCATAATGGAAATCATAAACATCCACCCCCATTACCTTAGGGTAATAACATTAGACCATTGGCTTTACAAGGAAATCATGAGGTTCATAAAGGGTCAAGGAAGCATTTTCCTCGATTTCATGGTGACAAGGATCAACACCCTAATGAACATATCTCTACATTCACATTGGCTTGTGTTGTTTTGATTTTTGTACATCTCTTTGTAGAGACTCTTGAGGAAAATGCTACTAATTGGTTTCATCATCTAGAGCCAAGCATCATTACAAGTTGGGAAACCATGAACAAGAAGTTCTTGGCAAGATTCAAGACTACTGAAAATAGTCATTGGTTGTTTGCTCAACTCTCAAACTCAAAGATAGAGTTAAATGAGCCTATGAGGGAATTTTGTGGCAAGGTTTAACCACCTAGTCACACGTCTTTCTCATACACTCAATCCATCACTAGAGATTCTGTTGAGTAGTTTCATAAATGTTTTTCCATTTGAGATAGCATTTTTCATAAGGTCAGCTCATGAAATAAAATTGACAACTGCATAAGAAAGATCCATTGAGATCGAGGATAACATGATCACGTCTAGGAAGATGAAGACTGATGCTATCAGGATTCTTGTTCAAGGTTCTACAAATCCACTGCTACAGAAGGTGGCTAATGAGGTGACTAACCTCAAAAGGTATTCTCCTACATAAAGGAAGATTGCACTGCCTGCACCACCACCTTATCAACCTCAACAACAATAACATTTGAAAAGGAATAATTTTCAACCTTTCAACAATTACAAGCCACGATTTCTAGCACCTCCACCAAGACAACCAATTGAAGCTGAGAAATCTATGGTGGTTTTCTCTTTCCATGAGACAAACGCACATACTAGATCTAAAGAGGTGGCTTCCACACCTAATCCTAAGCCTTCATATGAGAATGCTAAAGTGGTTGCTCAAGACCCGCCTTTAGCAAATTTTGATATTGTAGATTCCATGATGAAGAAAAAGGTGAAAATCTCTCAATTGGAGTATCTTTAGGACCATCCAAAATAGTTGGATCAAATTCTCAAATTTGTAAAGAATGATGTTGTAATTCAGCTCACATTGCTCAAATCATATCTACTAGTGAAATAAAAGCCTAAAAAATTCTATATATCTTTGTATATAGGAGGATTCAAATTGAGTAATTGCATCATAGACTCAAGAGCCTTAGACAATGTCATGCCCTTACAAGTAATGAACGCATTAGGATTTTTATGCAGTAAGACACAAGATAAGTGTTATTCGCTTGAGTCTAAGTTGGTGTTGTTAGTGGGTCAATTGAAGGATGCTCAAGTAAGGTTGGTAGCTTGTCTTGAGAAGAAAATAATGATGACCATACTAGTAGCTAACATTCCGACTAGCTACAAGGTGTTGCTAAGTAAAAGCTTCTACAAAGATCTCAGAGGAGAGATTCAACTGGATTGGTCATTCACAAAAATTCCATTGAATAAATGTAGTTTCAAGCTAGAGCCTGAGACCAAATCTTGATTTATGGTGTTAAAATACCAAGATCCTCAAGCACAAGTGTTATATCAAGAAACGGGTCCTAGCACTTATGTTATTCTATCAAAAGTAACTGAACAAAGGAAAAACGTTGTGTGTTCTATAGATATATCAATAGAAGATCCAAAAATGTGGACCATGCAGTTTCATGTAAGTTGCTCGACAGAAGGTTCAGGGGCCGGAGTTGTGATAATTTATCCCAAAGGTCATTTATATAAATTTGCATACTTCTTTCCATTTGAATGCACAAACAATACGACGAAATACAAGGTACTTATACTAGGTCTCAAGAATGCAAGAGATATGGGTATCAAACTACTCAAAGTTGAAGGTGATGTAGAGCTAATCATGAAACAGATGAGAGATCAATTTCAATTAAGAAAAGATTGCCTTCAACATTATAGACAAAAGGTTTGGAATGCAATCGACTGGTTTGAAGCATTTGACATCAAATTTATTCCTTGTATAAATAATAACAAAGTGGATGCCCTTGTGGTATCAATTTCTCTTTTCATGCCACATTCTAATTTTTGTTAGAATGCATTTGCTATTGAACTCATATATAGGCCAGTTGTCCCCAACAACTATGACAACTGGCAAGTCTTCAATGATTATGATCACATTGAATAATTTCTTAGCATGGAAGATAATTTTAAAGGACTATTCTTTGAAGGTAGTGATTCTCCCTTCAGAGAATCAATAACAAAAGATTCTAAAGCAATGGAATCAGGTATCATTCAATTGAAAGTAAATAAAATTCCCAAGGGTCTAATGCCCTTAGAGAACATATTTGATAGGCATGACATATACATACAAGATCAAAGGAACATAGCTAATAAGACCTTTGTTGAATATTATCAAGTAAACATTGGTACTGAAGATAAGCCTTAGCTTGTTAATTTGGGCAAGTGTTGTACTCTAGAGTTAAGTGAAAATTTCATCTCTTTGTTCAAGTAGTATTGAGATGTTTTTGCCTGGTCATACTAAGATTTGAAGGTATTCACACCCAGATAATTGTCATATAAAATTCCCCTGAAACTTAATCAAGCCCTTCAAATAGAAACAATGACATATAATCCATGAATTCAAGATACAATCTATGCAGAGATTCAAAAGATGGTGGATACAAAGATCATTTTTTTGATCCATCATTCCACTTGGGTGTCAAATGGAGAAATCCAAATTTGTGTAGATTTCAGGAACCTAAACCATCCTTCCCTCAAGGATAACTATCCCTTTCCAATCATGGAACACACATTACAGATAGTCACCAGTTCAAAGATGTTTTCATTACTTCAGAATTTTTTTGATACAAAAAAATTGCAATGGTAGAAGAGGATCAGATCAAGATGGCATTCACTACCCCATGGGGTACATTTTCCTATGAAAGGATTCCCTTTGGCCTCATCAACACCGATGCTACATTTCAGAGAGCCATGCATTTGGCATTTGAGGATTTGAAGAACAAGTTAATTGTCGTCTACCTTGAAGACCTCACCACTTTTTCAAAGAAGTGGGGAGATAATTTTTCACACTTAGTCAAAGTGTTTGAAATATGCAGGTACCATAAAATTTCCTTGAATCCCAAGAAGTCCATCTTTTCAGTGACAGAGGGAAAATTTCTTGGCCACATCATCTCCAAGGAAAGAACTTGAATTGACCCTAGTTAGGTTGATTCCATCAGGAAGCTATCTCTTCCAACAAGAAAAAGTGAGGTACACTCCTTCAGTAAAGTGAATTTCATACGAAGGTTTGTACCAAACTTCTTAGAGCTAACAAAAGATATATCTGCTATGATGAAGAAAACGTCCACTTTCAAGTGGACAAAAGAAGGAAAGAAGGCCTTCATCAGAATAAAAGAAGCCATTAGTCAAGCACCAGTGCTAGTCCATCCTATATTTGATAAGGACTTTATCCTTTATTGTTATGCATGAAAACACACCATGTATGCCATGCTAACACAAAAATGAAATGAAAAAATTGAGTCTTCAATTACTTTCATGAGTAGCAATTTCAAGGAAAGTGAATCTCGATATTCTCAAATTGATAAGAATGCATATGCAGTTGTTAGAGCTATGAATAATTTCAGGTTGTATATCTTAAACTCCCACATAATAGTATATGTCATTGATTCAACAATTAAAAGTGTGTTAACTCAATAGGAGATGGGCACAAAGACAGCGTATAGGAGTGAATTTGAACCCCTCTTGTAAATTTCCCTTTTACAACCCTCCACCTTAGAAAATCAAACCCAACTAAGGAACTCCACATCACCTATCTACAATGCATCCATTTGGTTCTTTTCTTTTGTGTCGGTGGGGGAATTTCTTTCAAGGATGCATGTGTGGCGCATGGATGTTTGTGTGGCACACTACCATCCCTGACAGATTCCTACCTCTAGAATCCATAGAGACATTATGTTCTTCATTAGAAATGAAGTGTAATGCCTTTATGCCTTCCTACTAACCCAAAAAAGGCTCTTTCCCTCCTAAATCCTCTTCAAATGCATATCTTTTGATTCCATTCTAGCTTCTACACACTAGTTTGATCTCTTTAACAATTCATTCCATTTTCTTTGCAATTTCACATGCCAACTTGATTTCCTTAGCAATTTCTTTGAGCTTTTACACATCTTCTCTACTTTGTGCTACACTCTTTCCATCCTTGGAGTTGTGACTTGGTGTCTTGTGGGACTGCTTCTTCATTGTTGTGACAGCATCGACCTTACCAAGCTTGCATCCTCCTCTACATGCTTGAGGGCACCTTGATTGAGAAGGTGATATTGTTTCTTGATTTACATAGCATAGTGTTATTGCTATTGTTTGGTTTTCTTTCCATTAGTTTCTTTATCACATTTTATATCAATCTGTCTAGTTGTCCATGGAGGTGGAAATGCTAGAGTGGGGGTTTGACCATAGCAAACCCCTATACAACCCCAACATTTTTCCTCTCTTGGCTGTGTAGGTGCTCATTTGTGTGGAGCTTGCTGGTGAACTGGACTTTTCATCACCTTTGTTTTTTTCATCTTCTTTATCATCTTCCCAGTTACTTCACTTATTCTATTTATTACCATCCTAGATAGCATTTTAGACATTAACCGCTAAGTAGTTAGTAGGTTTTTTGTTCCTTTCACTGTGCCTTTGTACTTTATGGCCGTATGGAGGCCAACACCTTAGAGAGATGCCAACATGCCATGTTGTTGTCCCTGACCTATGATGTTGTCTTCAGGAAAATATTTGCTTGAGGTATGGTATGGGTTCCAGAAGCCTGCTCATTTAGCCCCATTCTAACTCGCAGGTTAGTAGAGTGATAGAGGCACTTGAGAATTCTCTTCATTCTCTACACTTGACCTAAAAAACTTATTAGCTTAAGGAAGATTGGGGAGTCCCTTCACTCTTTTCTCTCCATGACTTGGAGCCTTGGTGTGGTTGGTCCCCCTCTTCTACATTTTGGTGAACCCGGTGTAAAACAAATTGGTTTCATTTAGCAGTCCTAAAAGACACTTTCCTCGTATCCTAGGAGTGTTGTGGGACACTTAGCCTTGCAACCCAACCTATGACCCCTAGTGGCATAGTTGAAAGGTTTAGTAAGCATCGTGGAATGAAACCTTAAGTGGGTCACCATCTAGTTGTGAAACCCTTGGGGGCTTTATGAAAGTTTCATTTAGCATATGAAGAAATGGCCTCCTTTTTAGATCTACCCATCCCATCTGCGCAACATACAAGTGAATCCCCTGGCATAACTTTAACCTTGTAGGACTTTTTGATGAACTATAATAGAGAACCATCTCCCTTATACATCCCCATGTGAATCAATGGAAACACCGTAATGGGTGTTCTTGTTGACCCTACATGTTGGGTGAATGTCATCACTGAGGAGATTATGTTGATTAACTTCTTGCACAAATATGGGTATGATGAATCTAGAAGTACCATCTGTACACATGATGGGTTTTTTGTATCTCCCATTGGCTGCATCACCTTGTCAGTCTTAGTTGGACCTAAATCTATAAATGCACTCTTTGACATAATCCCAGGGTCTGAGCTCTTAGGGGTAAAACTAGGTATCCCCTAGTTGGTCACTATGAATGTAGTTCCCTTGGTGGTTCATAAGCATTTGAACTTCATCCATGAGGGTACAATACATGTATTCCATGACACTAGCTATAAACTATTGATTACACATGGTGGTTACTTGTTGGATCATTTTTGGCCTACACCCATTGGTCTGCTTCCTCCTAGAATAGGCCTCTTGTATCGAACCTATGTGAGGTACAAGAGTGGGGGCATAATGCCTAAGGTGAGATACCCTCCTCCCTATGCCATTTGTCACAGGACTTGTCTCAAAGCAGACACCGAGGTCCCCTTGGCTTGCAAAAGAGAAGAGGAGAAGTGCATGTAGTGTTAGGCCTCAAAAATAAAGGTTGTAAATCCTAAGAGGATGTCAAGCTCTATGGTTAGACTTACAACATTTTTGGGCTAACGAACAGAGTTAACCTAAGTGGTTGATAACTCCCTACACTTTAGGATCTACTAAACCTAGGTGGGTGAACCTTGATGACTGAAGCAGATTTAATCAATTTGTGTAACTTAGTTGGATTTAAGGATCTATCCATAGTGGTATGAAATGTGGAATAGATGAAAATTTAATTGCTACTCCTACTCCTATAGCTGAAATTTGAAATGTGAATGTATGAATAATATTTTCTAAGATTATGTAATGAAATAAGTATGACCAGTGCCTAATTCTATTGGGTTAATGGAGTTAGGAGATGAATGATATGTGACTTAATTACTGGCTACAATTCAAATTATTTGGCACTTGTGATTGTTTATATCTTGTATAAATGTGCAAGAATGTAACTATTAGACTCTTCTTATCGATCCAAATGATTCTTTTCAAGTTATTGTGATCAATTAATAGGGAGTTTTAATCCTTTTGAAGGAACTAGTTAATTGAGTCACACAAAAATAGCAAGTGTGCCCTGACAAATCAAATATACTTCTGATTTGAATAACAAGATAGAATCAAACTAGAGATAGTATGATAATTTTATTGATTATAATGCTTTTCTTATCGATCCAAATGATACTCCCAAACTACTATGACTTATTAAAAGGATTTTTAATTCTTTTGAAGAAACCAATTAATTAAACCACACAAGAACAACAAATGTGCCTTGATAAATTGAGCTTGACAGACCAGTTTAAATAATAAGAAAGAATCAAACTAGAGACAACCAAGTAATTGTATACTATCAACAAAAAATTGACACCAGAATTTAGCCACATGGTTAAAATTTCTTCTCTATTGTATTTACTTAAAAAAATGGTACATTGTATAGCAGAAGTCTTTTTATGCTGTTGAAAGGAAGAAAATTGTGCTCTCTTTCGCTTCTAGGATTTTGGACCTAAAAGGAGATGCAATTTCCTTATCTTTCACTTGAGAACAAACCCTTGAGATTTCAATGCAAAAGAGATTGAAACCTTGCAAAGGGTTATCCTAGGGGATGAATGAGGTCTAATGAGGGGCTCACCACCAATTTTAGACTTGGAAAAGATAATGCAATGCAAATTGTAAAACAAGACCCTAATTCAATGCAATGACCTATAAAATGCCCTAGAAATGTGAGTAAAATAGAACAAGAAAGAAAAAATATAAATAGTGTGCACCTAGAAACCTTGAAATGACTGGAAAAAAATTTTAAATTCTAGAAATTTTGAATTTTTGACCAACTGGGACTCATTCGCCAACCTAGGCAAATCAGTCCTAAATCAGGGTTTATGTACGGGAGTCTATTTTAGGAAAAAGGGTATCAGAATCTACAAAAAAATCTGACAAACAACTACAGTGGGACTCATTCGCCACTCTTGGTGAATCAGTCCCATTCCACTTTTCCAAAAATTGAAAGCTCTGATCTGCACTTCAACACCTACCCTTTTCTTCCAAATTGATTTCTGGATCCGAATATGTGAAAAACACCTACAAAACAAATTTTAACTTGATTTGCTAATGGGGGGTTTTCCTTGGTCAAACCCCTAATTTGGTAATTAAAACTTAATAGAAATAATGAAATGTGCATGAAAACCATAGCCTTAAATGTGTCAAAGACTAGGAAATCTGAAACATGATGCAATCTTATTCTAATGTGCAAGAATAATATGATACAAGAGTGGAAATGTAAAGATGAATGACTCACTTGTGGTGATCTCTAATCACCCCAAATGAGCTCTAATGAGGCATGTACCTTCATTAGGCTGAATGATAATGATAATGGAAGATGGAATCACTTAAGAAACAAATCTTTAGACTTGGCTTGATGGCTAGTTGCATCTCCCCAACCTAGGATCCATCATGATTCACCATAAGCATCCATGATCAACCCTTGACAATGCTAGATCTTGATTGAAAGTGAGCTTGAAGACCTACAAAAATGCTTTAATGTTGTTCCAATGCTTCAACTTTACTTGCTCTTGAAACTTGAATGCTCTTGTGAATGATTCTCAACACTTGACTCTTGAATTTCTCTTGAAAATGACTTAGAGATATGCTTGGATTGTGAAAAAATGACTTAGAAGCTTGCTTTTATAGGCATCAACACCTAATTTACTATTATTTAGATCTTAAAGGCTGACATCCACCAAAAACCTAAATTAAATTGATGAATTCCCACTCAAGTTTTAAAAAGACCCCAAATGGGACTCATTCGCCACACTTGGTGAATGGGTCCCACCTAAGGGAACTCATTCACCCAAGGTGGCGAATGAGTCCCACCTTAGCTTTTTGAGGTAGGTTATTGGGTTTTTCAGTGTTTTGAATTATTTTATATGATTTTTGAGTGAAATGAGTGTCGAGATCTAAAATAATGGGTCTTAGGGGCCTATAACTGGTGATTTTAAAGGGTAATTAATGCAAGGATGCCAAAATAGGTCCAAATTAAGTGTGAAATTGCCTCTTTTTTTAAGAGTGCACAATTTTCTACACTACATTTAGCCTCCACTTTAGCACCCATATGACTCTACGTGAATATGTAAGCTAAAGGACTCCAATAATAGCCTTGTTTCATAAAAGGATACACATATAAGTTCAATCATGATATGGGAGAATGAAGCCCCCACTGTAGCCTATCTACAAAACCACAATGTTAAGAATTGCATCCTACAACACGAATTTATTAGGTGTCCAAAAATCCTCTTATCAAACCTCTATCTAGAAATCACATTCAAGGGTAGATATATGCCCCCCTTGATTTCACTTGTTGTACGGAGGTGGAATCAAGGTACCAATCTAGCCACATTGAATAGGGTGAGTCATATCATAGGGAATTTCCAAGTACCATGCCACATATTGATAGATGATTTGGTGATGTTGGGAGTGGAATCACGATTCCAATGCAATAAACGGCATCAAAAATAGAGCTCACTAGCACTCGTTATGTTAATTTTAATGAAATGCACTTTTTAACCCTAATGTAGTAAAATCCCTAGTTCTAACTTACATAAGAGAAAAAAGTGAAGTCAAATTCTAACTTATTTTATTATTTACCTTTTTTTAGCTTGAAAGTGATTGAAGAAGAGTGAAATATTCCTAGCAGATGGGATTACTTACTTGCAATACTGGACATGCTGCGGGACCAGGTAGCACCCAATGAGTATCATCATGAGGTGAGTTGATTCTTCTGCCTTTGCTTTATCCCTATGGAATTATTTTATGATTTTTACGCATTTCTAGGTTAATTTAGGGCCTTAGAAAAAATTTGTAAAGCGTCCCTTTTTTCGCAAAGTGTCCCATTTTTTCACAAAGTGTCCCTTTTGTTTGCAAAGTGTCTCATTTCTTCACAAAGTGTCCCAAAAGGGTTCTAAAGTGTCTAGGGCCTTTAGGAAAGCACACTAGAGAAACTTTATTATACTTTTATTATTATTGATGTAAAAATTGAAGAGCTTAGACTGCTTACAGGACATATATTTACTTTTTGTTAGATTCCCACACATTTGTGCCAACATCTAGGTGGTAGAAAGATCTATCTTCTCAGAGACTTAGCCCCCACTTTTTCAGTGGACACAGAGATGCTACAAACTGTAGGATTATACTGGTCATACCTCATGCCCCCCATGAGGTACCATGATGTGATGTTGATGGCACTAGCAGAGTGCTAGGATGTTGATACATGTACATTCCATCTACCGACTAGAGAGATGACTATCACACTGGAGGACGTACACTGCATACTCCCAGTTCCTATTTGGGGTGAGAGAGTATATTTTATATTGGAGCAATCATTATATGAAATGAAAGATGACATGCAATATTTCCTTTGCAGACTAGTACATGATGACAGGGTGAGATCACATATTGATCTGGTGATGCTACTATATTCATGAGCCCCACTAGTTAGACAAATTATGATGCTTATAGTTGCACTAGTACTCATCCCAGATAGTCAGGGAGTGCACCTAGAGGGAGGACTAATACACTTGATATGATGGATGGCAGAGCACCAGACAGTATATGCCTGGGGGTTTTGTATCCTAGCTCACCTATATTATGATCTTGGATAGTTTTTCTTTCGGGAGGTGGATAGTATGGTACACTGTACACTTCTATAGGTTTCATGGCTTGAGCATATCACTTGTACCAGACCTACTGGCTTCCCATGTCTAACAGTCTTGGGGTATCCTTGGGCCTTTAGCTATCCTCTATGATTGCATTTCTAGAGAGTGTGATTTGACTAACTGGAGGAGGACGAGATCCTTTGGAGACCTAATTAGCCCCTGCTTTAGTGGCCATATCACACTCGGCAGATGAGGAGATTATAGCTTGATAGGTTTTTTATTGGAAGACACAATTACATAGTGTGTACCTTCTACTATGATCAAGTCATGTGACCGTTTGGACAGATGCAGATAGCACCCCTTCTTCAGTAGATTAGTACGGAGTGCCCGGAGACCTGGTGATTCAATACAGTTCACTATAGAGGATGTTGTCTATAGCGACTCTGAGTACTCATATCAGGATATGCCTCCAGTCTTTGATGCAGATGATGTTAGTTCCATAGATGATTATGAGGAGTGGTGGATAGTATCACGACCAGCTCCCATGTTTCCTATGGAGGAGTCGATAGGTGATGTAGGACCACTCCCAGATGAGGTAGATGAGGTAGAGGACATGGCTGAGGAGACATGCTATAGGGCAGCAAACATATTTAAAGATGTCATAGATGAGAAGTACGATGAGGACCTAGATCCTGAATATGATGACCAAGACAAAGGAGATGACAAGGATGACAAGGAGGACCAAGAGGAGGACAGGGAGGAGGAGCCATCCATGAGTGAGGGTGATGAGGTAGCAGATAAGGATCCAATAGAGCATGAGTGGGAATATTTCTCTCCCATTCATATGACTAGATCATGAGTAGAAGCTATAGCAGGCATCAGTACCCATAGTCATGGAGAGGCTAGCACATCCTCCATGCCTCCTCCACACGAGGAGACTAATTTCACACAGCCTACTAGAGATATAGGTAATGATATTTTGTTTATTTTTATACTTCATACTTGTGCTTATACTTTATATATATAACATGATGTGTACTGATTTTTTTATTGTTTCTATCTTGCAAGATCTGTGAAAGGCTTTCGGGATCTCTACCAATAGGTGGCTGCAAAGATAGTGCCTTGATTAGTCAACGAGGAGGTCACAAACTCAAACTATGTGCCCCCACCCATTGTGGATCAGGATCAAGAGTTGTTCAAGCCATACATTAGAGTGTGGGCAGCATATGATAGTTTGAGGAGGTGAGTACACCAAGCCAATGCTGCCCCAGAGGCACAGTCATCCCGAACCCCAGCTGATTTTGAGAGACTAGAGGCAGAGGTAGCAAGGCTACAGGTGGAGAGATATCAGATAGCAAGAGCACATCAGGAGGCCCTTAGATAGATATTGGGCTTATATTTTTCTCTTAGTACATTCAATGGATCACGATCACGATTGCACACCATTGTCTCCTGACAGACTGCTACTAGACAGATGTGACCAGCAAGTCTCAAGGGATCTGGTAGTCATAGGCCTCAGTAGTATTGTATATATTGATGGCATGTACACAAAACTTTGATATATATATATGATCACTTGATGTTGTATTATTTGTGTTTAATGTTAAATTTCAATGTGATTAATTAAATACCCTTTTTTTTTTAAGATTATCTAATGAATGTCTCCATGATTTAACATGCTTTATGTGATCTAGCAAAAACTTATTACAGTTTCTCTTAGATGAAACATTGTGATGAAGTATTTTATGCTAAATTAAATGCACTTATGATTTAATTATATAAGGATCCTAATCTAATACAACATACAAGATGAGCTTGAATAGTATGAAACCTAAATTAATCACTTAAAAAGGAATTTTAAAATAATCACTTTAGCATTCGAGACACGCATAATTGTGCATCAAGAATGAAGCAATGTGAAAGCATATGGAATATAATCCAGTACCTCTAACAACATTGCTTTATCATTCATGTTATTCAAAGGGATTAGGAATAATACCAGCGTAGATGTGTGACATTGATAGGGTCTTTGAGAGGTGTGCCATCCATTTCTATTAATGTGTATGCACCGGATCCATAACTTTCATTAACCAATTAGGACTGAATTTTCATTTTTCAGTCAAGTCAGCATTAATGTTTCGTTGATTTTCATACAAGACTAATTCACCTTTACCAAATACACAAGGGATAACATGATCACTATATTTACGTTGTAATTGTTTAGCATAAGCTTGGAGATGCTCATGAGCTTTAATGCGATGTTCATCAATCATCTCAAGCTGGTGCAATCTTTGTTGTTTGTAAGTGTCATCATCAATAAGTCCTTGAAGAGCAATCCTTAACATGGGGATTTTTAACTCTAAGGGTATAATTTCCTCAATACCATAGACAAGTTAATAGGGAGTTGTTCCATTGGATTTTTTTATGCTATTACGGTAAGCCCATAACACGTATGTCAGCTACGTGTGCTAATCCTTGTTATTTTTATTTATTGTTTTCCTTAGGATTTTTTGAGTCTTATTAGTTGCTTCAGCTTGACCATTAGATTATGGGTAGTAAGGTTTTGAAAAGTGATGTTGAATATTAAATGTGTTGAGTAATTTATTTGCGTCATTGTTCTTAAATGGTGTCCTTTTGTCTAAAACTAATGTAGAAGGAAGTCCAAAGTGAGCAATAATGTGTTCCAATATGAAATGACATATTACATCAGCAGTTGTGGATTGAAGAGGAATAGCTTCTACCCATTTTGTGAAATAATCTTTCATTGTGATTATAAACATATGTCCAACAGATGAAGGTGGTGAAATTTTTCCAATTAGATCCAATCCCCACACTAAGAATGGACAAATAGGAATTTGGGCATGGAGCTCATAATCAAGAGCATGAATCAAATTGCTTTGTTCCTAACATTTCTAACATCTCTTAACATACGCAAAGAAATATTTCTCCATATGTCTCTAGTAATATCCCATGCGAATGAGTTTTTGCACTAAGGATATCCCTCCAAAATGACCTCCACGGGAACCTGCATGAGCCTCTTCAAGTGCTATGGGGATTTCAGATTCGTTAAGACATTTAATCAAAATTCCATTAAAGCATCTTCTATATAATATGTTGGTGAGGATAATGTACTTGGTTTCTAATTTTCACAAGTGACGTTGGGTGTTCTTTGTTGTTGGCTCAAGAATGGTACCATCTTTCAAATAGTTAAATATTGTATCATACCATTCATTTGAGTCTTCCTTAGTTGTTGCTAATATTTCTTCAAGTTTATCATCGATTGAAGTTTTCATTATTGGGTTAACAGTAAATGTGAAATCCTTTGAAGGATCTTGAGGTGATATAAGAGAAGCTACACTTTCCATTGCATCCACATGCTGATTATCTTTTTCGTGGGATGTTGTCAAAGGTAAATGATTCAAAATTCTCTAACAAGTTCATTGTGAGATCCTTATATTTTGATAGTTTATCATGATTTACTTGATATGTCCCATTTATTTTTTTGATTACTAATTGAAAATCACCAAAGATCTTAATGTCTTTTGCACCCAAGATTAAAGCAGCATGTAACCCAGCGAGCAATGCTTCATACTCAGCAGTGTTGTTTGTACATAGGAATTTTATTTGGTAGGACAAGGGAATAGGATTTCTCGAGGGTGGGATTACTATAACCCCGGCACCAGAGCCTGTTCTACACTTAGATCCATCAAAGTATAATTCCCATGTATTATTTTTTATTGTCAACACATTATCATCAGGGAAAGAGTCATTGCTAGGTAATGCCAAAGGGTAAGGAGCATCAGCCAATTGGTTGATCAAGGCTTGGCCCTCAATTTATTTTTGTGAAAAAAACTTCAATCAAACTCAGTCAACATCACCCACTTAGCTAGATGTCTTGATAAATTTGTTTTATTGAAAAGATGTTTGAGGGGGTCAAATTTCATCATCACACGTATTTCTATATTCAGTAAGTAATGTTGCAATTTACTAGTAGAAAATATAAGAGCCAAACATTGTTTTTCTATATTTGTATATCATTTCTCATAATCTATCAAGGTTTGGCTAATGTAATAGACTGGATTCTCTTTATCATTTTTGTCTTGTTGAGCCAACAATGTCGCAAGGTCATGGGTTGATGTAGCTATATAAAGTATGAACAGTTTGTTTTGCATAGCGGGTTGTAAAACAAGTGGAGTTGTAAGGTATCCCTTCAAACTCTCAAAAGCCTATTTATAATCCTCATTCCAATCAAAGTGCACATCCTTTTTGAGATGTGTAAATGGTAATGTTTGATCGGCTAAAGATGCGACAAAATGATGAATGGCTTGAATTCTTCCTTGTAACGTGCACAACTAAGAAATTTTTTTAGGAGGTGGCATGTTGGCGATAGCATAAATCTTCTTTGTATCCACCTCAATGCCTCTATGAGATATGATAAAACCTACAAGTTTCCCACTATTTACACCAAAGACACATTTTTTTGGATTCAATCTCATGTATTTTCACATCCACTCAAATATTTTCCAAAGGACATTCACGTTGTCTTGTCTTGTTAATGATTTGGCTAGAATGTCATCAACGTAATCTTCCAAAATCTTATGTTTGTAGTCATGAAATATCAGTGTCATTGCTTGTTGATATGTTGTGCCCACATTCTTTAATCCAAAAGGCATCATGACCTAGCAAAATGTTCCCCAAACCGTTGTGAAGGCTATCTTATATTGATCTTGAGGATTGATGAAGATTTGATTGTATCTGGAAAATCCATCCATGAATGACAACAAAGCATGTCCCACAGTCAAATCCACTATCATGTCAATATTAGGAAGGGGAAAGTCATCCTTTAAAGATGCTTTATTCAACTCACGAAAATCTATACACATTATAATATGATTGTCAGGTTTTGCGACTACGAAAATGTTTGAAATCAAAGGAGAATAATCTATAGGTCTTATGAAACTAGCATCAAGGAGTTTTTCAATTTCATCCTTAACTAGCAAGGGTATTTTAAGGTTCATTTTTTGAATCTTATATCTAACAGGCTTAGCATTTTCAACGAGGACTATGTTTTGTGTTACAATCTTAGGGTCAATTCCTAGCATGTCCAAATAAGTCCAAGAAAAAATTTTAGGAAATTCATGAAGCATGGTTGCAATATCCTCTTGTTCTCCATTATCGAGGCATTGTCCTATTTTAATGAATTTCTCTTTATCATTGATTTCCATTGCTATATCCATTGTATCTCCTAAAGGAAGTGTGTTTGATATTGGAAATTCGAGATTGTATTCTTCATTGTTCATGTATGTCTCACCACTCTCTTTGTCTCCATCTTTTTTTTTGTTGCTTATCATAGCACATGTAACCTTTTTCTTGTGAGGAGGAGTAGATGGTTTATCATAAACTCCTAGCCTTTGTTTCAAGGCTTCATCATCTTCAAAGTACTCTGATGATGGTGGTAAATCCATATCAAGCAATTCAGGATGCTTCATAGTGAGTTTGATTTTTGGTTTGCACATGATAGTGTTGATGTTTAACAATGGTTTCTTTGACGCTTGTGTAATCTTAGAAGGAAAATAACCCAAACTAGTCTTTGTCTCTTTTGTGTTAAGCTCTATAGGAACCTAAATGCCTTGTTTTTTCTTCCCACATCCTTTACCATTGTAACCCAATTGTTTCATAAGATCATAACCTCTCCCATAAAGTTTTTCCATTTCTTTTGGGTTTGGTGGTTGTTGATAATTGATCTCGTCAAAGTTAGTTGTATAACTTGTATCCTCTTCTAGAGTGGATGAGTTGGACATTTGTGAATGTTCTTCCAAGTTTTGAGTTGACATGACCATTGGTTGCTTTTGTTTATCTTCTTTTCTTGTGATTATTTACTCCCCCATAAATGAGGGTGTGAACTCCATGGGACCCCAATCATCATCTAATAATTTTGACACTGTTTCCATTTCTTTTTTATCTTCTTTTAAAGGTTCTATGTTGGTTGTTGGAATTAATGTGCTTAGAGGAATTTTCATTCCTTTTTCAACTTGTAAGCAACTTTCAGGTTCGGGGTTCATTTCAACTTGGTATACCTTGTTTTCATAGACATATTTCATAATACAATGAAGAGTCAAAGGTATCGCATGCATCTCATGAATCCATGGTCTTCCCAAAAGAAGATTGTATGAAAGGTCATGAGGCATAACATGAATAGGAGTTTGTAAGGTAGCCTTTTCGACTGTAATAGGTAAAGTAATCACACTGAGTGGTTTTCTTCCTACATTTTCAAATCCTTGAATTGATAAAGAGTCAGGTTTCATCTTTGATTTGTCTACTCACAATCTATCTAAGAGTTTCACACTACACACATTAATGGTTGAGCCATTATCAACAAGGGTCCTTTTTATGCCTATTCTATGAAATTGAGCAATTATCATAAAGGCCTCATTTTTCTTTCTCAATGTCAAAGGGGGTAGCTCATGTTGGTGAAAGGTTATGTCTACATTAATTGTAATCATTCCTTGTATGAGAGATGCCACATTATTTGCATTTGTGCTAGGAGGAAACACTATTTTTAGTAAGGTTGTTTCAAGCTTACTATGATAGTTTGGTGATTTTTGAATTAATTCCCATAGGGATATCTTTTTAGGAGTATTCTTAAGTTGTTCAACGAGATTATACTCCTTCCCACTATGTGAAGTTAAATGAGGAGCACTAGGTAAAATGGGATTAGGAAAAGGTAAGGGTTTCAGGGTTGGTTGTTGTGGTTGCAGATTATTTTTAGTGTTGTATGTATGAGCAATGATATTATGACTCAATTGCTACAAGACATTATTCTTAGGTGGGTAAAGGATAAATTCAAGCTTGTTTTTAGGTAGTAGTTTATGTGAAGGTGGGTAAAGGATGAGTTGAGGTTGAATCATGTTAACTTCTCTTGGTTTTGGTTTCTCATAACAAGCCTTAGTGGATGAACCTTGTGAGAGGAAGTCCTCAAGGGCTTCGTCTAACATATCAAAGTCATCTCTACTAAAATGTTTGGGTTTGCTAATAAGTTGAACTTATCTTTGTTTAGGTTTGTTTGAACAAGCCTTAGTGGATGAACGTTGTGAGGTAAATTCCTCAAGGGTTTCATCTAGCATATCAAATTCATCATGACTAAAAGGCTTGAAGGTTAAGCTAACAAATGGTTTTAACATGCTTAAGTAACTATACATCTATGCTTGATTAAGTTTAATGTTTTTGGTTGTGCTTTCTAATTTATGTCTAATGTAGTCCAATCTAAATGTTGAAAATGAAAAATACACAAATCTAATTCTCTCCACAATTTTAATCAATGTAAATGATGCTATTCCCAATGATTACAGTATAATAGAAAGCAATTGAACTGAAACATAAAAGTAGTGAGAGCAAATAGAAGATTAAAATCTAGAAATTCAACTCTAGAAACAACAGTTTAAAGTTTGTATTGGGACTAATTCACCCAAGGTGGCGAATGATTCCTAGGAGGTTTTTTTTTAATTTTTCAACTTTTTTATTGTTTTTTATCTCTTCTATGTTGTATTATCGAGATCTAGGATGAAAATGTAGCTTTTCAATAATTTTCAATGAAATTAAGTGAAAAAATGCAAGCTAAATGAGCTTTTCACTAATGCAAATTTTGAAATGCTAGAATACAAGTTAACCAATGCAAAACCTAATGCAATGTTAATGCAAGCTAAATCTAGGATGTAAATGCACTCTAAATTATAATTATGATGATCTAAATGTAGGTTCACCAAAATGAAAGGAAGAAAATGGTGCTCTCTCTTTTGTTTCTAGGGTTTTGAACCTAAAGGAAAGAGGCAATTTCCTTACCTTTCACTCGAGAACAAACCCTTGAGATTTCAATGCAAAGGGGGTTGAAATCTTGCAAAGGGTTGTCCTAGGAGTTGAATGAGCTCTAATGAGGGGTTCACCACCAAGTTTAGACTTGGAAAAGATAATGCAATGCAAATTGTAAAACAAAACCCTAATTCAATGTAATGACCTAAAAAATTCCCTAGAAATGCAAGTAAAACAGAACATGAAAGCAAAAATATAAATAGTGTGCACCTGGAAACATTGAAATGATTGGAAACAACTCTAAAATTTTGGAAATTTTGACTTTTTGACCAACTGGGACTCATTTGCCAACCTGGGTGAATCAATCCCAAATCAGGGTTTCTGTACGAGAGTCTATTTTGGGAAAAAGGGTATCAGAATCTGCAAACAGATATGACAAACAACTATAGTGGGACTCATTTGCCACTCTTGGTGAATTAGTCCCATTCCACTTTTCCAAAAATTGAAAGCTTTGATTTTCACTTCAACACCTACCCTTTTCTTCCAAATTGAGTCCCAAATCTGAATCTACAAAAAAACACCTACAAAACAAAATTCAACTTGATTTTCTAATGGGGGTTTTCCTTGGTCAAACCCCTAGTTTGGTAATTAAAACTTAATAGAAATAATGAAATATGCATGAAAACCATAGCCTTAAATGTGTCAAAGACTAGGAAATCTGAAACATGATGCAATCTTATTCTAATGTGCAAGAATATGATGCAAGAATGGAAATGTAAAGATGAATGACTCACTTGTGGTGATATCTAATCACCCCAAATGATCTCTAATGAGGCATGTACCTTCCTTAGGCTAAATGATAATGATAATGGAAGATGGAATCATTTAGGAAACAAGTCTTTAGACTTGGCTTGATGGCTAGTTGCATCTCCCCAACCTAAGATCCATCATGATTCACCATAGGAATTCATGATCAACCCTTGGCAATGCTAGATCTTGATTGAAAGTGAGCTTTAAGACCTACAAAAATGCTTTAATGTTGCTCCAATGCTTCAACTTTACTTTCTCTTAAAACTTGAATGCTCTTGTGAATGATTCTCAACACATGACTCTTGAATTTTCTCTTGAAAATGACTTAGAGATATGCTTGGATTGTGAAAAAATGACTTAGAAGCTTGATTTTATAGGCATCAACACCTAATTGACCGTTATTTAGATCTCAAAGGTCAACATCCACCAAAAACCTAAATTAAATTGATGAATTCCTACTCAAATTTGAAAAAGACCCCCAAATGGGACTCATTTGCCACACTTGGCGAATGGGTCCAACCTAAGGGGACTCATTCGCCCAAGGTGACGAATGAGTCCCACCTTAGCTTTATGAGGTGGGTTTTCAATTTTTTTGGTGTTTTGAATGATTTTATATGATTTTTGAGTGAAATGAACCTCGAGATCTAAAATAATGGGTCTTAGGGGCCTGTAAATGGCAATTTTAGAGGGTAATTAATGTAAGGGTTCCAAAATAGGTCCAAATTAAGTGTGAAATTACCTCTTTTTTCAATAGTGCACAATTTTCTACACAAATAGTTGTAAAGTGTATATTCTAATATTGTTGCTACTCTATTGATAATCTTGTTGCTACTCTATTGATAATCCTAATCTAATATATTTTTAATCATGCCTTGGTTTCCCTTATATATGTGGGAAGCCACAAGCTTATGACTTTACAAAAATTTGTGTTGTTCTTAACTATAATGCTAACAAATGTATTAGACATAAATAATAAAACTGATAAGTCTGTAAATAATTTGTGATGCGCCATGATCCGTTAATCTTTATTAAGTACTCATGATCACTGAAGATCTATTCAAGGTCCATACTCCATGATAAGGCAATAGATAATTTTGAGACTTCGATGTCCCCTACTCACTTTGTTCGAGTGATAAAAAAATTAACCTTAGATAGGTGCTCGATATATCTTATTTTAGCATACGTATTGGCATTTCTAATGATATCTTTCATGGAATATTCGAGAGTAAAAATCCACTCCAATTATAAATTTTCCTTCTCCATTATTCTTTCTTCATCATTGATTTCATCAAGGACCACCGGTAAATATTGAGCGATTTCATTCTTCCATACATCTTGCTCCTTAAGCTCCCCTTCATCATCGAAGAAGTTTGGTAAAGTCATGCACAAAGACTGGTTGAAATCACCAAGTTCTTGTGTCAATATGGTGTGGAAATGGTCAAGAATCTTCATCAACTCTTTGTACTCATGAAAATCATGTTCACTAGTATTCTATTTGAATATTATTTGTTCCTTTATCTCCTCCATTCTGCTATGTAATCTATTGTGTTCTTGGTAGGCTGCAAATGTCTTGTTGTGGATAATCCAAACCTTATCAGTTTTCTTGAACATTTTGTCAAATCTTTTTCTTACCAACTCTTAATCCATTTTAAATTTAGTAGTCTTTAATTTCTTTCTTAATTCTTCATGTTTTTGCTAAATTATTTCATACTTTCACTTCCAATACGTGGTTTCAGACATAGCTTCAAGTACCTTTCTTTCACAATCTACCAATGGAGAATAAAGGCCATAGGAAGGCGACTTATCTCTGTAATTAATCACTTCTTTTTTTAATCTCTCATTTTCAGAAGCAATCCCCTTGTTATCTCTTATCAATCTTTCAATTTGAGCCTTGATGAATTTAGCAACATTGACATTTAATTTAGTTGTCTTGATAGTATCTATATCTCCCACTTCCTTTACTAAGAGATGACCAAATACTTGATTGGGGTTATCAATAAGTGTGAGCCTCTTCCCTAGTGGGTATATAGCCCAAATTTGTAAAGTAGCATTATCCAGATTATACCTTGAGCCAGTATAAATCTTATCACTAGCTTCATCTGTCAGCTACAAGGTTTTATTTTCTCTTCTCATGACACTGTCAAAAACTATAGCTGAACTAATATCCCATCCTAGGAAAAGCATGACCCTAGCCTCTTGTAGTAGATCTCATCCTCTTTCAAAGGTGATATTTTTCATTTCATTGTCAACTTCCTCTTGTAATTCTTTTAGAGCATCAACTTCTTGCTCAGGGTTAATTTTTTCATTCTTTCTCTTATTATTTTCCCTTTGTATTCATAAATGAATGACTTAAACTCTGAGGTTTGAACAAATGCATCATCTAAAATGAACTCTTGACTCACATGATGTCTCACATCATTAGAGAGTTTATCTGAGGCTTCAAATGAGACTATACTCCTTTATGGTGGTAATTCATATTGTTGGATGGTAGGAGCAGTTATTTGTGTGACCTCATCCTCCTCTTCAATGTCATCTTCAATTTTAATGGGAGTTTCAACTGAGAAGCTAACATCTGGGGTGGGTTGTAGTGATGCATGACTTAAAGGCACTATATTTTTAGCTTGTTTCCTAGAACAATCACCTCTTCTTTTCTCGAAGGCTATGAGAGGTACATACTTGGTTAATTCATCTTCATGTAGAATGAATTACTCAAATCTTTCTATAGGGTCTTATATTTCATGAAAGGATTTTGAATATAGTGGATTATGGATTTTTTTGCATGCCTCTACCATCATTACCATGTTATATGTAGCCTTTCTTATCATTTCCTAAGATTCATCGTAGTTTCTGATTACATCATCTACAAAGAACTCAATCTCATATCTTTTCAACTTCTATGCCATTTTGGCACTGTGAATGAAATGTTCAAGATCAAAATTTTCCCTCTTATTTCCCTATGGCATACCATAATAGTCAATCTTGTTGGTAAAAAAATCATATCCCTTTTTAGAAACAATAGTAAAATCACCAAAACATAGAGTTGAAGGCATAATAGATTGCTTTCCATAACTCTTACGATGCATATAATCCAAATAAGCCAACTACCTTACTATCTCTAAATATGCAATCATGTCAGGAACTATTCTAGGAAAAAGGAATGGAGCTGCCTCAAACCCATACACTCTAATCATAGTGCAGTCCTCATAGATGTACCAATCACCCCAGTTGTGGTTTACCTTTCCTATTGGGTTTTTCTCTTTAGGTCTAATATATCTCTGTATTTCAAGGGAAAAATTATAATAACAATGATGACCAAATAGTTTGTAAAAGGGCTTCACAAAGTGTTCTTCGAAGTACAAGTAATAAGACCTTCTATATCTACTGTCCCAAATTGAAGTCCACATTTGTACTGGCCTTATGTTCTCATTTTCATCCAAGTCTTTAATTCTTAGTTCTTCTTCCTAAACCCCCATGGATTGTCCTTCATACAAGATCATGTGCATAAGCAAAGAATATTGTCTGAAATTAATTGCATCACTATTGTTCTTTATGGAAGCAAGTGATGTGTTTATAATTTTTGCTAGGTATTATGCATAGTCAAAAGTTCTAGCATCTTGGTTCTAAACATCTGCAGCTAAGATCATAGGGGAAATAGCCATCTTAGCAGGAACATATATTCCCAATACTTGTCTAGCTAAGTAATATGTATATTGATAATATTCTTCAAATAAATCTATAGAAAAAGGAGGTTTCTCATTACTTGAGAATCTTTTGAGCTGACCCCCTATGTCTCAGGGTCTACATAAAGGAAACTTCCATCTTTTATAGCTAGTTTCCATGGTGTGCAAGTCTTCCAAAAGATCTCTAATTCTTAGTGGCATTTTCATCGATGTATCCAATTGCAAAACCATAGCAATATAATGACCGGTGATGGGGAGAAAGTGTGACCCATCATGTGAATGAATCGTCCTAGTTTTGGGGTTATACATTTTGGCCAAAACCTTGATTAATTCCACATTGATAAACACATTAGGCACGAAGAGCTTTCCTAGATTCATATTCCATGGGTTTGACACGGGCTTATGCCTATACTTCTTTCTATAATGGTATATGAATATGTCATATCCTCGTTGTGGAGTCCATACATCTCCTAAATTCTTGTGTTTATCTTCTAATTTCTCAGCTAAAGGGTTTAATTGAGCTATTTGTTTGGATTTTGGTCCAAAACTAGGATTTTGTTCAATTAAATCTTAGTTTAGTAGTCTCATCTCTATTTTTTGTCTTTTTACTTTGGGTTTCTCTAGTGTTCCTTCCATGTTTTAAAACCCTAGGTCTACTACAATTCAAACAAAATTTGATAAAATATTCAGCTGAGTCTTGAGTACTTACTTGAACTAGTGTCACCTTTTATGAGCTTCTCACTCTTGCTCAATCTTGCATCCTCAACTTTTAGCTTCAAATCATTAAGATTCTGAGATCTTACGAGCAAGATATATCAAGATTTGGCATACTTCTATCGATTTTGGTTCATAAATGTTGTCCTTGACAACTTGCTAATTGATGGTGGTATTAATGTTAGTTGTCTCTTTGAAATCCACACCAATCATGTTGGCCAAGTGAAAAATAATTTTTTTTTATCAAAAAGACTTTACTTATACTCTCACCAATATCTCATTCTCCCTTCAACAAGCTTGTGCCCTTGTTTTCTTTTCGAAGTTTTAAAGAGACAGATGATTACTTCTTTTTGATATCATATGGTCTTTCTAAAAACTTTTCCTTGGATTTTATTGCTTTTTATATATTCTTTCCTTCTTATTTATCAAAGTTTCAGAGAGACTTGCAACCATCTCCCTTTGATATGTCAATGTCCCTTTGATATGTCAATGTCCCTTTGACAATCATCTCCCCTTTGTTTATTGGAGTTTTAGAGAGACATGCTATTATTTCTCTTCAATATCCTATGGTCTCCTTGAAATCATTCCCTCAGTGTTACTTTGTCACATTCTTTGTATCTCTTATCTCATTTTTGAAGTGATCAAATAGACTTTTATCAATGTCCTCTCAATATGAGCTTGTCTCTTCAATATTTTGTTCTCAACTATTTTCATAGTGTTGAAGAGAATTTTACATTTCTTAGTCTGATAATTCAATGTCTCTTTGAAGTTGTTACTACATCTGCCAAGTCTTGGATTTGCTAGTTGTCCATTATCTATTACATATCAATCAGTTATGTCCAAGAGATGTTTTTTTCTTTCTTGAATTCCAAAATAATTTAGCATATTTAAAATATCAATATTTCTTCCGTGCCTTGCATTTCGCGTTATTGGAGAGACTAGCTATCTCCAAAACACTGAATTGTCTTCAAAATATTCCTCTTCAAGCTGTCAGAGAGGATTCAAAATATGTCACTTCAAAGTGTGGTGGTCTCCACGATATTTTGTGTTGGATTATGTTTTTGATTTATCAGAGAGATTGCACTGTAGCTCTCTATGGAATGGCATTGTCTCACTGAAATATGTTTCAAGTGATGGAATTAAAGGGATGTTAAGGTAGCAGCTATGGGGAGGGTGATTTTGAATAATATTTTAGTGGAATAGGTTTAGGGAGATTATTATTATGGAAATTCTAGACTTATGAGGAAAAAATGATGGTTTTTGAGGTGGTGTAAATTTAAATGGCTATATAGATGTGGTGAGGACTAGAGAAAATTTTAGGTTAAATTTCTTGTTCTAATAGTGGCTCCAATTGGGGATGAATGGCTATGAGGTCATTACAAGAATCTGGAGCTGCTCTGGGATGTAGACCATGGATGAAATGATAAAAAAGAAAGAGAAAAGGAATCCTAAAACTATTGTGCATGGAATAATATTTCTTTTTAAGAAAAGAAGTGTTTCAAGAATTGTCCATGCACTGGCAATTCTTGACTTTCTCTTGTCATGTTTTGTAGATAGTATGAGTCTTCCCCACACTTGTTAGTGATAAAAAATGGTCCAAGCCATAAAGCATCAAATTTCCCATGTTTTCCTTTTTTTTTACCCCTAGCATTCCACATGAGGACCATATCTCCTTTTTGAAACTTCCTTTCTTTTGTTTTCTTATCAAATATGTATTTCATTTGTGATTGTAACTCTTGATTGTGCTCTTGTGCTAGATTTCTAACTTCATCCAATTTTGCTAATTGTTCTATTATTTCTTCCATGGGCTCAGGAATGTCTAAATCCTCTTGTAATATAAACTTATAAACTAGATTTTGCAAAGGCATCTAGATTGGGTTCCATATACTAATTCAAAAGGAGACTTTCTATTAGCTTTCTTTTTTGTGATTTTGTCTGCCCAAACTGGTAACCTCAACTTAGAATCCCATGCATTTTTGTTATTATCCATTGTTCTTTTGATTATCTTCATAATGCTCTTATTACTAGATTCAACCTACCCATTCATTTAGGGATGATATGGTGAACCATATGAGATTGTTATGACATATGATTCACAAAACCTTATGAATTTGTCAGATCTAAAACACATGCCATTGTTTGTTATTAGCCTTACAGGGTCTCCAAATCTAGTGATCATGTTTTCTAATAGGAAATTTATCACAACCTTGCTAGTAGCTTGTCTTGTTGGTATATCTTCTATCCATGTTGTAAAGTAATCAGTGGCTACTAGGATCCACTTATGCCCACCACTAGATTTTTCTATAATCTCACCTATAAAATCAATTCCCCATTGATGGAATGGGGCCTCCACCTACATAGGTCTTAGTGGTAATGCTCCTTGATATTTCATCTTGCCAGAGAATTTTTGGCATGGTTCACACCTTCTTACATAGTTGTAAGCATCATTAAAGACTTTGGGATAGTAATACCCTGCTCTTAGTATCTTATGCATAGTGGTATTTACTAAAAAGTGACCTCCACATACACCCTCATGCATCTCTTTCATAACCTATTTTTCATGTGTTTCATCCAAGCATAATAACAACACACCATCCCTATTCTTCCAATAGAGATCTCCATCCATGAATACATATTTTGATGCATGAATTTTCAAGGTTCTTTTCTAGTTGTCATTCAATCCTTCTAGACATTTCATATGTTTAAGGTAGTATGCTATGTTATATACCACTATTTGTTTTCTATTCTTGATACCAAATTTTCTTCCCCTTCCATAATACAAATCTGCATAGCCTCTAGATTGGAATTAGCCATCAAATTTTCTAGCCCCTGCCCTCTTACTAATTTAGTGATCTAGATATTGATATTAAACTCGTGGATACGGTTAATCCAATGACACCTTCTCCCAGTTACCTCTGTTTGTGAAAAAACATCTTTTACTATGGCATTCAGTACATAAGCAATGACTTCTTCTACTACCAAGTAAGTCCTAAATGCCTTAACGGCTTTTACTAGGGTGTAAGCTTGTTTCTCAATAATTTCATACTTCAATTCAACCCCTTGTAATGATTTACTGAAGAATGAAATAGGATGTTCATATCCATCACTATTCTTTTGTAACATTACGGCTACTATTGTGTGGTTGGATGCAAAAGAAAATATTTGGAGGGGTTTGTCAAATTTTGGGTATTTTAATACAGGTTCCTCTTTGATAGCTCTTTTGATCTACACAAAGGCATTAATGGCTTCTTCCATCCAATCAATCTTTTCACCCTTTTTTAGCATCTTCAAGATTGGTTTTACAATCTCTACAAAGTTTAAGATAAATTGCCTAACAAAGTTAATCTATCCAAAGAAATACTAGATGGCTTTCACAGTATTTAGGATGGGGATCTTTTCAATAGCTTCTACTCAATCTGGATCAATTTGTATTCCATCCTTTGAGACAATATGCCCCAATAATTTTCCTTATGTGACAACAAAGTGACATTTTTTTGGATTTAGAGAAATACCATACTCTAGTGCTCTAATGAAAATCTTCTCCAAATGTGCACAATAATCTTTTGCCTTCTTAGAATATGTTGTTAGATCATCCTAATATACCACCATTATAATATTGATCAAGTCAGAAAAATCCACATCCATGGTCCTCTGGAATGTTGCTTCGGCATTGGTGAGACCAAAAGGCATTCTCACATAAACATTTGTTCCCTAGGGTATGGTGAAAGTAGACTTATATTGTTCTGACTCCTTGACCTTCACCTGGTTATATCCTAAGAAGTCATCCATCATGGATAATAGCTCACAACTTGTTACTTTCTGCAATGTTGCCTCCATATTTGGCAGAGGGTAGTTGTCTTTGAGTGATGCCATATTTAGATTTATAACATCTACACACAACCTAATGTCCCCATTCTTCTTTCTTATAGGTATCAAATTTGATACCCAAGAGGAGTGTCTAATTGGTTTAATAATGCCTTTGTCTCTTAACTTCATAATCTCCTCTTACATTTTTGGTGCCAATGTAGGATTTATGGGTCACTGCTTTTGTCTAAATGGCTTAGCATTAGGTTTTAATGGAATTCCATGTTGAAAGAGATCTCCTCTATTTTCTTTGAGGTCATCATATGACCAAGCGAAAACATGTTTATACTACTTGAGTAGGACTATAAGCATCTCTCTTACTTTGGAACTGATCCTCTTGCCAATGTATACTTTCTTAGGAGCAAGTTATGTTCTGAGGTTAATCTCTTCAACATCTTCATGTTTAATGAGTGTAGGCTTTAGATTGAATCTGTCATGCCCATCAAACACTCTTTCTAATTCCATAGGCCCTTTTGGGATTTTATTTGTCTTAAGCTATTTGACATCCACTTTCTCTACAAAAGCATTGAAGTCTATCTCTTGAGATTCATATTGATCAATACAGTGGAGGAACTTGATCAAATCTTCATCATCATTAAATACATGCCAGCTGAATATGTTATCTTGTACAACATGCCTTGTCTTTAATTCAACTTTTTTGATTCCTACTAATGTAGTATCATCTTGTTTAAGAGCCATATTAGCCAAGAAATCTTTCATTATATTTTTAGACCTTTCAATCCAGTCTATTGAGAATGCATCAAACAATTCAATGGCATCCCAAACTACATTCTTGTATTGCTTTAGTATTTTATTCTTTGATAAATACTTATCCCTAACTTGGGAGACAACCAATTCAGAATCTCCATATACTACGAGTAACTTAATTCCATATCTTGTAGCAATGTTCAAGCCTAGCATCAATGCTTCATATTCAACTATATTATTGGTACATTCAAATGTCAATAAGAATGAGTACTTAAATTTTTTTCCAAAAGGTGAAATGAATACTATCCCAGTGTTGTTTCCACCTTTGTTGCATGCCCCATCAAAGTACATCTGCCATACACCCTTGTTATCAAGTTGAGCTTCACTGTTAATCAATTTTGTATTCTACAATTCTGGTTGAGATTTTTCAATCCTAAAATTTCCAATATCCACATCATAGAAGCAATTCAGTTGGTTATTGTTGTACAATTTTTCACACACACGCCCCACTGTAAGCAGGGACCCTCTTTCGCTTCGGTTTTGGCATTTTGGCCCTTTCTTTTGAGGTTTTTGTCTTACTTGGGTATGTGCTTAAATGTTTATTTTGAATGCTCAAGTGTTTCCCCCAAGTTATTCATTGAAAATATTAAGTTTTGAATGAATTTTGGGGTTTTGCTCAGATTCAGAATTTTCTGCCCTAGTTGGATTTTCCCGAATCTTGCTTGGATTCCGGTTGGACCTTGTTGCTCGAGAATTTTGGGTCTTCACAAATTTCTGCGTGGTCTGGATTTTCTCAGATTCTGCCCTATCGTTGGCTCCCCAGGTTTCATGATTGTCTTTTCGAGTGCATTAATGGCTTTGTACGCGCTTTGAAGGTTAGATCCTACTTGATTTTTGAGATCTTTTGTGCCATTATGTTCACTATTTGCCATCATTTGAGCTAAGAAGTATTTTCCTGTGATTGATTGACTTTGTTTTGGGGTGTTCGGGCTTGAATTAATTGATTTGGTGGCTATTTCTTGTGCATTCTCACCTCTATTCTTTGTGGGTGTCATTGAGCTTCATGTTTGCTGCTTCTAAGATCAGTTCCCACTTTTTAATGGTATGTGTCTGATTGCTCTGCATTGAATTGAATTATGAATGGCACGTTGGTATTGTGAGGGCTTGTGGGATTTGAATTCCTGTGTATTTGTTTATTTCATACTAGGGTTGTTCAGTATTGCATCCTTTGTCGTCTCCTAGGCGAGTTTTGAGCTCTTTTGTCTTTCTACGTTTTAATGAATCTTGCTTGAGAGTAACTAGTAAACCCTAGTGATGACTCAATAGTGGAAACAACTAAATTTTGAGCTTGCCCATGTGCTAATGGTGGATGAATAGGGTTCAGACCTAGGGTAGTTCCGTATCAGGTGATTTCATCTTAAGATTGACCTAGAATGCAAAGAAAATTCATGAGAGGCCCATTCCTCACTTGCCCCAAGTTAAACTTGCCAAAATCCATAGTCGGTTCAGTGTCTGGATGAAATCAGGACTCTCTATCCCTTCCGGATTCCCTTCACTGTGACCATTTGAGATCGCTAAGATATCATATCGACCACCTTGAGGTTCGCCGAGGTAGTCTTCCTAGGTTCATGTCGGATTGTCGTGACACTACCATTTTTTACACTGATGAAATTTTTTATCTGTGTCAGTCAATGAGACCTTTGCTTTTGCCAAGACCTCACCCCATGAGGAGATGTCTCATCAATGTCCTTGTTCATACTCATTTTCAGCAAGACAAGTCTTGGTCACCAAGATGTCATAGTAGGATCTAATAGCTTTACCGATGTTCGCTTGTTTCACTAAGACCTTCGTCCTTCGATGAGACCTCCCACCGAGCACTTGTGCTTTCATCGAGCCTCGTTCTTTTCAGTTGTTGTAACCTTTCTTTTGGGGAGATGTCACGCAGGTCATTTTGTGTCTCGCCAAAGCCTTTTTAGGTTTGTATTTAGTCGCCAGGACACTGTGATTCTCACACCGAAAGTCTTTCTATCGGCAAGACAAACCTCATCACCAAGAGCTCACAGTGGGCTCCTCTCATCTTGTCGATCTTCCGTTTTATCACTGGGACTTTCACTTTCAGCGAGACCTTTCACCAAACAAGTCATGCTCTTGTCGAGTGACCTTTTGTCGGGGAGACATTCATGCTTTGCCGAGACCTTACCACAAGCTCCCTACTCTTGCTGAAATCTTCACTTTCAGCGAGACTCATAATGGTCACCATGACATTGTGGCAAAGCCTTCTTTTCTTAGCGAGCCCGAATCTTTTCACTGAGACCTCTGGCTAAATTTGAACCATGCCTTAGTCAGCAGAACATCACAACTTTGCTGGGACCTCCTATTGAAAGCCTTGAGTCTAGCCGAAGTGTTGGCTTAGACCCATCAGTCAGTGAAATATGATACATTCACCAAGACCTTACCCCGACTGACCTTTGATCATATCGATACTATTTGCTATATCGCCATTCACCCAGACGTTACACTAAATTCCCCATGTCTTGGCGAGACCTTTTCGGGTAGCATCTTTCGGCATAACTCCTAAGAGTCGCCAAGACTTCTCGGCGAAATGATCAACTCTTACCGAAACCCGCGTTCTGGGAATCTCCATTGGTCTGGAATTGTGCCAAATTCTACGGATGTTCGTCAGGTCCGGATTTCTCTGAAATCCGTCGTCTCCCAGATCTCCCAAAAATCTTCTTTGGCCCATTCTTCACAGAAATCTGTCCCTCACGGATTTCCTTGAAATTTGGTAAAACATGAAGAAACATGAAATGATTGGATTCGTTTATAATTTGTGATGCATATTGATGATTATTTCATGTGATTTATTGATGAAAATGATCAGGTTTGATGATTAAGTAGGTGTTTCTTGGTTTTTTTTGTTGGAATCTGATCAGTTTGGAATTTCCTGAAATTCCTCTCTGGCCCAGATTTTGTGGATGGTCTTGAAACCCAAAATTTGTTATGATCATTTTATATGAATTTTAACAACACCTTGACTATATGAGATGCTTTCTAATGGAGTTTTGATGGATTAACCTTGCTTTCCTATGGTTCTTACTATGTTTTCATGTTGAGTGCAGGCTGAGTCAAGCAAGGTAGCAGCTGGTTCCTCATTGTCTGATGCAGAGAGGATCAAGCTGGACATTAAGAGCAAGGTCCCTGAGAGTAAGATCACTTATGTCTGGTTAGAAGTCACTGATACCAATGTTGGCCTCTAGGACTATGAGGAATTTAAAGGAAGAATGGCGGCTGAGGATCTTCCTTTGGTGGCCAGGAGAATGATGGAATCAGGCTTGTCCCATGTAGCTGGTTTCCCTTCAATAGTGCAATGCTATGAGCTGGTCCTTGAGTGTGCCAGGCACTATGATCAAGACACACAGAGGATAATTGGGCCTCAAGGGAGAGTTGTTGCCAATCTCAACCTGGTCTCCATTGCCCAAACCTTCGATATGCCAGATAGATCTCATGTTGTGGGATTCACCATTGAGGAAACTCAGAAATTTTATGATGACCAGATTGTGAAGTCATAGCAGCTAATCAATTCCTGGCTGGAGAAGCCCAAGTCTCACTACTCCAAATTGCCAAAGCAGCTTTTCAGAGCAAAATTCAAGAAGGAGTACTATGATGCCATCACCTTTCTGAGCAGGGTGGTCGGATTGAAGAGTGCTGGCACATTTGAGAATTGGATGTGCCATGCCATTGTAAGGATGGAACAAGAGAAAATTGACTACCATTGGGTAGGGGTCATCAGCCAAGTCATTCACAAGTAGTTTTCCAATGTGTTGGAGACAAAGACCTTCATAATGACCTCATATCTGGTCTATGCACTTGCGAGGTTCCATCCCTACAGGGGATTGGATACAAAGGGAATTTTTAGAAAGGACATCATCTATGAAGTTTTCCCTCAGTTGTATTTAGGAAGCTCTGACTATAGGAGGGAAAATGATGCATTCACCATGCATATCACCAAAATGCTTCAGGAGGTAGAGCACATCTGGATTTTAGATTTAGCCAAGGAGCTCATCAATAGATATGGGGCGTGGTTCATCTAGTTCCCTACTTTCTCCTACATTCAGGTTGATGGCTATCAAAGGGCCCCATACAGACTTCCAAGGTATCCCACTGACCACATCATATTGTTGGAAGTCACCAGGCAGATTTGTGACTTCAATGCCACTGTCAAAAGGGACAAGCATAAGATAGGTTTTGGTAGGGATTTTCCCCTAAGGATTGGCACTGGAGAGGTATGTCCTTCCATCGGTTCTGCCTGGGCTTCAGAAGAAGAATTGAGTGCTCTTGTCTTGTCTTTCCACTCCAAGAGATCCTGATTTGACATCACAGGGGAGGCTCAAAAGAAGACCAGTAGAGAGTACAACCATAAGGTTAACTTAGAGGACTATTGGGCTAACTGTAGTGATGAATATGAGGTTAAGAAGAAGAAATTCTCTCAGCTTCTAGTGGATGCAGTCCAATTGTATAACGTAAGAGCAGTTCTTGATCAATTGGAGGATGATGGAAATGTAATTTAGGACCATGCCTATGAGGTAGTAAAAGATAGGCCGATTGGTGATGTGGATTGGTCGGAGGAGGAGCAAACGGAGCTGAAGCAATTGATGGATCCAGTCCTCAAATTTACTAGGATGTGGCTCAAGCACATGGTATGGGAGTTGGAAAACAAGGGAGTACAATGCACCTAGGCCCTGATGGGGGACTTAGATTCCCACTCCACCTCTGAAGATTCCACTGAGCAGGATCCCAAGGGCAAGGGAAAACTGGGCTCTCCTATCAAAGTTAAATCTAAAGGTGTTCAAGAAGAAGAGGCCTAGGAAATAGTGAAACAAAGGAAGCCAAAAGCTAGGAAGAGGATGAGAACTAGGAAGTCCGAGCAGAGTCTTGAGGCTGATGCTCCTGTGCTTAAGAAGAAAAGAATTGTCAAATTATCAGAGAAGGCTAGCTCCAAGGTTGGGGAAGAAGTTTCCCCACCAGTAATAAATGTTGAAAGCTCAGGGGAAAAGTCCAAAGTGTATGCAAGGAAGTCTAGGACTCCTTCTCCCAGGGGCAGTGTGCCTAAGGTCGACCTACCTCTGATGGCTTCTCATGAGAAGCAGCATGATGACCTCCCTCCCACTCATGAAACCCAAAGTGAACCAGGTGAGACAAAAGAGATTGATGAGGATCCAGGTACTGAGGGTGAAGAATTCAATGAAGGGGAACTCCATAGTGCAGAGGCAGAAATTGAAAAGATAATGTAATCCCCTATGGTTGCACATGTTGACTCCCCTATTGGAACTAAAGCAGTTGAATCTCCTCCAAGGGAGGTAGAGGTAGTAAAGAATCCATCACCTACACATGAAGAGGAGCATGCTGAGGGGAAGGAAATTGAAATGGATGAGACCCCTAATGAGCATAATTTGAATGAGGGAATAGCGGGAGATCAGCATGAAGAAGAAATGGGGCAGAGCAGGGTGCAATTGGAGTCCAATGTCCCTAGGTGGCTTGATAGAGAAATAAAGAGAAAATAGGTAGTAGTGGAGGACAGTCCACCGAACTGGGATGCACTACTAGCCAAGATTGGAAATGATAAAGGAAAGAAGAAGGCTAGGGTGATCTCACGAGTCGAGAGAGATGAGGCACATAACAGGGTTGTTCATATTGCTACCCCTATTCTAGACAAAAACAGACACGATGTGGCTAGAAATGATTATAATATACAGACTTTTAATCTTGGGCCTACATCAGTTGATCAGTATATTGAGGACTATGAGGTCTCCAGTGCAATTATTGTGGATTGATTGAGGAAGGAAATGAAGACCAAGCAGGAACTTAAGAGAGAAAATGAAAATCTCAGGAAGTGCTTGGAGGAATTAATAAATCATCTGCAGTCCATTAATCCCTCTTCCTCTGCTACCAATCCTCTACCTCAAGAGACCATAACTGAGCTTGAAAAGATGAAAGCTTCCACCCTTGCCACTGTGAATTGGTTGAAAGGAGTGCAAGAAAAGGGTGATGAAGCTATTAAGGAGATCCTATCAATGGGGAAAGATGCTATTATGGCAACTGATTGGTTGAAACAGGTGTTGGCACAAGATAAGGAGGATATGGACCTCCTTCTACAAAAAACCAAGACTCTAATGGAATACACCCATGACAGGTCGGTGAGTGACAGAATTCTTCCTTCCTCTAGAGCTTCTGAACCTTGGGAGTGGTTCAAAGCACTGTAAATTAGGCAAAAGGTGTTGAAAAAGATTCACAAATGAGGGAAGCAGATTGATGACACCTTGACTGAGGTTTACAATGGTTCCATTGCCTTCTTTGAAATCATGACGGGAAGAAGAAAGATCACGCCCAAGTACTTGAGCCTTGAGCAGTTGAGAGAATGGTGGCATGATGTGTATGCACCACTTGATGATGGTTCTATTTCTGAGCACCAACTGGATGATGTGGCCACCTAGCTCACAGTTATTGATAAACATGTGACATACAAGGTAGATTGGGATAGGTCGGTCAAACACTCAAGGGAGGAGATTGCATCCTTTGAGAGGCGACTTAGGGTTTTGCCAGTACCACCTGTGGCCAACTTAGATGCAGCATTCTTGAAGCTACATGAGGAGTCAGATCGGTGCAGGGATGATAGGGAAGGGACCTAATGATAGGCTGTGATGCAATTTGTGCTTCCCTATTATCTTCTCGCGCATCGTCCGAGCTGCATTTTGGATCCTGGGCCGGCCTTGATGGAACATGCATTTATTACGTATTTGACCCACTTCGAAGACTCTTCTAGCCGGGTTGTTGTGCTAAGTTATTACTGTGAAACCTTTGCTTGGATGACGGATTTTCTGGGGATTTCTATATATTGGGCATGTCGCCTCATTTGTAAAGGGTTAGAAGAATTAGATAGTTGGAAATAGTTAGGAAATTAGAACTCGTAACCAGAATATAGAAGTAGAGTAAGTTAGTAGGTAGTTGCCCTCAAGCAAATATTGTAACAGAAAGCTAAAATTGTTGCTACAGTGAACAATTTGAATACAAATAGTGACATTGTGATTTGGTGCCATATTTGTACTCTCTTGTTTTGCATGGTTCTTGCTATTCCATCTGTAAAATTGCTTTGAGTTGGTCAATATTTAGATTAGAGTCGATTTGATAATGTTTGTGATTTGATACTTAAATGTTGCAGCAATCTCTTAGTCCATACTTTTTGCAACCAACTGATTGTTAGTTGCTTTGCAAAGTTAGCCTGGACTTTTCATATTCCTTGTGCTTAAGTTCGATTGTGAAGGTTTATTCACTCTGACTACAATAGAGTTGTTTGAATGAGTGTTCATAATTTGAAAATCTCAACACCTCAGAAGATTGCACTATTTTCTGTGAGATTGTAGATTTATCTTGGTCAAGTAGAAATCAGTTTTGAGGGATTGGTCCATTTCAAGTATTGGTTACTCTCATTGTTAATTCTAGGAGTAGGATTAGATTTAGAAATCTCTTTAAAACCCTTATCCTTTTCTATTTCTTTGATTATTGGGTTAAAACTAGGATTGAAGCATCCCCAATCCGTTAAATTTGATAGAATCGATTCAGTATTTTGCTCGTACTAAGGTCCTATTGTGATTACCAGCATTTTCACATTTCGTTACTAAGTTGTTTATGCACTGTCAAGACCTGACATTAGAGACCTTGGGGTTATCTCTTGAGGCTTGTCGATAGAGATTTACCTTTCAAGAGAGATAGGATATCATATTCTGTTTGGCTGTTATTGTGCAAAAAACATGATCAACAGTTAGGATAAAAATGCTCTATAGAATTCTTTGATATGGGTTCCCTATATAATTTTAATTCTTTCTTGTTCACTATTATAGTTGCATATGATAGGTCTAGCTGGACATTTCCACCTACTGTAGTAGTCCATTGTCTAGATAATAACATGCCATAATAGGGAGGTGTATCCACTACAGTAATTTCAGTTCTGTAAGTTTCCTCAGGGTATGCTGCTAGCTTCAATTCTACATCCCATATTACTCCAACCACTGGGACTTTTCCATAAGTAGTGTTCACCCATAAGCCCAGTTCCTTCATAACAGCCATAGGCATGATATTGATTGTTGCCCCTGAGTCAATCATGCAGTTTTTTACTAGCTTATTATTTATCAATAGTGTGGTGTAGAATGGATCTACTTCTTAGTAAGAGAGTCACCTAGATACACTTTGGGTGTTTTTGTGGCTTCTTCTTCAACATTATTTATGCTATTTCTTTTAGCTTTGGTTTGATCTTGTTGCTTACTGGACATGTTGGAGATTAGCTTAATAGCACTATTCCTGTACTCATCAACCTTCATCATTTCTAATAATGGTATAGACATTTTGACCTAGGAAAACGCTTGTGTTATGTCAAATGGAGTGATCATTGATTGTTCTATTTTGTCCTTCTTAGTGGCATTCTTTTATTTAGATTGTATTTTATCATTTTCTGCTACCTTCCATTATTCCATCTTCAAAATTTCTTTCGATATAGCTTTGTAGTTATTTTACTTCTTTTGATCATCATGGGCATTTTCTTTGTGCTTTTTTTCTTTTATGAACAGGCTTCTAGGTGTCCCATGATCAGCATTTGTATTCTTATTTCTCAAGTTATAGCCGCCCTTGATTCTTGAGAAAACATCTAAAGTAATGGCCCTTTTTTCTTCTTTAGTGGGTGTCCTCAACTTGAATTGTGGTGTGGTGTTGGATGCATAGGTAATTTCTTCCTCATTATTCTCCTAAACAGAGAAAACTTCTCGTTGGCCCATATTGACATTGTATCTTTGATTACTGACATCATACTCGAAGCCTTCTTCAGAGGATGAATATTCATCATCAATCTAATGAGGTCCCCATCCTAACATATTTATGGTATGATCATCTTTGTCTTGTTTATGAGAGAATTCATTCTCTTGTATGGCTTGGGCTACTATGCAGTATTATGGTGCATGTGGTAGGTTACATACCAAACACCATGGATCTTTTTCCACAATATGTGTTTCATGCTTCTTCAAAAGATCAGGGGTCTCCTTAAATTTTTTTCTTTGATTACTTTTCACTTATCTACTATCCTTCTAGTTGGTGTGATAAAGCATGTCATGTAGTCTTGGTCTTTCATTTCTATATTGGTTTTATTTCCTTTTTTGGTAGTTGTTGGGATTTTATGGAATTCTTATGTTATCTCTCTTATTGATTATACCTGCAGCTTTTCTATTATTCTCAATGTTTGTGGCAGCTTTTTGGGCTTTTGTTAGGCTATTAAGGAATTTTTTTCTGAGCTCATATCCAGTTTTAGGATAAAAAAATTTTAAATGAATGGAGAGAGCCATAGAATCAATGGGCTTTGATCTAGGTGGTATTTTGTTGCATACTTTGGAAAATATTTAGTTGAAATCAAAAATAGATTCATTTTGATGTTTTTGGATACTCATTAATTCATGTATGGCAAAGTCAGGGGTACTTTGATTTCCATATTGTTCTCTAAATTTATTCTTAAAACATGCTAAGGAAGTGATTGAAGCTTCAAGAAAGTTGTTAAACCAATCCTTGGCTTCTTCAACTAAAGACATCATAAATAACCTCATGAGAAAATCTTCATATTCTATACCAAATTCTTGTACAAATGAATTGAAATTTCTTATGTGCTCTTCAGCTTTGACAACATTGTTTCTAGAAAATTTTGGAATCACACTCCTTAAATCATTGTTGATTGGATATGGACATAGAGGGTGTCCAATTAGATCTAGTTGTCTATATCTATTTACATTTGGGGGTCCTTGTAAATAGGAGCTTTGGTTAGGTTGGTTGGGCTGGTACTGGGGTCCTTGATAATGAGGCACATATTTTTGTGCATTCTGGTAAGGGTATGTGTTACTTTGTATATTTTGTTGAGGCATACGATATTGGTGGGGTGGTACATATTGTTGGCCAGGAGGTGGATAAGTATTATTCGTGGGTTGTGGGATGGTGTCAGCTTTCTATGGCTAGGAGGTTTGTGATGGGATATTCTATCGTGCATGACTAGTGTTATTTGGATTCCCTATGGTAGTGTAAGGTGTTCTTGGAACACCCACATTCTGATGTGATCCCTATGAGTTGGTTAGATTAGCATTCCCTCCTTGCTTGTGGGGAGGTGTGTATTTTAGTCCCTTTGTTGATGACTAGATATTGATCTGAAGCAATTGTTGAGTTGATTCTTCTCTTTGTTTTCCCAATTGTTGTCTCCTAAGTTTTTCCTTCATTCTTTCTACATCTTGTTCCAACTCCTGATTGGGTCATCTTGGTGGTGGTAGTATGATCAACTTGAGTTTTAGTGGGGGTAGAGTGATTCACAAATCCATATTGGGTTTCTTCTCCTTGTTGTAATGTCATCCTGTAGTCATACTCTCTTTGGTTTTGGATTCTTTCCTCTTATGTTCATGCATTGAATTCAATCATTTTTTGAGGATCAGGCTTGAAGTGTAGAATATTGTTCGTCGAGTTGTTTTGCTTGATTAGCACTAGTTGATATCCTTCATCATTATAAAACTCTAACCCATGTAAAGGACTGTTATGCATGGTGAAGGGTTGCTCTGATATATTCCACTTATCACTATATATGGTATCTAACTGATTAGATACTACTTCATTTTTATTTATGCAAGCTTTTGAAGGAGGTGATCCATGTTGTTTTTCCACCTACAATTTCCCTTCTTTGGACTCCCTTTGTGCAGTGATCTTCTACCATACATTTTGGGAGATATGGTAATTCTTTGGTGTCTATGATCTAATCTTTCTGATCTGATGTTTAGTTTATCGATCATACAAAAAGTTTGATAGTGTGAATGGTGATGTTAGACCTACACAAACACCATCAAATAACACATCATTAGTCCATTATGCAAGTTAAATCAACATTCCCCATGAAATTTATTTGAAATACACAAAATAAGAAATAGAATGAAGAACACAAGTAAAAGCTTTCAAAACCTATTTAATGCAAACAAACTCTCAATCCCATGGGGGAATTGGTGTCATTTTGATGTGGGAAATGGCCCTTTCCCAATCCCTTGTAAGCTTGAATGATGACTTGATGAATATTTGATGCTTCCTTGGTGAAATTCTTGCATAACCTAGCTATGAAAATATGAAAATGGATGAACAATGGATGAGCAAATTCAAAATCTCAAGATAATATATTTGCATGAAGTTGTGGATCCTAAATCCAAATGAGAGACTCTTATTTATAGATGTGAAAGATGGAGGATGAGGAAAAATGGATGAATGTGGGACAAAATACCAACCAATAGCATGAAGCCACTTGTCAACATGTGAGTGGACAAAGGTGGAGCACATTTTGGTGAATGTGCAATTAAATGCAATTAGGTGGAATTTCAAAATGCATGAAATGAAAAGTTGGAGGGAGAAGAAAATGAAGTTAATGTCGCTTGGCTCAAGGCAAAGGACATGTAAGAAACTTAAATGCTTTGTTGGATGTACAAACCCTTTTGGAGGGATTTTTCAAACTTGGAGAATATTCCCTTTTTTATGCCTTTTTTAAAGTAATTGAAGATTTAATAAATCAATTGAAATGATTTTCATGAGCAAGTTGCAAAATCTAGATGATTTAAGTGATTAAGATTAGCATTAATCAAGATTTGATTAATTAAGAGGGAGATTAGTTGATTTGACCATTTTGACTTAGGCTTTTCAATTAATTTCAATCAAAATGAGAGGTATATGATTTAGATTTAATTAAATAAAGATTTTGATTTATTTAATTGAAGAGGGATGTTGTTAGATTAAATCAAATAAATATTAATTTATTTAATTTAATAGAATGACTTTAGAGATTTAATTAAATAAAATGAATTATTTAATTAAAGAGAGACTATAGAAGCTAATTAAATAAAATGATTTATTTAATTAACCGAAGATGATGACTTAATTAGATAGAAAATGATTTATTTAATTAGGAGATGAAATGTGATGAATTTAATTAAATAAAGATTATTTAATTAAATGACTAGCAAAGGAGATGATTCAGGACGAAGCGGTGTTAGTAATCAGGGATATCCCCAAGTAAACCACCATTCAAATTAAACAAGCATATCAAACCAAATGATATCTCAATGGTGGTTTCACTTGGGGTTCAAGATAATTCTCATAAGTGAATGGAGATAATGTATTGGATTGCACTTCTTCGCTAGGACCGCTGACTTCTCTTGATGAATTGCACTAAGAGGAAGATTGAATCCTTCATCCTCCAGTGCCTCAGAGAGGTTTTCACCATTGGATACCTCCTTTATTTTTACTATTTTTGGGTCAAAGAGTGTCACAATGTGGTTTTCACTCAAAGACCTAGAGATTATTCTCAGATTTTCACTTTTGCTACTGAAGGATTCAAGCATTTCCCCATAATAGGCTTGTGTGTCTAGTATGATATCAAACCCAACCTTGTGATCTCTATATGGTATTGTACCCTGCAATCCCATGAATTTTGAGAGTGCCTCATCATTTTTGATTGTGTCCAAAATTGGTGGTCCTCGTTGGTTTTAATCAATGAGTTGAGGATAGACTAGGTTTATTTCATGGGTTTGATGATCTGACTCAAAAGACAAGGTGCTAATCATGAGCAAGGAGGAATCTTCAAAAAGCATTGGCAAGTCTATTATGGTATCCTCGTCACTACTACACACATCAGTTATGTTAAAGGTAAAGTTTCCTATGACTCGACCTATGGATACTGGTAATTGAAGGGCATTCGCTGATAGCTAAGGGAGAGTTTTGACCTTTCTCACCGAGGCACCTTTGCCAAGTATGGTCACCTTCGGAGGGGTACATTAGAGGCCAACATTTCTCATGTGCTTCTCTGAAATGAGAGGTACTAGAAGTCCATTATCGTTTCTTCCAAGTTTCTTGTTTCTATTATAGCCCATACCAAGCATCATTTTTAATCCTTTGCTACTCTCATCCATTGGAAGATCAAGTGTGAGCCTTTCATCTTGGTATGGTAAGCTTGATATGTCTTTCTCATCTACTATTTCTTGACTTAGATTCCCCCAACATTTGAATCTACAATAGCATCTCATGCCCTGTTGTCATATCTACGATCATATCTATTGTTTTCATGATACAACGGGCTCAGTTTTTGTTTTGATAGCCCCATGGGTGATTGTATTGTATTGATTGATATACACACATTTGATCCTGATTTTGTACCATGATATTGTATTATTATTTCGATGATATATGAGATGATATGGTTCAATCCGATGTATGATGTGATCTATCTTATGTATGCATTATGGATGAATCTATCTTATTTTCTATATATGATGTTCTATATGTGATGTGATGACTCTATCTTATGCAATGCATGTATGATTTTTATTCTATGTGATGTAATGCAATGTATGTTTCTATATGATGTTATGATGTGATGTTGTGATTATGCAGATGTTTAAGGGTGGATGCATTTCTTTTTAGTATCTTTCTACGTACTTTTTATGATGATGTATGGATGGTGCAAATATTATGATATGCAATTTTTTTTAAATGCCTAGACTAACAGATCTATATTATGCACCTAATTGATGATGATGATAAAATGTATGAAATGCAATGACATTATTTTTCAACATCTTTCTCATGTATGATATGGTGATGCATTGATGGATGACATGATGATGCACATGATATGATGTGATGATCCTTTTATGATGATACCTATTTGATGGTGCATTTGATGATGGTGCCTATGTGATGATTTGTTGATGCATACAATGATGTTTATATGATAATGCAATGGATGTTTTGATGATGTATATGATATGAGTTAATAATGCTTATGTGATGATGTATTTATGTTTATGTAATGAATGTAAATGTATGGTTTATGAGATGCTTAGAATAACCAATCTATATTATGCAATGATGAAATGTAATGCATATAAGATGATTAGTGTATTGATATGATATGCATTATGTTGGTGTTTTGTGGATGCAGGATGGATGCATTAGCAATGATTTTGATTAACTGTCATGGTACCATGTTAGTGTGGAGAGAAGGAAGAAGAAATAAGAGAATCCAACAAGTCAACTTTATTAGAGATGATGATAATGATGATTTTTTGCTTACTAGGAATTGGGACTTTAAAAGGGCCATTTACCTTATGTTTGATAATACACATAGGAACAATGCATCAAGGTATAAAGAACTAGGATGGTGTTGTACCTAGTGTGATGGACTTTGACTCAACACTCAGATAGGAGTAATCCTATTCACACCTGACACATGGAACCTTATTCAAAATGCAGTTCACATATTCCAAACATCTTAGACCAAAACATAGAAAGGAAATCCTTCCTATGTGGTCAAAAAGACACCTAAAACCTCCTCCCTACACCCAAACAATGCATGCATGACCAAGGTTATATTACAAAAATATCCAACAAGCACAGAAGATAAAAAGATAATGATCATTACCCCAGTTCTCTAAATCCCTTCATTTAGGACATCATCGAGAGGTCATTGAAATGAGTGCAATAAGATAATCTAAAAGACAAAGATAAAGTAAACAAACAAGCTAATGTTCTTCAATACCGCTAGCCAAGACTAAACTATAGTGATGCCTGGAGTTGATGTCCATTGTAGGAAGGATGCATCCTAGGACATGATGTTATCAGATGATTTGGGACTGACTAGATGATAGGCTATTAGTACCAAGAGTTGACTAACTTGTTTACTTACTATCCTAGACTTGAGACTTTGACGTTTTGATTTTCCACCTTGTAACCTACTAGACTCATTTCCAACTATCTTACCAAAGGTTGAGGGTGATGATTGATTTATTATGAGTGACATTTATTTCAGGTGAAAGCAAGATAGGGAAAAATGGATTTTTTCAAATATTTGGATTTTTTTTATGTTTTTGAAATGTTTTGAGGTTTTTTTTGGCATTTTCAAGATTTTACAAGTGTTTTGATTTTTCAAATTTTTCAATGTTTTGGGGTTTTCTGAGATTTTGACCAAGAGACCAGCCTAAAGACTTATCTTAGGGGCCTTGGGGGCTGATCAACATATTAGCCTTGCCTATGTTATACACACAAAGACCATGTAGTTCAACTGACACAAACTCAATTATTGATGAGATATGAACAGATGGATTGCCAGTTTATTGTGACAGACTCCTAAAGGACTAACCTAAGTGTCTCGAGGGATGATCAAAGATCAACCTTGCCTATTTTCAAAGCTCAGAGACCCATAGTTTGACAAGATGACTCTATTTTTGACTTTTTTGACCAACTTTTTAACCTATTTTTGGATTTTGAATGTTTTGAATGTTTTTAGATTTTTTTATTTTAAGAATGTTTTTGGATTTTTTTATTTTTGATTTTTTTGGATTTGTTGGATTTTTTGGAGACTTCAAGAATATACACAAATCCAATCCAATGAGAACATGCCCCCAGCGTGATGTAATAGACTACTCTGATACAGGCAAGACAAACTAGCCTTAAGAATGGGTTGAGTAGTACTAGGATCATGACACAAACACAAGACCAAGCTATGATGCGGATGCGGACGGGTGATGGATGGAGATATGGAAGGTGATGGATGATGGATGGGTGGATGGATGATGCAGAACAAGCCATGGAGATCCTAGTGGATGGAAAGTGCTTATTTACATAAGGCACATGTTTGCCAGGTGTAGACACGTAAAATATACTAATTGATATTATGCATTTGATCCTGACTTACTAACATCATTTCTTCCTAAATCATCCCTCGGTCTAACCATTTAATAAAATTCCCCTATTTGATTAAATTCATCAATTTTCATCCCTTAATCGAATAAATCATTTTATCTCATTAAGTCAATTCCTTTTGTTAATTAAATCAATCCATCTGATCTAATTATCCCTATTTAATTAAATAATCAATTTATTTGATTAAATCTCTAAAGTCTATCCATTAAATTAAATAAATTAAAACCTTATTTGATTTAATCTAACACCATCCCTTTTAATTAAATAAATCAAAATCTTTATTTAATTAGCCTCTTATCATATTCTCCTCTTCTTTGATTTAAATAAACCCATAAATCTAAGTCAAATAAGTCACATCATCTAATCTCCTGTTAAATTAATTAATCCTTGATTAATTTAACCTCATCTCATGTCACATCCTCTAGATAATGCAAGTTTCACATGAAAATAGATTTAATTCATTTATTAAATCCCTATTTTCCTCACATGGCATCTTTTGGAATATTCTCTCAATTTGAATTCAAAAAATTCCAAGTCAACATGTACATCCAACAAGGCAATAACTCCATCTTACATGTCCTTTTCCTTGAGCCAAGTGGAATTTATTGCATTTTCCTCTTCCCTCTTACATGTCATTTCAACAAATTTGAATTTCAAATATTGGCATTTATTTGCACAAACTCCAAATCTTGCACATCCATCATCCATTCATAGCTTGACAAGTGGCATCATATCATTGGATGAATGTTAGTCCCACATTGCTCAAATTTGGACTTTCATCCATCTTGAAAATCTATAAATGAAATTCTCATATCCTCATTTGATCATCCACAATCCAAGCAAAGTTGCCATGTTAAAATACTTAGCCATTTTCATTGAGTCATAACTAGGTTTTGCAGATTTTTGGCTTGGAGTTTTCATTCTTCATCAACAAAGTGGATCAATCTCTTCAAAATTTGAAGCTTGCATCTTAGGAATTGGGAAAGTGCCAATTTTCATATCAAATTGGCACCAATTCCCCCATGGGATCATGAGTTTGCACATATAATTAGGATTTAATCTTTGTTTTATCTATTTCATTGTGTTTTTTTGTTATTTTCATTCCTAGTTTGAAGTTGTAAATGGATTTCATGGGGAATCCTTGTTTTGGCTTGCATTTCATGGTTTAACTTGCTTATTATCTTTGTTTTGTAGGTACCAAGGTTGGGGTTCACACATTTGGCACTAGAAGGAGGGCTTGACATCATTAATTCTAACTTTTTCTTGAAATTTCCTCATTTTTCTTCACACACAGGAAATTCCAACGCGGGCTTGTCAGCGGTGTTGTTTTGGCACCGCGGGCTTGTCAACGTCACTGTTTTGGCACCACGAGCTTGTCAGCATTGCTATATGGCACCACGTAAAATAAAAACTGCACTACTGGACTCATCCCGCCAACAAAATTTAAATTTTTAACTCCGCCGCTCGACTCATTGACTTGCAAGACTTTTTGAAATTTTTGAAAAAAGTGACGTTGGGGATGAACTGCGACGCTGAGCAAAATTGCGACGCAATCGAGCAATCTGTCCTGACACAGAGTGCCACTAACTGGTAAGCAGCCATATGAGAGCAACATTGGGAGAAAAAACAGTCACACCTTCACGAGTTGCGACACTGGGAGACAGTAAAAGGGAGAATTTAATTTTTCAGCACATGCTTTTGATTTATGATTTATTTACTTTCTATTTTCTGGTTTTTAACTTTTGTGTTTTTTCAGAATCTGACTGTTTTTCTTCTTTGTAGGTTGGAAATCGAAAACAAAGGAGGAGTGGGGTGATGACATTTTTTCCAATCAAAGTGTTTTTAAACACTTGAGTGTTTGTTTAACACTTCTTTAGGAATTTGTCATATTTTCATTCTTAGAACACTAGTTTTCATTTGGGCTTAAAAAGAACATTTTCCATCTTCTTGCAAAGGTTAAAACGAACAATAGGTTCAACAACTTACTAGATTTCATTTATTGGATTAACAAATTGAACAAATGTCTTTCACTTGTGATTTGGTGCTTTAAAATGAACTCACATATTGCTTTGTGGATATAAAAAGAACAACTGTAGCTTTTTTTTTGTGAGGGCTTACTTAGACTAAAGCCATTGAAAAAGGACATATGCACTTATCTCATGCTTTATAGCGATCTTGAGAATCAAAAGGCATTTTTCATGACTTTGGGATGAGATAAAGCAATCACCTCCACACTTCGATTTGGGCTTAAAATTGAATAAAATCTTGTGCGAGTGTGAGTGGGGGAATTTTCGCATATATTCTCTCTCTTTGTTACTATCAAAGATTGATCGAGTTACGGATTTTGTTCTTCATTCACTTTTGTTTATCCTAGAGGGCCCGCCTTGGGGAAAAAGTACTCACCCAAGGGAACAGCTCAACCGGTAACACTCTAAATCCAAGAGTATTTCCAACTAGGATATACATGTGGATATTGGAAGAAACGCCAATATCACGCGGTTGATTCTGACAAGATGGATCCGAAAGGGGACTCTTTTCGTATGGGTCAATCTCCATGAATAGAAAGTCCTTAATAAAACCCATGTGCTAGAATTTTCCAAAATCCCTTAATCTATTTGTTGGTACAAGAATGGTCATTCTCAAGCCACCCCACACTTTTACGGTCTTCTAGTAGAAATGGAAAACATGTCATGGGAGTTTCATAGGTGTTGATGCTTGGGTGCCCTGTATAAGTGAGTGTCGTGGAGGGGAGCCAATGGGGTCAAGCATCTAACCATTTTCTAGAGATAAGTGTAGCTATACTTGTCCAAGTGGGAATCCAACAAATATTGTCTTACACATCTATAGGATTGTACTTATTCTTGAGTTACAAAATGCATTGCTTGATCGAAAAAAAATCAAAAAAAAACACTTAACATCATCCAAATTTCAAACCCTTTTGGAGACAAATACAATTGACTTAATCCATATGTTATTTTTTTCCCTTGGGAATCACATCCTTAGAGGTTTCTAAACATTGGATTATATCTCAATTTGTCTTCTCAAGTAAACAATAGAGAACCCTTGCCTTAAGTTCATTAAATTTCCACATAACATATCTTGTGGGGGTTTGAAGAAATTAATATATTGGACATATTAGTTGAAAACCTAATTGAAGAAAGTGTTTTTGGTAAAATAAAGAAATTAAGCAAAGCTAAGCAAAATGAACTTTCATATGTGTTGAAGACTCATAACCCCAAAAGCAAAAAAAAAAATCATTTTTTGGTTACAAAGGTCTTTAGGAAGCATTTGCATGCTCTTCAATACCTAGTTCTAGGCAAACAAAGTGTACCTTTTTAGGTTCATCTTAGGATCAAAACATATCAAAATCTTTTTCACCCATCCTCCAAAATCACCTCACCATCACCTTTTGAAAAATCTTGAAATCATCCTTAAATACTAGGGTTTGTGGAAAAATCAAAATCATCAAAATCATTGAGAATCAAGTCCTTGAAAACATTATCAAAAACACCTTTGGCTAGGTATGTGTAGATGCATCCTTTTGCATATGCTTAGTCAAAGTTATCATAATCATCTAGCTTAGTGTATGTAGATGAATCCTTCTTCATATACTTAGTGAAACTATCATCTTGTTTGAATAGGTGAGGGTAGATGCATCCTTCTCCCCACACATATTCAAATCATCATCCTTTGAACAAATTTATCCCTTAGATCATCATCCAACATCTTAGGGTCTTTTTGTTCAAAATCCAAATCAAAAATCAAAATCAAAATCAAGGACAAAATCCCAAATCCGAAATCAAAATCAAAATCAAAATCCGCAAAGTCCTAAAAGCCTAGTATCTCATTCAAGATTTATCAAAAGCCCAAAACATTCACATCATTCATCCTTTACATCATCATCATATCATCACCTTTGATCCTCAAGGCATCCTAAAAACTTCTACTTTGGGACATAAAATAAACAATCAAAACCAAAGAATCAAGAGATTCATCTCCCATATTATTGATCCTTGTTTTATGGTTCAAATGAGATCTCAATACAAGAAGAGTATGGAAGCCAACAAAGAAACACCCGCTTCAAGTGATCTTAGCCAAACAAATGAAAAAATGAATCCTGCCAAATCAAATAATCTATTGACCCTCTCATCATCACAAAATCCGCAAGAAGAAAACCAAGGACAAGATCTTACTTTTGGAATGTCTCGCGAGGAAATGACTGAAATGCTACAAAATCCAGACAACCATAGAATCATCAACATCATGATGAGACTTAACCCTTCATTGTACATGCTTGAACTAGCAAAACAAGGGGCCAAGTTACCTTCAAATTTTGATGTGAGTACTATTGTGGAGACATCCTTTCCACCTATCTCATCCACCATCCCCATTTCATCTACACCTCCATCCCAAAACATCACGCAAAATATTCCACAAATCACAACATCGTTTGCTCCAACCCAACCCAATGTTAACAAGGGAAACACATTCCTTAATGCTCTTCAATCACATCCCCTTGTTAATAATCAAAACTTGGATGCAAATACCACATTGGAACAAAACATACCCCAAAACCCATTACATAAAAATGTTCCTCTCACCTTACATCATGATCCATCATCATCATTTTTACACGCAACACCTCAAACACCTCTTCTCACAAATTCACAAGAAAAGGGAGATTTGTTCAGACCAGGAGGCATATTCAACACCACACAACAACTAACACCCCTTACATTTCCACCACTTCCACCATTTCCATTATCATCTGCACCACTTCTTGGTTTGGGGCTTCCCCCTCTACCAAGTATCAATCAAACCGCTATCCCAACCATCAATCAAAACATCACACCGAACGCTCAAAAATTTTCATTGATATCGCAACAACAAACAATAAACACACAAGCAATGACAACATCATCAAACACCTCCTTAGCATCACAAACCATGGTCTCTCAAGGACCAACCACGTCAACGGCACCATCCATCACACAAAATATCAACACCACCTTCATGAACACTATTCCAAATCCACCACCACCCCCACCACCACCAACTTTCACCACATCAAGCCAATATGACACAACATTGCAAGCTGCTTTTCAAAGAGGATACCAACAAGTTCAAAAACAAAAATCCGTACAACAAGCCACTTAAGCCGCACAAGCCACATTGCAAGCGCAACAAGCCCAAGCATTATTGCAACAACAACAACAAGCCGCTCAAGTTGCACAAGCATTACAAGCACAAAGGGCCGCTCAAGCACAAGTAGCACAAGCGCAAGCCCAAGTGCAAGCTCAATATTAAGCACAGCAAGCACAAGCACAAGCACAACTTCTTGCACAAGCAGCACAAGCGCAAGCATATCAGCAAGCACTAAAGCAATACTGAGAGCAGCAAGAAGTAGCAAAATTGGCAGCCCAATAACAAGTGTTGTGGGAACAACAGCAAGCACAACAACAAGTTTTGTTGGAATAGAAACAAGTGCAACAACAAGCACAAATCCTAGTGCAACAATAGCAAGATCAACAACAAGTGTTGTTCATACAAAATCAGGTGGAAGCCTACCTTGCTCGCCAGAACATACATATACCATCAAACAACGCACCGACTAATCCACTCATCCAACCCATGATTCAAACACCCCAAAACACTTTCATCCCACCCCCTAATCCACAAAATGATGTGACAACACAACTCAGGTTGCTCTCGCAACAAGTGCTCGACCTTCAATCAGGGCAAATGACTAAAACACCAAGCAACTTGTGTCCCTATCCATTTGATAGGAGCCTAGAGATGAAACCATTCCCCAAGGGATTTGAGATTCCTAAATTTGACAAATATCGAGGGATGGGAAACCCTAAAGATCACATCAGGGAATTTCAGGTTCATTGCATGGAGGTCACATATGATGATACTTATTTGATGTGGCTATTTCCTAGGAGCTTGGCAGGCCCCACTATAGAATGGTTCTCTTGCTTACCTTCAAGCATTAGAACATTCCAAGAAATCAGAGACGCATTCATTAGAAACTATGCATGTAACATCGTAATGGATGTCAGTCTCAAAGAACTATACACTCTAAAACAAGGAAAGAATGAATCTTTTGCTTCATTCCTTCAATGATGGCGATCCAAGGCCAATCAGAGCAAGTGGACCATGCCAAAGGAACAACAAGTTTTCACCATCATAGCCAACCTTGAAAGTCACTTGGCATGTCATCTTAAGGTTCAGGGCAACACCACATATGATCAACTGATTTCCAAGGTGCTTAGCATCGAAAGATCCCTTGTGACCCAACCCGCAGAATCAACATCATATCACGAATAGAAAAATAACTGCCCATCATCCAATTACAATGATAAACCTTGCAAATGGGCAAGGAATAAGAACGTTACTAATGATGGTGTTGTTGATGCCAAGGTGGTCATTAGTGGTCCACGCCAAAATACACCCACACCGTAAAACCAAAATCAACACCAAAACACTCATCACACAATATACCAACTCAACAACAATCCAACCATCAATAACCTCAATGACCAAAGAGGACCACCCCAACGCAAAAGTTATCCCAAACAAAAATACACCATTTTGGGGGAACCACTTGAGGACATAATGAAAAAGTTGATCGACGAAAAACTCATCAAGCCTCCTACATTTGAAAACTACCAAGAACCCAATGTCAAACCTCCTTGGTATAATGAGAATCAACTTTGTGAATTTCAAAAAATCAAAGGCCACACTACAAACAGTTGCATGAGACTCAAAAATATCATCCAAGATCTTATTGATAAGAAAATCATAAATGTGGAACAACCTATGAGAAATCAGGATCTTAAGATATATATGAATCCAATGCCAAATCATGGCAACAAAGGGAATAAAAATGATAAAGGGAAGGCCAGTGTCAACCATGTGTATGAAATAGTCGTTGCCTCCCTAAATGAGGACTGCATGGTCATCACCATCAAGGGAACCCATGCCAAAGATTGTGGAGTCACCACAAGAGGTGGCAAAGTAACCATTGCAGGATCATCCCAACCAAATAGAATCCCTTCATCTAGATATGTGCCTAATGGTTACAATGTCGTAGACCAACTCAAGAGAACGCCAGCACACATCTCCATCATGGAGTTGTTAAAAATATCATCAGCCCATAAGAAGATCCTTGAGGAAGCATTAGCCTCATCCACTGTCCCCACAGATCTCAATGCGGAGCAATTCCAAGCTATGGTCAGAAATATCATAACACCTAATCTCCTTACATTCTCTGACCAAGATTTCCCTGCCCAACCATCTCACAACCGTGCACTTCACTTGGAAGCCATTGTAAACAAGAGCAAAATCAAAAGGGTCTTGGTGGATGGAGGTGCAGGATTGAACATTTGTTCTCTTAGCCTCATCAAGCAGTTGAAAATATCAAAAGATTCTATTGACAAAGGAAAGGGCGTCACAATAAGAGCATATGAAGGCCAAGAAATATTATCTCAAGGCACAATTAAACTCCCTATTCAATTAGGGCCAATGCTCATGGAAACCACTTGTCGGGTCTTGGACCTTGACTTTCCATACAACATCCTCTTGGGATGCCCATGGATCCATGCAATGAAAGCTGTAGCATCAACCTTCCACCAATGTGTGAAATTTACACATAATGGACAAGAGGTTACCATCCATGGAGATCCCGAACCATTTTCATATTGCAAAACTCTTGAAGCCAAGTATTACAAAATCCCCCAAGTGCCAAAGAATGATGAGGGCCTATCCACATCATACATCAACCCCGCCACTCTCGCGTCCACTTCTGTGATAGAGACACCCACCATCCTTGCCATTCCCACCATTTATGACATCAAGCTCATCATCTAGGAGGATGGTTGTGGAAGCTACAAGCTCCCCAAAAATGCTTTTGTAATAGGAGAGTTACCACAATCTCCTAGATCACAGGGATGTCCACAAGAAAACCAAGCTTCCACATCACAAATGTATCCAGAAAACTATCTTGAATTCACAAGATGGGGAGACCTTGGCCATGACGTTATTGAAGTAGATCCATCTCACATGTTGTATCGAAATTAAGATCGACACCTAAATTACCAATGGATGAGACAAGCAAGGGCTTACAAATGACGCTCACAATGGGCTACGACAGAAATCAAAGACTAGGACAAAATGATAATGGGATCATAATACCCATCATACCAAAGATGCGACCCATAAAAAATCTTGGCCTTGGATGTACCCCTCTGAGAATAACCATATGTGGCCAAAGTCCTCCGGTTAGAGTAGTTAATATTTCTCCTCAGCCAGTGCTAGTAAAAGTATACTCACCAATAGTCACAGGTAGAGACACACATAATTTCATAATTGAGCCCTATATTAGTAGCGATGATGAAGATACCATATCCAATCTACCTAGGTTATTCAAAGACACCACCCTCTGTATGATTAGCACCCTCTCCTTTGAAACCGATCATTCAAATCATGAGATTCGTTTAGTGTATCCCCAACTGATCGACTATGACCAACAAGGACCACTAGTTCTCGATACATTCAAAAATGATGAGGCGCTCTTAGAATTCATGGGATTAAGGGATAACATTCCAGATGGAGACCACAAGGCAGGGTTTATAATGGAGTTGGACACACATGCCTATTACGGGGAAACAATTGAATCCTTCAGTCGCAAAAGTGAGAAACTAAGAATCATATCCAAGTCCTTGAGTGAAAACCACACTGTGGCACTCTCTGACAAGAAAATAGTAAAAAGAAAGGACATATCCAACAGTGAAAACCTCCCTGAGATGCCTGAGGATGAAGGATTCAATCTTCCCTTAAGAGCTATTCATCAGGAGAAGTCAGCAGTCTTGGTTGAAAAGTGCAATCCTATCAACCTAGGAATAGAGGAGGCCCCGCATATCACATTCTATGCAGCATTCCTAAAGGAAAGGCAAATAAACTTCACATGGAGTTATACTGACATGCCCGAGCTTGATCCAGAGACTGTGGTTCATCACTTAGCTATGTATCCTGAAGCAAAGCCAGTCAAACAAAAGCTTTGAAAAATGCATCCTCAAATAGCCTTATTGGTCAAAATGGAGCTCAAAAAGTTGTTAGATGCAGGATTTATCCGACCAATTGATTATCCAGAATGGGTGTCAAATTTGGTACATGTTTCAAAACCTAATGGAGCCATCAGAATCAATACGGATTTCAAAGATTTGAACAAGGCATGTCCCAAGGATGATTTCCCACTTCCCAACATCGACATGATAGTAGACATGACAGTAGGACATGAGATGCTATCACTAATGGATGGATTTTCAGGATACAACCAAATCATGACAGCAAAATAAGATCAACACAAGACGGCTTTCACTTGTCCATGGGGGACCTACTACTAGAACATGATGCCATTTGGCCTAAAGAACGCAGGTGCAACCTATCAAAGGGCCATGACACTAATATTCCATGATATGATTCACAAGACGGTTGAGGACTATGTTGACAACATCCTAGCAAAGTTCAGAAAAAAGACAAGATCATATAGCAACCCTAAGTGTTATCTTTGACAGACTGGAGGACTACAAAGTCATACTAAATCCTAAGAAGTGTGTCTTCAGCGTACAATCAGGTAAACTGCTAGGATACATAGTCTCCATGAGGGGTATCGAGGTGGATCCGGAAAAAGTAAAAGAAATCCTCGAGATGGAAGCACCAAAGACATTAAAACAACTGAGAGGCCTCCAAGGCCAACTTCAATCCATCTGACAATTCATAGCACAACTGGCAGACAAGAAGAATCCATATTCTCACCTACTCCACAAGGGGGTAGCGTACAAATGGGACACAAAATGCGAAGAGGCATTTAACAAAATTAAGGAATATCTACTGATGCCACCAATTTTAATGCCACCCATCCCAAAGAATCCATTGATCTTATATGTCTCAGCAATAGTAGTAGCCCTTGGAGCTCTCCTAGCTCAGTATGATGAATATAGAACAAAGAGGGCCATCTACTACATCAGCAAGACAATGGTCAGTCACGAGCTAAATTACTCATTCATCGAGAAAGCTTGCCTCGTCGTAGTGTTTGCATCCCAAAAATTTAGACATTACATGTTGGCACACAAGATAAAGCTCATTGCGAAAATTGATCCCCTCAAGTATCTCTTATCAAAGGCAATGCTCACAAGCAGAATGGAAAAATGGGTAATGATAGTCAAAGTATGACATTGAGTATGTAGAGTGGAAAGCCATCAAAGGTCAAGTTATTACAGATCAACTAGCAGAAGCACCCATTTATTTAGAGAACCCTCTTGTCTCAAAATTCCCAAATGAATCCATCTTTAACCTCAATGTAATTGACCATTAGAAACTATACTTCGATGGTTCATATACACAACATGGATCAAGAGCTGGTGTCTTCTTCATCACTCCACGAGGGGACTGCATACCAAAGTCATACAAATTGTCATTTCCTTGCACTAACAACATTGTGGAATACGAGGCTTTGACTATAGGCCTTAGGATAGCAGTACAATGGAATATCATAGCTCTCAAGGTCTACGAAGACTCTCATTTGATCATAAATTAGGTCAATAATGAATATTAGACTAAGGATGATAAGCTCATTCCATACAAAATTGGTGGAGACTCTAAAGGAATCCTTCATTGACATAACATTTGAGCAGATTCCAAGAACCAACAATAGAGTAGCCGATGCCATAGCTACAATTGGGTCTCTATTAGACATCCCTCATAATGTGTCGAAATATGAATTTCTGATTAAGCAGCTTCTTGTTCCCACATTCGAGGTACCGAAATCGGAATGTGTGTGAAATCATTGGTCCTGGCGATGCTTGCTACCATGACATCTACACATATCTTCACATAGGAGTCATACCCACTGACCTCCCATCAAACCTAAAATGAACCTTTATCAAAAAGGCATCCAGATTTGTCATCCTAGGTGATACCTTATACCGTAGAAGCATAGAAGGTACCTTGCTACGCTTCCTAAATGTTGAGGAGGAATTAACCGCTCTAACCAAAGTACACAATGGTATATGTGGCTCACACTCGAGTGGAATGACCATCGCCAAGAAACTATTGAGGATGGGGTATTACTGGCCCACAATGGAAAGAGAAGCACATGATCATGCTAAAAGGTGTTTACAATGTCAGCAGCATGGGGACCTCATCCATGCTCTAGCTCAAGAGCTTCACTCGATCATCACACCATGGCCCTTTTTGCAATGGGGACTCGATCTCATTGGTAAAATCACACCCACCTCATCCAATGGCCACAAGTTCATCATAACTGCAACTAAGTACTTCACAAAGTGGGTAGAGGCCATACCCATGACATTTATCACTGGGAAGCAAATCTCAAAATTCATCCTAAACTATCTCATCTATCGTTACGGTGTCCCACAAGCCATTATCTTAGATAATGGGACACCATTCAAGAACCAAGAGGTTCATGAATTGTGCGAGAAATTCAAAATCCAGCATCACTTCTCCACCTTGTACTATCCCCAAGGAAATGGCCAAGCAGAAGCCACGAACAAAACCATCCTCAAAATCCTTAAGAAAATAGTCAAAGATGCAGGTCATGACTAGCACTTACAGCTTAATCCTGCCCTCTGGGCTTATCGAACCAGCATCCGCACACCCACTAGCGACACCCCATTCTCCTTGGTCTATGGATCAGAAGCTGTACTCCCCATTGAGATCAAGCTCCCATCCCTCAGAATATCATTGCAAAACCTCATCACTGATGAGGACTATCGGGTGTCAAGATTAAATGAGCTAGAGCTACTGGATGAGAGATGCATAGATGCTTTAAATCACTTACAAGTCTATCAGAATAGACTCAAACAGAGCTACAACAAGAAAATTAGAAGCAGGACTTTCCAAGTCAGAGAATTGGTCTTAAAAGAAAATCAAAAGAATGTCCCGAACCCCAACAGCAAAGGAAAGTTCAAACCTAATTGGTTAGGACCTTTCGTCATAATAGCAAGTTACAAATCAGGGGCATATCAATTATCAACACCCGAAGGGGAACCTCTATAGGAGCCCATGAATAGCTCCCATCTCAAAAAGTTTTATGCCTAATTCTTTCAAGGTATAAAACCAAAAAATCCAAAAAATCAGAAAAAGACCTAAAAAATGGTTACTTCTGTGAAAACCTGGAAAACAGGCATATTGGTAACAACAAAAAAATTTAAAAAAAGCAAAAAATCCAAAAAAATTAGAAAAAGGATCCAAAAAATCATCCTATAGTGAAAACCACTTTGGTGGCACTCTGGGCAAGTACCTTGGTGAAAACCTAGCAAACAAGCACCTTGCGTAAATAAGCACTTTCCATCCACCAGGATCTTTACAAATTGTTCAACACCATCACATCCATATCTCCATCCATCACTCATCCACTCACATCCACACCATAGCTTGGTCCTATTTTCGTATCATAATCCCTCATAGTACTACTTGGCCCATCCTCAAGGTCAGTTTGTCCTGCCTTATCAGAGTAGTCTATTGCATCATGCTGGAGGCATGTTCTTATCAGATCGGATTTGTGTATGTTCTTAAGATCCTCAAATCAAAAAATCCAAAAACATCAGAAAATCAAAAAATCCAAAAACATCGAAAAAGCACAAAATCTAAAAACATCAAAACATATCAAAATCCAAAAACAGGTCAGAAAAGTCATTCAAAAAATCCAAAAACAAGGCGTCTTGTCAAACTACGTCGTCTATGAGCTTGAACGTAGGCAAGGTTGATCTTTGATCATCCCCCGAGACATTTAGGTGAGTCCTATAGGAGTCTGTCATAATAAGCTGACATCTCATCATGTATATCGTCATCTGTAAATCGGTCAAGTCGTCAGTTGAACTATGTGGTCTCTGCGTATATAATGTAGGCAAGGATAATCTGTTGATCAGCTCCCAAGACCCCTAGGATAGGTCTTTAGGTTAGTTTCTTGGTCAAAATCTCAGAAAATCCAAAAAACATTTGGAAAATAAAAAATCAAAACATTTGTAAAACCTCAAAAAATACCAAAAACAGCCTCAAAACATTACAAAACTCCAAAAAACATCCAAATATTTGAAAAAATCCATCCGCCTCATCTCGCTTACACTCGCAATAACATCATCCATAATAAGTTGATCGTCATCGTCAACCTTTGGTGAAACAGTTGGAAACAAGTCTAGCAGCTTAAAAGTAGAACTCCAAATGTCAAGTCTTAAGTCTAAGCCAGTGCGTAAGCAAATTGGTCACCTCTTTGTATCGGTAACACATCATCTGAAATGGTCCCATATCAATCATCCCTTAGAACACTTTGGGTAAACGAAATGACATGCCGCCATCCACTAACATGTCCTAGGATGAATCCTTCCTACAATGGGCATTATCTTTTGGCAATAAGTTTCGGTTATCATCTTAGAAAACACATCCTCTTTTCGTTAGCGGTATTGAAGAGCATCAGTTTGTTTGTTTACTTGGTCTTTATCTTTTGACTTACCTTATTTGCGCTCATTCCAAGGACATCTCAATGATATCCCAAAGTAGAGGATTTAGAGAAATAGGAATGGGGCAACGATCATTATCATTTTTTTGTTGTGCTTGTTGGATGTTCTCATAATATAACCTCAGTGAATACTTTCTTTGTTAGGTATGTGTGGAAGAGGTCTAGGGCAACTTGTTGACTATTGCATGGATAGGTTTACCTTTTCATGTTTTGGTCTGAGGTGTCTGAAACTTTTGAAATACATCTTAGCAAGGTTTATGTATGTTAGGTGTGAACAAGAATACTCCTATCTGATTTTCGAATCAAATTCCATCACACTAAGTACCACACCATCCTGGTTTTATATACCTTGATGCATCATACCACGTGTGTTATCAAACATAAGAAAATATGGCCCTTTGAAAATCCCAATTCCTTGGCAAGTAATCATCATCATCATCGTCATCGTCATCATTTGCATTTGTGTCATCTTGTGTCTTGTTGAAATGACTTCTTCTTTTCTTACTAACCGCGCTAACAAGGTACTATGATAGTTGATCATCATCACCATCATCGCCATCGATCCTGCATCCACAAATCCTTAACATATTGCACAAACATATCATATAGCAAACATACGCATTGCATTTTAATCATCATATAAACAGGTTATCATAAACATGTTGGAGTTAAAATGACACTGAGAGGGGGGGTGAATTGGTGTCTTAACAGATTTGACCAATTTTCACAAATTCAAAAACCATAGCTCAGATTTTATCTCAATATACTCTGATTAATGCATTCATGAGTTGAATGTAATCATTCATAAATAGAATTGAGAAAAGTAATAACCAAACAGTGAACTGAAATAATCAACAACACAGTAAAGAAAAGGGAACTCAAAAGAACAAGGAGACTCAAGATTTTACTGAGTGGAAAACCCTCCTGGGGTATAAAAACCACTCCCAAAATGCCTTCCAGGCTTAATCTTTTAAACAAAAGTTCACAATGCCTTATAGGCTGATTTTTGAGCACCCACTCAAGGAGCACCAACCCCTCATTTAGAGATATCTATCTCAAGGAGTACCAACCCCTCAAATTATGCATCTGAATAATAAAAATATCTCAGAGGATCTCTCTGTTTTCAGTCAAGCTCATAACTCTTTGTTTTCCTCATCTACCTAATACATTTTGATACAGCCAAAGAATAGTATTCCTTAATTACAATCAGAGAGCTTTTACAGTTTTCAACACTGGTATTTATTTACATTTCAAGTATGTCTGTTATGAAGAAATCTTCAAAAAGCATTTTTCACAAGATTCTCAAATTCTCTTGTTGATTTTTGAATATGAGGCTGAATAATGATAGTCTATCAATGATGATAAAAATCAAGAGTAATGCTTATCCAGAGAGCTGCAAATCATCCATTATTTCAAAAATGCAACAGCTCAAAAAGAAACTCAATGAATATTTTGTTATGTAACCATTCTAAGATTTGATGCCAATCCATGATGTCGACCACAGTGTTTTGAGTTTTCGTTAACCATTTGCTGAGACAACCAGATAGTTCTGCCAAAGGTAATTGCACTGCCAGACATTCCTCTTAGTTATTGCTTTCACCATGAGCCATCAGAGTGGGGAAGAATACGTAACGAATACATCATGTCTCATCGATGGGCTTCCTTAGTGTATTATTCATTCACTGAGGCATAAGGAAACTTCTCACCAAGATTTACTTTTGTTTCATTCACTATCATTGTGACCAAACAATATCAGAGAGACCTCTTATAGACTTTACAATGTTTTGCTGAGAGTCACATGATACACATTGTCACCGTAACATATCACTCTCTAGAAGACCTCATATAGATAGCACTTTGTTATACCGAAGGTTATCCTATCATCCGGTGTCGCTGAGACAATCCATAATCGGGGAGAGATCCCAACGAATTCATTGAGACATACCAAAACAGCCTGCGATTCATACAAGATCACCGAGACATTACCAAACTCTCACCGAAAGCCATATATTAGATTTTGTTTCCAAGACTTGATGGGTTTGCTGAGACTCTTCATCAAAACTCACGAGTCTTACCGAAAAGTATTATCAATGGTCAGTAAGACACAACAGTTCTCTCACCAAAAAAGTAACCTTCATTCTTATGAGAGTCGCTGTGACAAATTGTTATCAGGGAGACATTTCGTAGATTATATTGTCATACTAATACAACCCGAACACCTTAGATCGCCAAGAGAGAACAAATCTCACACCGATTAAGTCCTTTTGAATTCTATCGGCGAGACCCACAGGGTTTGCTATGACATCTTTCTGATGGTATAACTCATGCCGATATGTTCTTTCATGTGCCGATCGACAAGACACAAAGTGCTCGATGAAACATCATGTCGAAAGACCAAACTCCTGCCGAAAGCACTTCATAAGACTTAGTCGGTGAGACATAACCCTTTTCGCTATGACCTTCTATCAAAACAAAAACTCTTGCTGATATGCAATTTTCCAACAGCAGTCAGTGTGACATTGCACATTCGCTAAGACCCTTCACCGAAGCCTTAAGCTATTGCCGATGTGTTTCCATTTAATCTCCAATCGGTGTGACATACCAATTTCGCTGAGACCACATACCGACGGAATAACATATACCGATAGAGAACACTTTCTATCACCGAAACAAAAGAGAAGTCTTACCGACAGTAGCCTGTATGATAAATTCAATCGACATGACATCAGAAATGTCTTGCCAATACGCAACATAGACATTTCAAAGTGGATCAGGGAGACCCATCCATTCTCACACCGAAATGTGTAAGCCTGTGATATGCAAAGAGAACCATCCTAACCAAGAGACATCAAAGAAGTTCCATAATAAATCATAAGGATCCAAACTGAGACTGATCATCAAAGAGAACTAACTGAAAGAGATTTTGTCATCAAGGACAAACCATAAACACAATTGAGATCCAACAAAACATTCTTCATAGATAGGTGCATCCATGTCATTTCATTTCACCCATTACATTGCATCGCATGGCATTATATCAATCATCACATAACATTCATTTGCATTTTATAACCATTTCACATTACCACCTATCATATAAATCATTCGTAAACAAAAGCATTTCATAATCATTTTTTGCATAATCATACACAATAGGCATAGAAGCATTTAATTCATTTACATACTTGCATAAACATCATGGCATCATCACATTACATTTATATTACATCGCACATCATTACATCACTTAACATTAACATAACATCGCATCCTCATATCACTTTGCATCGCATACATTACATCATCATTTATTACATTTAGGATAATAACATTTGTTATTCTAAGCATCTCATAACACCATTTCATTAGCATCATATCACGACCATCACATCATATCACATCCATCCAAGAATCATCTCATATATAAGCATATCACATATCATTTGGCATTAACACATCATTTGCATACATCATTGATCATATTAAAATCCATATCACATATCACACTGGCATAAAATAGACCATCATATAAACATCATTGCACATCATATCATAGGTGAGCATAATATAGATCTGTTAGTCATAATCATTGCATAAACATCATTATAAATAAATGGATACATGAAACATCATTGCAAAGCATATAGAAATAAATCATCCTTGCATAAAGGAGTACATAGTACATCACATCAAAATTGGCTCATATATATCATATCATCATGTCACTGTCATAGTACAAAATAATAAATCGAATCACTGTATATGTATGTCAATTAGTACAAAGCGCCCATGGGGCTATCAAAAATGAGCCCATAAGGTACAAAAAGTACATCATAATATCGGGATCAAGCCCGATCTTCGTGAATGCTACCCTCACCCCTGTCACCATGACCCTCTGGTGGTCTCTAGCTGGCCCACTCTAAGTACTCGGGGAGCCAGTCTGCTCTAGGTACGGTGTCATGGTAAGCCCGACAGTAGTACTCTATCTCTTGGATAACCTCCCTATAAGATCTTACCAACACTATACCCTAGGAGGAGGAGGCTGTCATGCTCTCAATCTGCTGTCTGTGGCCTAGCTTTGTAGCTGCCTATAGCTCTGCAGCCTATCTCGACTACACAGCCTGATCCCTCTCGGCTCTGAGCTGCTCTTTCTCAGCCCTCGCCTGGTCTCTCTCTACTGTCACTGCCTGAACCTGGGCCTGCAACTGCATAATCAAGGCATCCTATGCATCTACCTACCCTGCTAGCTGTACCCATGGCTACGCATGAACCTGATCCTCACCCTCGGCTCGTGGTGGCGAGACTAGCGGATCTTGCTATTGATCTTACATGTGGACATCCCCATGACTTGGTAGGACTGGGGGCACCCCTAGTGGATCCTGTTAGATCTCAACCCTCGATCCTCGCCCTCGTTCTTGTCCTCTAACCCTGCGTACCTCTGGATCCTCGCCTGGAACGGTCAATCGAAGAGGAGGTTTGAACCAATTTCTGTAGGCCTGTGTGGTCCCTAGATTGGCCAAGCCCTGATCATAAGCCCACGATCGGACTACCAACTGCCGAAAGCTGTCAACTGCCTCCGCGGTAGGAATACCAGGCCCCCATGCTATCTGTGTCATGTTGTGTGCAAAGATGGCTACATAACCGTCATCAGGCCGATCCTGTGGCTCTCCAAACTGACACTGTATGTGCCCGGGCAGGTATCTCTCAATCATCATATGCTCCTGGCCCTACATGTATCGATCCTAGCGGCAGTAGAAGAGCTAGGTAGCATCATCGGCCTATCTAGGCCGACCAAGGTACGGTCACCAAGTAAAAACAAGTATCTCATATAGGACCTACCTCTAGTAGGGGATCCCATGCTCGCTAGTGTGTGTGAAGGACACACCGCCTTTGTATAGTACCACGAGGGCATCCTCTGCCCCCATTGAAACTGGAACGACCCATGGACATAGCACAAAAATGTGCTCCCACACCCAAACATGAAGAAGTGTCACTCCAGCTCCTAGTGCTCTGCCATCCACATATACGTACTCATGGAGATCCCTATAAAGTGAAGCCAGGAGGACAGGCCCCCACGCAAACCAAACTGGCCTGTCTCAGACCATCCTCTCCTAGTAGTATCCCCAACCCGAACTGAAGTATCGCCTTCGTTGGTCTGGTCCAACCAAACCTAAAATGATCACTGTAATTGCCCAGTGGAAGGGAGGTGATATAACTCTATATCTCTCTAGCTCGATCTAACCCTCACAATAGATAATATCTCATGTCGCAAGGACTCTAACGCAGCACTCACATCCTCTTACATGTCATAGATCACCCGATGACCATGAATGGGCAATCGTATAATGCGCCAGACATCCTCCAAGGTAACGGTCACCTCGCCAGTGGGAAGATGAAACGATGATGTCTCACTGTGCCACCTCTCGGCCAACGCTGATAGCATCCCTAGGTGTGTGTGCATGAGCATTGCATACGCAATATGCCATAAGCTAGCAACTCTCAGTCGGTCCTGGTCTCTGTCGCTCAAGTCCCGTAGGACGCTTGCCAAATCTAGCGATCGGTGCTCCCGAGAATAGAGCTCCCTAGGCCCATCCTGCATCAAGGAAAATCATTGTGTTAAAATTTTGAAAAAAATCTTGGCCTAACGCTCCAAGCTCACCCCAAGCAACGCAGTTTGTGATGGCATCATAGTTTGAGTTTCCTCAAACTCCAACGTTGGACCCTAAATCGAGCCAAAGGGCACCGCACAACGCATTTTATTCCCAACGTCACAATTTTCATGAAAAGAGCATCGTCGCGGCGCACTTTTTCCAAACTGGCCCGCCGAGCCTGAGCCCAGTGGCAGAATTTCTAAACTCCAAACTGCACCACTGCAATGCAAGAAGGCAATTAGCGATGTAGTTCAAATGTCAAGTGGCACTATATAGCACCACTGGAGGCGAGCTCATCTTTTAAAGGGCTAATAAATGCATTAAATAAAGAAATTAAGCTTAGGTAAGGGTCACATACCAATGCTCCGATGCTAGGTGGCCGCTAGTATGTCCGAACTCAGTCTGAAATGTGTAGGGGAAGCTGTCGTTTGCACCATATTGTCGAAGGGTCAAAGCTCGAATCTCAAGGTTTGCTAGCAGAGGTGTGTGAAAATGACTTGAAAGTGACCCCTCGTGCCCCTTTTAAGCCCAAAAATTAGGGTTTTTTAACCCTAAATAGTTGTCCTACTAGGGTTTTGGACGCTCGAACCTATTGTTGTCCATTTGAGGCTTGTTTTTCATCGTTTTATTGCGTTTAGACACATTTTTTAGCCTCCCAGACCCTTTTTTTGACCTATCGGGTACTTTGTCACCTTTTTCACGAGATCACCCACAAAATTAAAAAAATTCGTCCAATCTCTCGAGGGGGCATTATAATGGCATGTTTTCTCTCACCATGCAGCAGTGGGGCAAGTTTTTAAATATCAAAAAATTTCAGCTTTGATCGAGATCGTTTATTCTTTGAACCAACGCAATGAGTGCATTGCTTCAAAGAGGGGCAAAATGTAGACACGTAAAATATACTAATTGATATCGTGCATTTGATCTTGACTTACTAACATCATTTCTTCCTGAATCATCCCTCGGTCTAACCATTTAATCAAATTCCCCTATCTGATTAAATTCATCAATTTTCATCCCTTAATCGAATAAATCATTTTATCTCATTAAGTCAATTCCTTATGTTAATTAAATCAATCCATCTGATCTAATTATCCCTATTTAATTAAATAATCAATTTATTTGATTAAATCTCTAAAGTCTATCCATTAAATTAAATAAATTAAAACCTTATTTGATTTAATCTAACACCATCCCTTTTAATTAAATAAATCAAAATCTTTATTTAATTAGCCTCTTATCATATTCTCCTCTTATTTGATTTAAGTAAACCCATAAATCTAAGTCAAATAAGTCACATCATCTAATCTCCTGTTAAATTAATTAAGCCTTGATTAATTTAACCTCATCTCATGTCACATCCTCTAGATAATGCAAGTTGCACATGAAAATAGATTTAATTCATTTATTAAATCCCTATTTTCCCTCACATGGCATCTTTTAGAATATTCTCTCAATTTGAATTCAAAAATTTCAAGTCAACATGTACATCCAACAAGGCATTTAAATCCTCTTACATGTCCTTTGCCTTGAGCCAAGTGGCATTTATTGCATTTTCCCTTCCCTCTTACATGTCATTTCAACAAATTTGAATTTCAAATATTGGCATTTATTGGCACAAACCCCAAATCTTGCACATCCATCATCCATTCATAGCTTGACAAGTGGCATCATATCATTGGATGAATGTTAGTACCACATTGCTCAAATTTGGACTTTCATCCATCTTGAAAATCTACAAATGAAATACTCATATCCTCATTTGATCATCCACAATCCAAGCAAAGTTACCATGCTAAAATACTTAGCCATTTTCATTGAGTCATAACTAGGTTTTGCAGATTTTTGGCTTGGAGTTTTCATTCTTCATCAACAAAGTGGATCAATCTCTTCAACATTTGAAGCTTGCATCTTAGGAATTGGGAAAGGGCCAATTTTCACATCAAATTAGCACCAATTCCCCAATGGGATCATAAGTTTGCACATCTAATTAGGATTTAATCTTTGTTTTATCTATTTCATTGTGTTTTTTTGTTATTTTCATTCCTAGTTTGAAGTTGTAAATGGATTTCATGGGGAATCCTTGTTTTGGCTTGCATTTCATGGTTTAACTTGTTTATTCTCTTTGTTTTGCAAGTACCAAGGTTGGGGTTCACACACCAGGTTTTCACCGAGGTACTTGCCCAAAGTGCCACCGAAGTGTTTTTCACTAGACGATTTTTCTCTTTACTGTTTTTAATCCTTTTTTCTTTTTCTTTTTTTTGGGATTTTTATGTTTTTTTTTTTTTGTCACCAAGATGCCTGTTTGTCCAGTTTTCATCTAGTTGACCATTTTTTTAGAACATTTTCTCATTTTTTGTATTTTTGGTTTTATACCTTAAAATATTAGGCATAAAACTTTTTGAGATGAGAGCTATTCATGGGCTCCTGCAAAGGTTCGCCTTCAGGTGTTGATAATTGATATGCCCTTGACTTATAACTTGTTGTGATGACAAACGGTCCCAACCGATTGGGTTCAAATTTTCCCTTGTTTTCTGGATTTGGAACATTATTCTAATTCTATTTCAACACAAGCTCTCTAACTTGGAAGATTCGACTCCTGATCTTCTTTTTGTAGCTTTGTTTGAGTCAGTTTTGGTAGACTTGCAAATGGTTTAAGGCATACATGTGTCACTCATCTAGTAATTCTAGCTCATTCAGTTATGATATCTAGTATTCTTCATCTATGATGAGATTCTATAATGATATCCTCAAGGATGGGAGCTCGATCTCAATGGGTAATATAGCTTCTAATCTGTAGACTAGGGAGAAGGGAGTGGCACCTGTTGGAGTGCGGATGCTTGTTCAATAGGCCCATAAGGTGGGATTTAGCTACAAATTCCAATCATGACCAGAATCATTGACTATTTTCTTGAGAATTTTTAGGATGGTCTTATTTGTAGCCTCAACTTGGTCATTTCCTTGAGGGTAGTATGGGGTGGAAAAGCGATGTTGGATACTAAACTCTTGGAATAGGTCATGAACATCTTGATTCTTGAAAGGTGTCCCAACGTTATCTGAGATAATGGCTTGAGGGACACCATAACAGAAAATTAAGTAGTTCAGGATGAACTTTGATATCTGCTTTCTTGTGATATATGTCATGGGGATGGCTTGCACCCACTTCGTGAAGTACTTGGTGGTGGTGATGATGAACTTATGTCCGTTGGATGAGGTGGGAGTAATTTTGCCAATGAAATCAAGCCCCCACTATGAAAAGGGCCAAAGTGTGACAATCAGATGGAGCTCTTGGGCTGGTGCATGGATGAGGTCCCCATGCTATTGACATTGTAGACACCTTTAGACATAATCATGTGCTTCCCTTTCCATCGTAGGCCAATAGTACCCTGTCCTCAACAGTTTCTTGGCCAAGGTCATACCACTTGAGTGTGAACCACATATGTCATTATGTACCTCAGTTAAGGCACTCAATGCCTTCTTAGCATTTAAGCAACGTAACAGGGTTCCCTCAATGCTTCTACGATAAAGGGTATCTCCTAGGATAACAAAATGGGATGAATTTTTGACAAAGTCTCTTTTGAGGTTCAAGGTTATGTCAGTTGGGAGGACTCTTATTCTCAAGTAAGTGTATATATCATGGTACCAAAGATTACCAGGACCAACAATTTTGCACACAAATTTGGACTTTGGTATCTCGAATGCAAACACTAGAAGCTACTCTACGAAGAATTATTGCTTTGGGATGTTGTGTGGAATTTCTAGGAGTGATCCAATTGTAGCCATTGAATCTGTTGTTTGCTCTTGGTAGCTACTCAAATGTGATATCAATGAAGAACTCCTTAAGAATTTCCACCAATTTCTTGTACGAATTCAACTTGTCATCCTTTGTTTGATACTCATTATTGACTTGATTGATTATGAGCTGTGAATCCTCATAAAACCTTAAGTGCCAGTATTTTCCATTGCACTACTATTCTTAGCCCTATGACAAGAGCTTCATATTTTGCTATGTTATTTGTGCAAGGGAATGATAGCTTGTATGATTTTGGAATGCAATCCCCTTATGGAGTGATGAATAATATCCCTACTCCTAACCCATGTTGTGTGTAGGATCCATCAAATTACATTTTCCAGTGATCTGCCACACTAAGGTTCAAGATTGATTCGTCAAGAAACTTTGATCTACAAGTGGATTTTCTATGCAAAAATTTGAATGGTGATGTTATACCTACACAAACACAATCAAATAACACATCATTAGTCCATTATGCAAGTTAAATCAACATTCCCCATGAAATTCATTGGAAATACACAAAATAAGAAATAAAATGAAGAACACAAGTAAAAGCTTTCAAATCCTATTTAATGCAAACAAACTCTCAATTCCATGGGGGAATTGGTGCCATTTTGATGTGGAAAATGTCCCTTTTCCCAATGCCTTGTAAGCTTGAATGATGACTTGATGAATATTTGATGCTTCCTTGGTGAAATTCTTGCATAAGCTAGCTATGAAAATATTAAAATGGATGAACAATGGATGAGAAAATTCAAAATCTCAAGATAATGTCTTTGCATGAAGTTGTGGATCATAAATCCAAATGAGAGACTCTTATTTATAAATGTGAAAGATGGAGGATGAGGAAAAATGGATGAATGTGGGACAAAAGACCAACCAATAGCATGAAGCCACTTGTCAACATGTGAGTGGACAAAGGTGGAGCACATTTTGGTGAATGTGCAATTAAATGCAATTAGGTGGAATTTCAAAATGGATGAAATGGAAAGTTGGAGGGAGAAGAAAATGAAGTTAATGCCACTTGGCTCAAGGAAAAGGACATGTAAGAAACTTAAATGCCTTGTTGGATGTACAAACCCTTTCAGAGGGATTTTTCAAACTTAGAGAATATTCCCTTTTTGATGCCTTTTTGAAAGTAATTGAAGATTTAATAAATCAATTGAAATGATTTTCATAAGCAAGTCGCAAAATCTAGAGGATTTAAGTGATTAAGACTAGCATTAATCGGGATTTGATTAATTAAGAGGGAGATTAGTTGATTTGACCATTTTGGCTTAGGCTTTTGGATTAATTTAAATCAAAATGAGAGGAATATGATTTAGATTTAATTAAATAAAGATTTGTATTTATTTAATTGAAGTGGGATGATGTTAGATTAAATCAAATAAATATTAATTTATTTAATTTAATAAAATGACTTTAGAGATTTAATTAAATAAAATGAATTATTTAATTAAAGAGAGACTATAGAAGCTAATTAAATAAAATGATTTATTTAATTAAGAGATGAAAAGTGATGAATTTAATTAAATAAAAGGTTGGGACAAGATGGCATACCGCTGGTCATGTGCCTAGTAGCCACTGGTACACTCGAACGCACTCGAAAATTGAATTAAATTGAAGATTTAATAAATCAATTGAAATGATTTTCATGAGCAAGTTGCAAAATCTAGAGGATTTAAGTGATTAAGACTAGCATTAATCAAGATTTGATTAATTAAGAGGGAGATTAGTTGATTTAACATTTTTTAGTGCATTAATTAGGGCTTCGATGTGATGTTAGACCCACACAAACACAATCAAATAACACATCATTAGTTCATTATGCAAGTTAAATCAACATTTCCCATGAAATTCATTTGAAATACACAAAATAAGAAATAGAATGAAGAGCACAAGTAAAAGCTTTCAAATCCTATTTAATGCAAACAAACTCTCAATCCCATGGGGGAATTGGTGCCATTTTGATGTGGAAAATGGCCCTTTTCCCAATCCCTTGTAAGCTTGAATGATGACTTGATGAAGATTTGATGCTTCCTTGGTGAAATTCTTGCATAACCTAGCTATGAAAATATGAAAATGGATGAACAGTGGATGAGCAAATTCAAAATCTCAAGATAATGTCTTTGCATGAAGTTGTGGATCATAAATCCAAATGAGAGACTCTTATTTATAGATGTGAAAGATGGAAGATGGGGGAAAATGGATGAATATGGGACAAAAGACCAACCAATAGCATGAAGCCACTTGTCAATATGTGAGTGGACAAAGGTGGAGGACATTTTGGTGAATGTGCAATTAAATGCAATTAGGTGAAATTTCAAAATGGATGAAATGGCAAGTTGGAGGAAGAAGAAAATGAAGTTAATGCCACTTGGCTCAAGGCAAAGGACATGTAAGAAACTTAAATACCTTGTTGGATGTACAAACCCTTTTGGAGGGATTTTTCAAACTTGGAGAATATTCCCTTTTTGATGCCTTTTTAAAGGAATTGAAGATTTAATAAATCAATTGAAATTATTTTCATGAGAAAGTTGCAAAATCTAGAGGATTTAAGTGATTAAGACTAGCATTAATCAGGATTTGATTAATTAAGAGGGATATTAGTTGATTTGACCATTTTGACTTAGGCTTTTGGATTAATTTAAATCAAAATGAGAGGAATATGATTTAGATTTAATTAAATAAAGATTTTTATTTATTTAATTGAAGAGGGGTGATGTTAGATTAAATCAAATAAAGATTAATTTATTTAATTTAATAAAATGACTTTAGAGATTTAATTAAATAAAATGAATTATTTAATTAAAGAGAGATTATAGAAGCTAATTAAATAAAATGATTTATTTAATTAATTGGAGATGATGCCTTAATTAGATAAAAAAAATGATTTATTTAATTAAGAGATGAAATGTGATGAATTTAATTAAATAAATATTATTTAATTAAATGACTAGCAAAGGAGATGATTCAGGATGAAGCGGTGTTAGTAATCAGGATCAAGTGTATAGGATCAATCAGTACATTTTTCATGTCTACATTTTTTCCCTCTTTGAAGCAATGTTCCCGCTACGTTGGTTCAAAGAATAAACTCATCGTGATCAAAATTCAAAATTTTCTCAATTTTCTAAATGCCCCAATGTTGCCCTAGTAAGAAGAAACATGCTGATATACTACCCCCTCAAGAGATCGGACGAAAAATTTGATTTTTTGGGTGATCTCACGAAAAAAGAGGACAAGGTGCCTGATGGGTCCATAAAGGGTCAAGGATGCCAAAAATGTGCAAAAATGTGAAAAAACAATGCAAAACATCCTTCGATTGGGCGAAAATGGACTTGAGGGTCCAAAACCCTAGTTGGACGGCTAAACAGGGTCAAAAAACCCTAGTTTTCAAGCTTAAATAGGCCTCGAGTGGCCACTTCCAATTCATTTGCACACCTAGCCTTTAGAGATTCTTAAGTTCTGAGATCTAAGCACCGATCAAGATGGTGCAATGTGTGCTTCCATGACATATTTCTGAGTGTGTTTGAGTGTACCAGCAGCTACTAGGCACAGAACCAGCGATATTTCATCTTGTCCTGGCCTTTAATTTTCACTTTTGAGCACATTAATGAGGGTCTAAAGTCAAACAAATTCAAGCGACATTGTTTGGTGTTGCTAAAAGCCTTAAATTGGCATTGTGTGGGCTTAAAGTACGTTGCTAATGAGAGTTTCACCATGGCGGCGCAGTTTAGAAATTAGGGTTTAGCTTCAAAATCTTCCACATTGGTGAATAGCGTCAAGGTGATCCAGTTTGCAATTTAGGTTTGTAGCGCAATTTGAAGAAGTTAACGGCACTGTATAGCACCACTAGGGACTGATAGTGGCGAACTATGGAAAACCAGTGAGCACAAATGCGGTGTTGTATTGACCCGTGATGCAATTTGGAGTTTAGATGCCAGTCAACAAAGGGATTACTCCAATGTCGCCATTTGAAATTCAAATTTATGGGCGGGAAGAAGCCAGCGTCGAGGTTTGAAGTTTGATAGCAGCGCTAAATAGAAAATGAATGCATCACTTGGGGTTTCTCTAGACAAGCGATTTTTCAAACTTGGAGAATATTCCCTTTTGAGAAAATTCACATCAAGGAATTCCAAGTACATTGCATGGAGGTCGCATATGATGATACATATCTGATGCGGCTATTTCCTCAAAGTTTGGTCAGTCCCTCCATGGAGTGGTTCTCTCGCCTTCCTCTTGGCATCAAAAAGTTCTAAGAGATTGTAGATGCATTCATAAATCTGTTAATATAATAGATAGCTCTATCTTTCCCATTTTCATTGTGATGTGCCAAGAGAGCGCCGAGAGCTACCGTTGTTGTTGATATGTATAAGATCAAGGGTTTTCCTAGAATTGGCGGCATGAGGACTGGCGGCGTGAGTAAATATTCCTTGATTTTGTTGAAGAATTGATCACACTTCTCATCCCATTTGTACGCTACCCCCTTGTGGAGTAGGTGAGAATAGGGGATAGCCTTGTCTACTAGTTGTGCTATGAATCGAGGGATGGACTGGAGCCTTCCTTGTAGGCCTCTTAGCTGTTTCAATGTTTTGGCACTAGAAAATCCACTTAGGATCATTATAATTTTATTCTTTGAACTAACATAGCAGCTACATTGCTTCAAACTTGTTCTCATTTACTTGTGTTCTTCATTCTATTTCTTATTTTATGTATTTCAAATGAATTTCATGGGGAATGTTGATTTAACTTGCATAATGGACTAATGATGTGTTATTTGATTGTGTTTGTGCAGGTCTAACATCACATTCACATTTTGGCATTCATCAGGGAACTCTGATACAAGTGGATTTTCTAGCACCAAAATGTGAATGGTGATATGAAAGCTTTTACTTGTGTCTAGAGGAACCCCAAGTGAAACCACCACAATTATCACCATAATTTATGCACTGTTGAAAATCTCATCAAAATTCCCACTTATGAGAATTATCAGGAACCCCAAGTGAAACCACCATGGTACAATGAAAACCACCTTTGTGATTTTCACAAAATCAAGGGGCACACAACTGCCTGTTGTATGAGGTTGAAAAATATGATCCAAGACCTCATCGATGACAAAATCATAAATGTTGAACAACCAGCCAGAAATCAGGACCTAAAAATATACACTAATCTGATGTCGAATCATAACCAAGGGAATAACCACAAAAAGACCAAATATGCCAATGTGAACCATGTGTATGATCATGTTGTCACATCCATTGATGAAATGGTCACTGTTGTTAGCATCAAAGGAGCCAAAGCTGATTGTGGAGTCACCACATGCGGTAGAAAAGTCACCATTATTGGACCATCAAAGCCACCTAGGGCATCCACCTCCATTCTAAAATATGTTCCTCATGGCTACAATGTCCTAAACCAGCTAAAAAAGAACCCTTGCTCAGATCTCCATCATGGAATTACTAAAAATATCATCTGACCATAGAAAGATTCTTGAGGAAGCATTGACTTCATCTACCATCTCTGCCAATCTTGATGCTGACCAATTCCAAGCTATGGTCGGAAACATTACCACCCCAAATCTCCTCACATTTCTAATTAAGACTTCCCCACCCAACCATCTCACAATTGCACACTCCACCCTAAGGTCCTGGTTCATAAAAAAAAAGTCAAAAGGGTCATGGTGGATGGAGGTGCAGGTCTAAATATTTGTTCGTTCAAATTAATAAAGAATCTGGGGTTCTCCAAGGATGTTATTTAAAAGGGTAAGGGCATCACAATTAGAGCATATAATGATCAAGAAAGAGTGTCTTAATGCACTATTCAGCTCCCTATTCAAGTAGGGCTAGCCATAATGGAAACCCCATGTTAGGTCCTTGACCTTGATTTTCCTTATAACATTCTCCTAGGGTGTCCATGGATCCATGGGATGCAAGCAGTTGCATCTACCTTCCACGAGTGCATCAAATTCACATATCAAAATCAAGAGGTCACGGTCTATGGTGATCCTAAGCCCTTTGCTTACTGCAAAAATATAGAAGAAAAATAATATAAAATCCCCCAAGTCCCAAAGAATGATGAAGGCCCTACTACTCCATATGTAGACCCAGCTACATTAGCCTCCACTTCTGAGACAAAGACACCCGCTATTCCTGATATATCTGAAATCAAGGTCATTATCCAAGACAATGGGTGTGGGGATTACAGAATGAAGAAAATCACTTTTGTCATAGGAGAGTTACCTCAATCTCCTAGGTCTCATGGATAAGTAAACACTGTAGACAACGAAATCTGGTTTAAGCCTATGACTTCAATATTCTTCATAATTTGTATTCTTCATGGTCATGATTAAATAATGTCAATTATTTAATTATTCTCTATAGTCTTCATTTCTTCTATTAATTAAATAATCTTAATTATTTAATTAATTCACACTTTTCTTCATTCCATCGATTAATTAAATAGCTTTTTTATTTAATTATGTTACTAATTAACCTTATCCTTCTTCTTCAATTAAATAAATTCTCATTTAAATTACCTCTGTCATATTTCAACTATAATTAAATAAATTCTTTATTTATTTAATTATTCATTTAAATCCTTCATCACTTAATTAAATAAATCTTATTTATTTAATTATTCTTTAAATATCAAATTTTGAATTAAATGAATTATTTAATTCATGAATTCTATTTTAGCATTCCTCTATATTTAGATAAATTGTGTGAGTTATCTAAGTATTCACTTTTACTCGACTCAAAGATTTATTTTAATCACTTTCGTTAACTCTTGATTTAATGTCTGAGTGGCGTTCTCGAGTAATCTCTTCGTCAAATCATTCAATCGTCCAGTTCTAACTCATTTGTGTGTACATGCAGATTAATTAAATATTCCTATTTAATTAATTAAACCTTGTGTGTGCATTTGAACAAGAGTTGCTTTAATCAATCTTTATCTTTGTCATGCAAAGATAATTCTTTTGTTTTCGAATACCAAACTTGAAGATTAAATCATTTATTTAATCTTTAATTATATTTCTAATTTGTATCACTCATGTCACTACTGATAGTTATCAGAATGCATGACTAATCTGTCAATCTCAGCTGTTCGTTGATCTTTCGATCTTGGCCTGTCGTTCGAATAATCAATTTTCTATAAATTGATTTGTCATTCTTCATTCCAATCTCTCTCAAAAACTCGTGAAATCTTATGACTTTTGAGAGCACATATCTTCAATCTTTGATGTTTTGCTAAATCTTTATCATAGGATATACTTGCACGAACTTACGAAAAATCTAAGGGCAATTATACTACTACAAGAAAAATGGAGAAGGGCAATCGAGATGAATCATGGAAATATGTACAAATTTGGTGAGATTGTTCTAGTTTTATTTACATTTTTTGACTTTCCTTTGTTCTTTGTTGCTTAGCATTAGATTGCATTTAGATTTATATTGCATGTTTGCTCTTAATCTTTGTCTTTTATGCATTTTCTTGGCATTACATTTGGTGAACCCGACGTGAAGACACCATCTTTGTGGATCTCGAGACTTTTCTTTTTATTGTGCAATTTTTTTGTACGGAACAATGCATTAGCTTGACGAAATGCCACAATTGGAATTCACATACGCATCAATTTGACGAAGTGACACAATTGATTTCCTGAACCACATTTGACACCATAAACGACACATCTGCTAAATTATGATGCATCTGAAAATTCCCAAACCGCAGCTGACTGGTAAATACCAAGAACACAATTACAGAGAACATCAACGAATCTGACCGGTAAACAAGCAACGCAACTGACTGGTAACCTTTTGTTTCTATTTTCGGGAATCAAAAATTTTCAATTGATTTGTGTGTTACTAATATTGGATTTTCAATGTGTGGCCTTTTTGTTTTGGGAGTTAATGGGTTTTTGCAGGACGATTGACAAAGACAATACTGAAAACTACTAACGAATTTTTTTCTGCAAAACAAATGTCGAAGACCTTAGTTAATTTTCTTGAAACAGATTGTTTGGTAGTATAGCAAATCTTTCATTTGGATTAAAATTAACAAGTGTTTACTGTGTTTGGTACGAAAGAACATCTGTGTATTACCCTCACGATTTGGTACATCGAAGTATCCTCTCCCCTTGCACATCCATGCGATCCTGGGTGTACGAGAAACGATTACCAACTCTAGAACTTGGGCCTGTTCTGGTGGAAAAAAGTACTCACCCCAGGACAACTCAAACCGGTAGCACCCTGAACCCGAGGGACTTCCAGCTAGTATATAAAAGTGGATTCTTGGGGAAAGTCCAAGAATCATGCGTATGGTTCCAACGAGATGGATCTGAAAGGGGACTCTCGCCGCATGGATCATGCCCTATGAACGGAATTCCTGTATTAAATACCTCTTGTTTTAGTGTCCAACTGTTCTATTGGTCGTTGCTTGGTATAGTGTAGGGTATAGTATCATGCCTGAAGACACTCACTACTAATTCCCTTGAGTAGAGATAGCAGTTCTTAGGAGGTCATTGCCCAAAGAATTCGAAATTGGTGTGCTCAAAAGATGTTAATGAGCCGTGGAGGGGAGTCAATGCCACCAAATTTCTAAGCTATCCGCTCTTGAGAAGGAAAGGTGTTTATCACCAATCTGAGGTATTTTGGTGGGCTATACCAAGTATACAAACCCTAGGCCTTATGGCCTATTAGGTTGTTCTTGTCTGTTGTCAACTTAAACGTTCTTTTGAGTCCAAATCAAACTAAAAACACTTTGTCTTATGATTTTCCTTGTTTGTCAGAATTGGATCACGGAAAACGGAGTCAGTTTAAATCTCAAATCACTGAAAACACACAAAGAGTCACAACTATTCACCAGAGGGTCTCAATTGGTTTTTTGATTTGCATCTGTTTAATTTTGAGTCGTATCTGTCATTTGTAGTTGCATCTATTTAACTTTGAGTCACATATATCATTTTCAATCGCATCTATTTAGTGTAGAGTCGCATCTGCTAGTTAGCTCGCAATTACTTTGCAAAGGTCTGCATATGTTATATTCTAAGTCACAACTATCATTACAAGTCGCATCTGTTAGAAGATTAACTGCATCTATCAGAGTCAGACATTAAACTTTATCAGGGACATGCAATTGTTAACCAGAAAAATGCAATTGTTAACTTGAACCGCATCTATGAAATCCCGTGACGCATTTTCCTGATTATTAGAAAACTAGAATTCACAATCACTGTCCAGTCAACATAGTTATACTAGTTTTAGTTGTCTTTCCACAAACAATCCTTGAATAGAAACCTGAAACGATTTTCTCCATTTTGCATCCTTTAGGTTCATTCAGTCATTACCATAGTTGTCTTAATTCAGAGTTTAGTTTCATCTTAGAATACATATTACCTTGCATTAAACTTCTAGAAAGGTCACTTTTACAAACTTTAGGATAAGTTTACCATCGACACTCTAGAGAAATCATAGCGTCAATGAAATCAGTCATTGAACCTAGTTTTATCAATTTATCCTTTGTCCTACAGAGAGTCCTCCTAGCTCATCAGTCTAGTTAGGAAACTCAGCTTGTCTTTGATCCTCATCCTACATTGGTTCCTTGACTTAACTAAATTGACGCCTTGGTTAGACTTTAGGTAGTTGGTCCCTTCGTCTTGGGTTTATAGAATTGATTATATTAGAACCTTGCTTAGACTTTGTATCTTTAGATTTTATACTAGTGTCATCATAGAACATTCCTTATTTTTCATTCAAAAATCCCAAAAACATAGATTAGAATCATATTGTCGATAGACATAGTTTTGGATTCCTTGCATATTGAGTTGATCTTACATGGTTGAAACTAGGTCTAAGAGAAGAGAGAGAGAAAACATGTCGAACCCAAATGAATTCATCAATCCATTTTCCTCAAGACCTCACAAGACTCTATTAGTCAAATTCACCACTAGAAACACTCAAGGTCATATTACAGTAGAGGACATAGAGGCCGCTACACAACACCCTAAATTTACCTCTTTTGTAGATGAATACCTAGCAAATGATCGTCAATGATATTTAGCCAAACTGCTAGCTGAAGGTGCTACCTTACCTGTAGGATTTGGTATTAGCACCTTGCAAACTCAACCTACACAAGGGACAAACACAATAACTGCTAGTACTACTATACCTTAGGTTAGCACAACTATGCCATCTAACACACCTACACAGAGTACAACAATCCATACCTCTCCATTTGGTGCATCCGGCATGACATCAGGATTTAATTTCATTGTAGGGGCTTCATCATCTACTCCCTTCGGTCCTCTTGTTGGGAGTAAAAGACTTAAAACATCAGCCTCTACACCTTATGTCGGTGTCACAAGTTCATAGTCAACGACCACACCTAATGCTAGTATCACGAGCACCATACCTAGTGCTCAAGTCACTAGTACTATACCATAGATTACACAAACAAGAGGCATTCCCTCCATCCAATATGGCAATCAGAACCCATTCATGTAGATTCTAAATTAGAACCCATTCATGCAGATTCTAAATCAGAATCCTTTCTCTCAAATTGGTAGTCAGAATCTGTTCACACAAATTCCAAGTCAAAACCAATTTACACAGATTTTGAATTAGAATCCTTTATCTCAGATTGGTAGTCAGAATCCATTCACACATATCCCAAGTCAAAATCATTTTATGCAGATTCTGACCCAAAACACGTTTACCAACATTCTGAATCCAAACCCACCTCAAATACCAATGTTTAATCGAAACCCATCACGAGACTTTGGATTTCAGAATACATACGCGGATTCGCATAACCCGTATAGCACATCCTTGACCCAGGTTGATGTCTTACAAACACAAACGCATGCATTACAAACACAAATGGATAACATGTTGGTGTCAAATAAGAAATCTTTTTCAATGAAGGACATATGCCCATTTCGCTTTGATAGATCATTGTACATGACCCCTTTCCCTCACGGATGTCATACTGAATCTTCCTAAGTACAATGGCAAATGGAATCCAATAGAACATATAAGGGAATTTTCTACCATATGCATAGATGTCGCCTATGACCCCACATATCTTATGAGACTATTTCCAAGAAGTCTTGTAGGAATTGCACTAGAGTGGTTTTCAGGTCTAGACTCTGGCATCAGATCTTGGGGTGAACTGGTTGAGAAATTTGTGGAGCAATTCTCCTTCAACATAGACCATGAAATAAATATAGCAACCTTGTGTCACATAATACAAGATGAAGGTGAAGCATTTATCGCTTTCTTCCAGAGGTGGAGGACTATAGCTAGTCGGTGTCCTATCGAGATACCTGAAAAATAAAAAGTTACTATGTTCCAAGAAAACCTTCATGTGAAACTACGAAGTAATCTAAGAGTACATTGTTGTACATCTTTTTCAGAACTAGTGGAAAAAGGGGTTATAATAGAAAAGGATCTTATTGAAAAAGGTGAACTTAAGACATCAACATCCAATAGAAATCCAATCGTGCAAAACATCCCCACTGATAGAAATAGATTTTGGTCTCACAACAAAAATGTCACCAATGATGGGGTAGTTGATGCTAAAACGATACGAGTAGGACCACTCATCACATTACAGGGACCTCACACTTTTCCCAACACACTTAATGTTGTCAATCAACCTCCTAACATGGTCCAAAATACTCAACATCCACAACAAAGGAGATTTCAAAAATGTGAGTTCACTCCCTTAGGGGAACCCATTGTGTCGGTATTCAAACAATTGTTACAACATAATCTTATACAACTGCATGAACCAAGACAATACGATCCAGGGCAATTTAAACTAGCTTGGTGGGATGACAATGCCTTTTGTCATTATCATAGATCTAAGGGACATAACCTACAAAACTGTCGACAACTGAAGAATATCATACAGGATCTTGTTGAAAGGAGAATTATTGAAGTTAGTGGACAAAAACAAAAGTCATCGAACACTGATCATCAAGTCTTTTCTGACCCACTACATGACTATGGGAAAGGAACTGTCCCCAGTTTGAGTACTAAGACCAATATGTCAGCCAACTATGCCAATATCAAGCATGATTATAATAGCAGCAAAATCATTCATCACCTTTGTGCTGCTGATGAGAATATCAATACCATTACTATCAATACCAATCCCAAGTGTGCGGTCAATACTCATCGTACTAAGTTCACTATCCAAGGACCTCCATTGCAACAAACACCACAACCTTCCAAGTTACAATATAACCTACTTGACTAGTTGGGGAAGACCCCAGCCCAAATTTCAATCTTCGAACTATTGCATATTTCCCCTGAGCATTGATTTGTTCTTGATAAAGCTTTACAGAACACCATGGTCCCTAATGACCTTGATTTCAATCATTTCCAGGAAATGGTGGGCTACTTGACCAATAATCACCATGCCACATTTTCTAAACAAGACTATGCAACTGAAAATATGAACCATAATGACCCTTTACATCTTAAAGTCCTTGTTGATGACACCAAAGTTAGATGAATTTTGGTAGACAGAGGAACAGGGTTAAATCTTTGCACTTTAAAACTAATTAAGGCGTTAGGTATCTCAAAAGCATGCATAGACACGACCAAAAGTATTGTCATTAAATCTTATGATGATGAGGAAAGAAAATCAAAGGGAGTGGTAACACTTCCTATCAGAATTGGTCATGCGGTGATGGAGACAAAGTTCCAGGTCTTGGATCTCACCCTTCCTTATAACCTTCTGCTAGGTAGACCATGGATTCATGCCATGAAGGTAGTCCCTTCCATGTATCATCAATGTCTTAAATTCCCTTACAATGGCACAGAGATAACCATAGATGGTGACCCGGATCCATTCCAATACTGCACCAATCTAAAAGAGGTCCCCCAATGCCAAGTGCCAATAAACCAAGAAGCTTCATCATCCAATCCATCATCCTATGTTGATCCATCTACGCTCACTCGAACATATATTTCTCCCTCCATACCTACCACTCCTAGGGTTGAGATCTGAGACAAAGGTTGTGGAGAGTATTACATGAAGACATCCTATTGTGTTAGCCATTTGATTCCTCCTAAGTTATATAGTTTATCTACATTAGATAGGAGACAATCTATGGTCACTATACACATTCCTCCCACAACAACTTTTACTAAATGGGGTGAATTAAGCAAAGAGGTTGTAGATACAGAAGATGTCACTTCCTGGTTGTATAAGGAAGATAAGGAGGAACCTCTCTCACTTGCTCACATTCCTATAGATCTATATGGTAAAGGTTTCAAAATTATGCAAAGCAAGGGATACGATGGATAGAGTGGGTTAGGCTTAAATCAAGATGGAAGGATTGAACCAATCTTTGTTTCTCAATGGCCAAAAGGAGTGGGGCTAGGGTTTCAACTGATTCAGATTGGTGTTCCTAGTACCACAACACCCTTAATTAAGGAAGTAAGTGCTTCGGAAGATCTTGAGACATCTCACGAACCATCAGACCAATATCATTGTGACTCCCCTGACTCTAACAACTATGAGTGAGATTCCTTATCCTCTACCTCTTCCATGGACCTTGACAAGCTATTTGGAGAACTTGACTTAATGTTAAGATCCTCCCCAAATCCATTGAATTCCTGTCCACCAAAGAAAATGACAAAGGAGGAGTGGTTTACACACTACTATTGGGAATCACTTGATCCTACCTCTTGACAACCTGATACATCTATTTCAAATAATCAAACCTAGGCATTATGCTCACCTATCAATCTCTAAGAGAAAATGGGATTTAGTACAAGACATTTGTGACCATATGAATAATTCAATCCTTACCTTGACCCCATTAAACTTTGATAACTCTAACGATGACATGCCCTTAGTCTATCCCCAACTCATTGATTGGGATCAACAAGACACACCCATCTTAGACATTTTTGAGAATGACGAAGCAATCGCTGAGTTCCTGGGATTACGAGAAGGCATACCTAATGGTGATCACAAGGCTGGTTTTACCATTGACTTGGACAACAAGGCATATTTTGGGGAATCCGTTCAACCCTCCAGTCACAAAATTGAGAAAAAGAATAAACAAGATAAAAAGGATGAGTCTCTAGGTGAAAACTGAAAGGCACCTTTAGACAATGAAAAAGTAAAAAGAAAGGACGCATCCAAAGGTGAAAACCTCTCTGAGGCACCTAAGGATGGAGGTTTGAACATTCTCCCCATTGCATAGGAAAAGTCACCCATGTTGGTTGAAGAATCGGTAGAAGTCAACATAGGCACAAAAGAGAATCCTCAACTGGTTTATTTTGCAGTGTCATTGACAATAGAAGAGCAGCCAGAGTTCCACAACTTCTTTTCACAGAGACAGATAAATTTTGCTTGGTCATATGTAGACATGCCAGGGTTGGATCTTGAACTTGTTCTACATCACTTGCCTTTACAACCAGGTGTCAAGCCAGTGAAACAGAAGTTAAGAAAAATGCATCCACATATTACTTTAGTAGTCAAGGCAGAACTCAAGAAACTGTTAGACGTTGGTTTCATATGATCAATCAACTATGCCGATTGGATCTCCAATCTTGTACCAGTCACTAAACTAATTGGGGGCATCCACATCTGCACCGATTTTAGAGATATCAACAAAGCTTGTCCTAATTATGACTTCCCTTTGCCCAACATAGACATGATAGTTGACATGACAGCAGGATATGAGATGTTGTCCCTTATGGATGGATTTTCAGGATATAATCAAATCAGAATTGCAACTGAAGACCAACCTAAAATGGCTTTCACTTATCCTTGGGGAACATATTGTTGGAATGTTATGCCCTTTGGACTCAAGAATGCTGGAGCAACCTATCAACATGCCATGACCACCATCTTTCATGACCTAGTACACACTCTTATGGAGGATTATGTCGATGATCTTATTGTTAAATCCAAGACAAGGGTAGAACATTTACAAGTTTTAAACAAGATATTTCAAAGATTGGAGAAGTATAAGGTGAGACTCAATCCTAAGAAGTGTGTGTTTGGAGTGAAGTCAAGAAAGCTGTTAGGTTATATAATCTCCAGACGAGGCATTGAAGTGGATCTAGCTAAGGTAAAAGCAATCATGGACATGCCTCCACCCACTAATCTTAGTCAACTAAGGACATTATAGGGAAGGCTGCAATCCATCAGAAGATTTATAGTGCAGTTAGCAGATAAGACACATCCTTTTCAACGTCTACTTAAGAAAGGGGTACCATTTGCATGGACAGCTAGGTGTGGAGAGGCCTTTCAACTGATTAAGGAATATTTACTCACACCACCAGTCTTAATGCCACATGTTGAAGGAAGACCATTGATTCTTTATATTATGGAAACCCATTCATCACTCAGAGTATTGCTTGCATAGAATGATGATGAAGGTCATGAAAGGGCAGTCTATTATATCAGTCAGACTTTGGTAGGTTATGAGCTCAACTATAGTACCATTGAACGTGCCTGTCTTGCAGTAGTATTCGCTACCCAAAAACTGAGGCACTATATGCTAAACCATCAAACAATGTTGATTGCTAAAATAGACCCTCTAAAATATCTTCTCAACAAGGCAGCATTAACAGGGCGACTGGCCAAATAGGTTATGATACTTAGTGAGTATGATATCCAATATGTAGAAAGAAAGGCTATTAAAGGAAAGGTCGTTGCTGATCAGTTAGCTGGCACACCAATATAGGTAGATCACCCATTAGTTGCAGACTTTCCTGATGAGTTTATATTTACAATGGATACAAACACCACATGGAAACTATACTTCGATGGCTCACATACAAATCATGGTTCAGGGGTGGGTATATTGTTTATCACACCACAGGGTGATTCCATCCCTAATTCATTCAAGATTGCATTTCCATGCACTAACAACATGGCAGAGTATGAAGCTCTAGTGATAGGGTTACATATGGCAGTCAAGTGGAAAATTAAGAATTTACAAGTGTATGGTGATTCTCAACTAGTAATCAGACAGGTAAATGATGATTATGAGACTAAGGACGAGAAGCTTGCTCCATACAAGTGTATGGCTGATAGCTTTAAAGAGTACTTTGACAAAGTCAAATTTCATCAAATACCTCATGTTTTAAATAGGGCAGCAGATGCTATGGCTACAATTGCATCACTTCTTGACATTCCTAACAACATGCCTAAGTTTGAGTTCTTGGTAGAACAGCTTTTGGTCCCAGCCTATGATATCCCAGATTCTGAAATGGTGTGTGACATTGTTGGTCCTGATTCCCCATGGTACAAAGAAATCTATGATTACCTTCATGCCGAAGTCATACCCACTGGCTTATCAAATAACCAACGTAGGACATTCCTCCGCAAGTTAGCCAAATACACCATCATCAAAGACACCCTATATAGACGTGCCTTAGATAATACCCTACTGAGATGTCTTGATTCTACTAAAGCACAAGCAACCTTGCATGGGGTGCATGAGGGTATATGTGGTTCCCATTCTAGAGGTCCTACCTTAGCCAAAAAGATTATGAGACTGGTTTATTACTAGCCTACTATGGAAAAAGACTCATATGTCTTTGTAACGAAATGTCGCCAATGCTAAGTTCATGGTGACTTGATACATACCCCAGCATAGGAGCTCTGTCCTATAACATCACCATGGCCCTTTGCCTAATGGGGACTCGACCTCATAGGTAAGATCCACCCCACATCATCTAATGGACACAAATTCATTATCACTGCCACTGAGTATTTTACGAAGTGGATTGAAGCCATTCCTATGACATACATTACTGGCACATAGATTTCTAAATTTATCCTGAATTATATCATTTGTCGGTATGGTGTCCCTCAGTCCATAATTATTGATAATGGTTGCCCCTTTAAAAATCAAGAAGTCTGCCATCTGTGTGAGGAATTTCACATTCACCATCACTTTTCCACTCCATACTACCCACAAGGTAACGGCCAAGCAAAGGCATCTAATAAAACCATCATTAAAATCCTCAAGAAGACTGTCAATGATGTTGGTCATGATTGGCATTTACAGCTTAACCCTACCTTATGGGCTTATTGCACAAGTATCTGTACTCCCATTGGTGCTACTCCCTATTCACTAGTATTTGGTTTTGAAGCTATTCTACCTATTGAGGTTGAGATTCCTTCCCTAAGGGTATCCTTGAAAGGCCACATTGATGATGAAGAGTACTGAGTATCGAGACTCCATGAGCTAGAATTCTTGGATGAGTGAAGACAAAAGGCACTAGACCATTTCCAAGCATATCAAAATTGTCTTCGTCATAGCTATAACAAGAAGGTCTTGAATAGAAACTTTGACATTGGTGACCTAGTTTTAATGGAGAACCTAAAGAATCAAGCAGAAAGAGACAAACCAGGAAAGTTTGAACCAAACTGGTTAGGACCTTATATTGTTATAGAAGCTTTTGGATCAGGAGCGCACCAACTCTCTACTCCTAAAGGGGAACCATTGTCCTCACCAATCAATAGTCTACATCTAAAGAAGTCCTATGCTTAGCTTCTGAGAGCCTTGTCTTATTTAGCAAAAATACAAAAAAATCAAAAAATCAAAAAAAATTGTTACCAAGGTGAAAACTAGCAAATAGGCATCTTGGTAACACAAAAAAAATTAGATAATCCAGAAAATAGTAAAGACAAATAATTCGTCCAATAGTGAAAACCACTTTGGTGGCGCTTTGGATAAGTACCATGGTGAAAACCTGGAAAACAAGCGCCGTGTGTAGTTGACTCTGCTCCTTTGTCTACTATTATTCTAATCTAGCACATCCATATGCATAGTCTGCATCCCTGTACATACTACCTATCCTTGTACATATCCCTTATCTTTCATATCCACTGCTTGTATATACCATTCATAATAAGTGGTAGTCTTTCCCATAACCTGGAATGATTAACATCAAGTGCATTTCATATCCCCCATATTACCCTATTCATAATCATTTGGTCTTATACTCGACTAGGGGCAAACACTTGACGTGTGTCATATTGATTCTTCCATTGGTTGTGTTGAAGACGTGAAAACCATAGAAAAATCCAAAAGCATCACAAAATGACCTGAGAAAACACAAAAACATTAGAAAACTTCAAAAAGACAAAAAAAATCAAAACATTTTAAAAATCCAAAAACAAAGTCAGAGTCAGTCGCACTTGTCAGTCTTTGTTGTTTGTTGAACTACGTTGCCTCTGCGACTGGACGTAGGCAAGGCCATCTGTCGATGTGCCCCTAAGGCACTAGGATAGTCCGTTTAGGTTTGTTTGTATAAAATCATAATTCAATCCATATGTCTATATGACAAGGTCATTGGTCGTGTCGAACTACAAGGTCTTTGCGTGTATAACGTAGGCAAGGCCATCGATCGATGAGCCCCCGAGGCTGCACTAGGTCAGTCCATTAGGGTTCATCACATTCACTTTCACACGTCTTTTATTTGTAGTCAGTCTTGTCAGTCAAAGTCAAGTCAAACTATGAAGTCTTTGCATATATAATGTAGGCAAGGCCATCAATCGATGAGCCCCTGAGGCCGCACTAGGTCAGTCCTTTAGGGTTTGTTGTCACACATAGTCAATTGTCAACACATCGTATCAAGTCATGTATCAATCTAGTGAACAAGTCAGCAATGTCTCTGAGTCAAATCAAACAACTTTCCAAATAAAACAATCAAAACAGATCAATTAATGTCTACTACAGGATGTGTCCTTCTTGGAAACAGACATTATCAAAACAATCAACCTATGTCTTATTCAGGATGAGTCATTCCTGTATAATCGACATTGTCAAACAATCAAACATTTCCTTACACAGGTTATCACATCAACGGCATCTAACTCAACGTCTTATATGACACATGTCTTTCTGAAACCAGGCTTAGACATGCATTATACAGATAGTCACAACATCAAAACTAGACTCACAGTCTTATTTGGTATGTGTATCTCCTGACATCAGGCTCTACCAATCAATCCTTTTATCAATCAAAAAAAATAAACAAACAGATCAAGTTTTGGAAAATATTTTATTGGCTTATTAACTTTATGGCTTATTTATCTTATCATTTATCTTGAATTGATGACTAGAAATTATGTTACTAGCTTTCGCAATGATGTCCCATAAAGGATTTAGAGAAGCAATGATGTATCAGAATTTTGTATTCTTTGACTGTTGTCTGTCGACTATTTTTTTAAAATTTGATTTGGGGTCATTTTACTAGTTTCCTCAAGGATGTCCCATGAAGGATTTAGAGGAGCGATGACTTCTCATGACCTGTCATAAGCACTCCATGTACATTACCAATAAAAATACATGCATTACATTACATTTGTTTAGCATCACATGTAGTATGCATTGTACACATAACATCATATTGCATCTCATAATTATAAATTGCATACATCATATAGAATCAACATCACATAGAATCCAAATTATCTCATTAGCTGCATAAACATCATAAAATACATATAATCATCCATCACATAGGCATATCATATAACCATCATAGGTATAAATAAACAACTGCATAATCAATTGATACAAATGCATATCATGAGAATCGTTGCCAAAATCATATATATATCACTCAATCATGTCACATCACAATGTCATAATGTATCAATAATACATGGAATCCCATAGGCTATAGAATCATAAAAAAATGTCTCGATGCATATTAAGCTGTGCTCCTATCCTGAACTACCACTGCTATCATGGCTGGAGTGCATAGATGAATTATGGCGGGAACCCGATGACCTATGAGCTGAGTGAGGCCTATCATATGGACCTGCTCTATGTGGCTACTCCACACCCTCTGTACTAACTGTCTTGGTATGGGTCCTAGTCTGTGACCTGCTGCTACGTGCCTATGAGAAATTGGGAGTTCATCTCTCTAGAGGAACCTCTGCCTCATATAGATCACGGTAATAAGTCTCTCTCTCTCCCCAGCTCTGACTAACTCTCTGGTGAAGGCGACTGAGGGTCTGGTACATAAAGCCCTGAGCTCTATAAATTTTTGCTTAGTCTCTTGTCTCTGAGCTATGGCCTGATCCCTGTCCATCACCACTCTGTCCCTCTCCATCTGATATGCATCCCTCTCGAACATAAAGACTCTCATTTTCTCCTCCAAGGATGCCACCTGTGCATGTAATGTGGTTGAGTTAGGATCTACTACCCTTGTGTCATCCTGTCTGGTCCTCGCTAGCCCATCCTCCTCCTCATCCAAATCCTCTAAGATCTAATCATGGATCTCTCTCTCATGATCATCATCCTCCTAGTAGACACCCAACAAGCCCAAGGCATCAATCTCTGCCTCCTCTCTGCCTACCTCCTCCCCTGTCGGGATATCTGGAATGGCCTCCTCTGTGGGCTGCTCCTCCTCTCTACCTATCACAACATCCATCTCCTCCCCTCCTCTTCCAATGTCTGGTATGGCCACATCCTCATCCCCTCATCCCTCCTCACAAATCGGTGACAATGGTGGCCCTCGTCCCCTCTAGCCATGTCTCCCTCTCCTGCCCCCTTGTCATCCACCTCGGCCATCATCTCCTCCATCACCATGGCCTCCTCCATCTCCCCGACCTCTACCTCTGCCCTGCCTGCCTCACGGACCTATCCCTCACCGCTCTACCGGTGCTGGCTGCTCTGGATCTGTCAATGGAATTGTTTTGTGTACTACCCACCACTAATTGTACTCCACTGTGGTCCCTGGGTCTGCTGGACCATCCCTCCATCCCCATGAAACTGCATGTAGTGCATCAATGTCTTCCTAGGTTGTGGCCACTAGAATCTCCGGACCCCATAGGGGAATCTCTCGCGATGACCTCGAGAACTCGATCCGTCCTCTCGGCACATCTTGTACCTCTCCAAACTGCTGCAGTACATGATCTGGAAAATGACACTTTATGATGTGGACATGTGACATTGTCTGCTTAATCAAGAACTATACCTATTGGCAAAATGGAAAATGCTCATCCTCTTCTAACCAATCTGCGTAGCCCAAGTATGGTCTCCAGGTAAACTGAACCATTGTGTCTATGGCATGCCTGAAATAACCTATATCTCCTATGTGCGGCTGAGTGTTCACCCCCACATAATGGAAGGCGTATGGAGCTCCAGGTGGTACATCTATTGTCATCGGTGGCTGGAAGATCACGATGTGTTCCCACGCCCATACCATCATGAGCATGGTACCACAACTCATAAACTATGCCTCTCGGTAGGCAATATCATGCAAATGAAAGTATAACATCCCAAGGAGATAGGGACCCCATGCATATACCTCTCATCTCTCTAACATTCCTACTAACATCTCCCCCCACCCTACGGGAAAACCATGACCTCGATAGTCAGGAAGCACTATACCACCTATCAAGGTACATACTAAACAGTCTAGCTGCCTATACCTCTGAGCTAACACATGCCACCTAATCTCATAGTGGTCGAACCCTAACTGTCTGATATCTGTGTGTGGATAGTATCTGCACATCTCAGCCGCACCCCTCTGGGTATCATACCTCACTTCTGTGCCTCTAATGGGAATTCTGAGTATCTTGTATACATCCTCCAATGTAACAGTGGCCTCTCCGGTCAGCAGGTGAAACGAGGATGTCTCTGAGTGCCACCACTCACATAGTGCTGTCAATAAACCCCGATTTGCCTGAATCTGGGGCATGTCTGTAATGTGAAGGAGACCAAGGTGCCATAGGAAACATCACTCTGCACTCTGCAAGTTGTCCCTGAACCAAAAATTCATCGGTCTCGACTCTCGTGTATATACTATATCCAACACGACTTGCAATGGCATTATACATACCTCATGTCAACCTCAAACATCTCTTCTAATGCAAACTGACTATCACTAACTGCTATTCAAATGCATCATTGTTTTGCAAATGAGTCATTATTTATCACATGCGTCGTTCTTTCACATATGCAGTGCATAAAATACATATGCGTCATTTCATTAGACACATGTGTCATTCTTTTTCACATGCGGTTAACTATATCACATAGGCAGTGCACTATAACATATGTGTTGAAATAAAATTGAATGTGTCAAAGAAAATGCAAATGCATTGCATAGAAAATAAATGCGGCTATTCTACATGCAAATGCGATGTGAATTATCCAATGCAGTTCATAAACCTACACATGCGTTGAAACACAGAAAACTACATGAAGTGTTTCGCGTGAGTTTTCAAATGTGGTCTTTCGCATGCAGATGCATCTTTTACGCAAGCACATGCGGTGTTTTATTAAAATGATGCATATGTAAAACTTGAATTAAATGCATAAAATTACGCGCAAATGAAAAATTTCAAATGTCAAGTTTAGGGTACATACCGAGGGGTCTGCGTCGGCTAGCCTCTGGAAGGTCTGGATCCTATAAGCTCGATGATGGGTGTTTAGAAAAGGGGACATCGTTGCTGTGAGTGCAGAGCAAATTCTCAATTTCCAAAGCTCGGAGGGTGCAAATGAATTGGATATTACCCCAATTTCTATATATACCTAGGGTTTTGGTGGCATTCTTTCCTACTGGCCGCGTTAACTTCCTATTTCAATCAACCTGTACCCGTCCCTAACATTTCCAAACTCAATTCTGTCGGATCCACTACCTTTTTGACTTTCCAATGGACTAATCAGGATCATTTCCAAATTTTTTTGAACTTTTTCAAAAATTTGTCAATTCTCCCAATGGGGCATACCTTCACCTGTTTTATACTGGGGCATATTTCTTATTGATTTTCTTTGACACAACGCCTAAGTGACATTGTATCAAAGAGGAGAAAATGTAGACACCGAAATCTGGTTCAAGCCTATGACTTCAATATTCTTCATAATTTGTATTCTTCATGGTCATGATTAAATAATGTCAATTATTTAATTATTCTCTATAGTCTTCATTTCTTCTATTAATTAGATAATCTTAATTATTTAATTAATTCACACTTTTCTTTATTCCATCTGATTAATTAAATAAACGCTTTTTATTTAATTATGTTACTAATTAACCTTATCCTTCTTCTTCAATTAAATAAATTCTTATTTAATTTACATCTATCATATTTCAACTATAATTAAATAAATTCTTTATTTATTTAATTATTCATTTAAATCCCTTCATCACTTAATTAAATGAATCTTATTTATTTAATTATTCTTTAAATATCAAATCTTGAATTAAATGAATTATTTAATTCATGAATTCTATTTTAACGCATTCCTCTATATTTAGATAAATTGTGAGTTATCTAAGTATTCAATTTTACTCGACTCAAAGATCTATTTTAATCGCTTAGTTAGCTCTTGATTTAATGTCTGAGTGGCGTTCTCGAGTAATCTCTTTGTCAAATCATTCAATCATCCAATTCTAACTCATTTGTGTGTACATGCAGATTAATTAAATATTCCTATTTAATTAATTAAACCTTGTGCATGCATTCGAACAAGAGTTGCTTTAATCAATCTTTATCTTTGTCATGCAAAGATAATTCTTCTGTTTTCGAATACCAAACTTGAAGATTAAATCATTTATTTAATCTTTAATTCTATTTCTAATTTGTATCACTCATGTCACTACTGACAGTTATCAGAATGCATGACTAATCTGTCAATCTCAGTCGTTCGTTGATCTTTCGATCTTGGCCTGTCGTTCGAATAATCAGTTTTATATAAATTGATTTGCCATTCTTCATTCCAATCTCTCTCGAAAACTCACGAAATCTTATGACTTTTGAGAGCACATATCTTCAATCTTCGATGTTTTGCTAAATCTTTATCATAGGATATACTTGCACGAACTTATGAAAAATCTGAGGGCAATTATGCTACTATAAGCAAAATGGAGAAGAGCAATTGAGATGAATCATGGAAATATGTACAAATTTGGTGAGATTGTTCTAGTTTTATTTACGTTTTTTGACTTTCCTTTGTTCTTTGTTGCTTAGCATTAGATTGCATTTAGATTTATATTGCATGTTTGCTCTTAATCTTTGTCTTTTGTACATTTTCTTGGCGTTACAAACACTGTCAAAGTGCATTGCGGTAGCAGAGTTTGGGACTTTTTGGCCTCCAATGATGCAGTTTGAAGTTTCCAAATAGCAATGCATTTGTTGTTTTAGGTATGCAAACTCCAAGCAAGATCTCGATTTTTTACAAAACTTGACACGATGACCTTTTTGATGCAGAAGGACATGGATCTAATCCATTCACGACAGCACAGGTCCTCAATTTTAAGCAAATTGACTCAGGATCCCAGTTTGCATGAGCTGTTGTAGGAGCACCTAGGAGTGATTGGGCTCTGGTACGTTGCATATGCCTTGGCCATTTGGACACACCTTGGCATGATGATAGCATTGGTAGAGTGTTGACACAGTGAGACGTCCTCATTTCACTTCCCTATAGGCGAGGCGACAGTGACCCTAGAGGATGTGTGGCGTATTCTTTGATTGTCGATCCATAGAGGGTCATCTATGATGTGGATGCAGGGACATAGGCCTATTATGATGTCATAGGCCTAGATGAGATGATTTTTTCAGAGGGATAGATCAAGTTAGAGCAGTACAAGGGAACAATACTGACATTCAGATTGATCATAGCCATGATCATTTTAAGACTTGTGGCACCAGATTGGCGCGGCCAATATTTTAGCCTAAGATGGGGTCTTTCCTGGGAGCAAATGCTCCAACAGAGAGAGTACTTTGCCTAGGGGCTAATGATTTTGGCCTCCCTCTGCCATGATCTTCATAAGTTTTCATACTGTGATAGCAGGGCTATCAGATCAGGAGTTACACTACTGCACATCTGGGCCTGGAAGCACATTGTAGTGCTCCACCCATGAGACACACTAGTTGACATGGAGCTAGATGACCCAGTCATCTGGAGATATAGGGGTGGATTGAAATTTACTCACACAGGGGTAGCTGGCATCCGTCAATAGCAGAGGTCACTGATGAGAAGACCTTTTTCACTTAGAGGCCTTGGCTCGGCATGCCTGCTTGGTATGATGATGTTCAGCAACTCTTCTTTGCCAGACGGGATAGACTGATGCAGGGCAGGGAGCACACAATGATAGTGTGCTACCTGTCGAATTGGGTTGCTCGACAGTTTGGGGATGCATAGGACTGACCCAATGACCAGTACATGGCCATCTTTGCATGTATCACAAGGGAGATGACATGGGATCACACAATCCCTGCATATGAGGTAGTTGACTCTTTCAGATAGCTGGTGGCCAAGCCATGGCCATACGATCAGGGACTAGCAGACCAAGGGATGACCCAAGAATACCGAGATTGGTTTCATCCTCATGTTAGATTGACAATACCTGGTGCATAAATATCACGGAGGAGACCCAGTGGTTGATCAGCAAGGTGGGGGCAAGGGTGAGGAGGCAAAGGAGATAGGGATGGTGACGGAGATTACAGCAGGGTCAGAGGAGGAGGTGGACCACCTCTATAATATCTAGAGCAATAGCTCGAGTAGCATAGGGATCAGAGGGATGCCCCTAGAGAGGAGCATCAGGATCAGCCCAGGGATGGTCACCAAGACCAGGATAGGCAGTGGGACCCATCAAGAGATGGTCACCAGGACCAACCACCAGTCCAGCCAAACCTGAGGGATGGTCATATTTTACAGTTACATGCTCAGATATAGGTGCTTACCACAAAGAGGGACCAGGTGAGATAGCAGGTCTTGGCCCTGACAGCTGAGCGAGATCAGGTCATCCAGCAGCAGTAGGTCATTGAGTTGTAGGAAGTGCAAGAGATGGGTCATCAACAATAGCTAGAGAGTATGGTTGCATCCTCCTCCAGGAGCATAGATAGAGTCACCACCTACCTTTTCATAAGTAGGCGAGTTTTGATTCTAAGATCTAAATGAGCTTTTTTTTATCCCATCGGAGTTCTTATTCAATTAGGTGAATGAGTAATTACACAAATGTGAATGTCTATGACTCTATAATGAAAGGCCTAGATTGACTCTTTAAATGGATAGGTTGAAACCAAATTCTTCCTAAGTTAGTCCCCAACAGAGTTTCCAATCTTTTAGGTCTCAAAAATGTAGGTTGTAAATCCTATGAGGATGTCAGGTTCTATGGTCAGAATTAAAACATTTTTGGGCTAATGAATGGAGTTAACCTAGGTGGATGATGACTCCCTACACTTCAGGCTCTACTAAAACTAGGCGGGTGAACCTTGATGACTGAAGCAGATTTAAGAAAGTTGTGTAACTTAGTTGGATTTAAGGATCTATCCACAGTGGCATGAAATGTGGAATAGATGACAATTAATAGCTACTCCTACTCCTATAGCTGAAATTTGAAATGTGAATGTATGAATAAGATTTTATTTGATTTTGTAATCAAATAAGTATGACTAGTGCCTAATTCTATTGGGTTAATGGAGTCAAGAGGTGAATGATATGTGAATTAATTACTAGCTACAATTCAAATTTTTTGGCACTTGTGACTATTTATATCTTGTATAAACATGCAAAAATGTAGCTATCAAACTCTTCTTATCGATCCAAATGATTCTTTTCAGGTTTCTATGATCAACTAATAGGGAGTTTTAATCCTTTTGAAGGAACCAGTTAACTGAATCACACAAAAGCAACAAGTGTGCCATGAAAAATCAAATATACTTTTGATTTGAATAACAAGATAGAATCAAATTGGAGATAGTATGATAATTTTATCGATTATAGGGCTCCTCTTATCGATCCAAATGATACTCCTAGATTACTGTGACTTATTAAAAGGATTTTTAATTCTTTTGAAGAAACCAATTAATTAAACCACGCAAGAACAAGAAATGTGCCTTGATAAATTGAGCTTGATAGACCAATTTAAATAATAAGAAAGCATCCAGCCAAGTAATTGTATACTATCAACAAACAATTGACACCAGAATTTAGCCAGCCAGTTAAAAATTCTCCAATGTATTTACTTCAAAAAATGGTACATTGTATAATAGAAGTCTTTTTATGTTGTAAAGTATATATTCTTATATTGTTGCTACTCTATTGATAATCCTATTGCTACTCTATTGATAATCCTAATCTAATATATTTTCAATCAAGCCTTAGTTTCCTTTATATATGTGGGAAGCTACAAGCTTTAGGCCTTTACAAAATTTTCATTTTTTATTAACTAAAATGCTAACAAAGTTTTGTATTAGACATAAACAATAAAATTGAGAAGTTCGTAAATAATTTGTAATGCACCACAATCCGTTAATCTTCATCAGGTACCTGTGATCACTGAAGATTTGTTCAAGGTCCATACTCCATGATAATGCATTAGATAATTGCGAGACTTTGATTTCCCCTACTTCTCACTTTGTTCGAGTGATAAACAAATTAACCTTAGATAGGTGCTCAATATATCCTGTTTTAGCATACATATCGGTGTTGCTAATCATATCTTTCATGGCATGTTCGAGAGTAAAGATCCGCTCCAATTGTATATGTGCCTTCTCCATTATTCTTTCTTAATTATTGATTTCATCAAGGACCACCAGTAAATATTGAGTGATTTCATTATTCCATACATCCTACTCCTTCAACTCCCCTTCATCATCAAAGAATTTTGGTAAAGCCATAATCAAAGACTAGTTAAAATCACCAATTTCTTAGGTCAATATGGTGTGGAAATGGTCATGCATCTTCATCAACTCTTTGTACTCCTAAAACACATGTTCACCAGTATTCTCTTTTGCTTTTATTTGTTCCTTTATCTCCTCCATTTGTTGTGTAATCTATTATGTTCTCGGTAAGCTATAAATGTCTTGTTGTGGATAATCCAAACCTTATCAGTTTTCTTGAACATATTTTCAAATATTTTTCTTACCAACTTTCAACCCATTTTGAATTTAGTATTCTTTAATTCCTTTCTTAATTCTTCATGTTTTTGTTGAATTATTTCATACTTTCACTTCCAATACGTGGTTTCAAACATAGCTTCAAGTACCTTTCTTTCACAGTCTACCAATGGAGAATAAAGGCCAGAGGAGGAAGGCGACTTATCTCTATAATTAATCACTTCTTGTTTTAATCTCTCACTTTTAGAAACAAGCTCCTTGTTATCTCTTATCAATTTTTCAATTTGAGCCTTAGTGAATTCAGCAACATTGACATTTAATTCAGCTATCTCAATAGGATCTCCCACTCATTGTACTAAGAGATAACCAAATACTTGATTGGGGTTATCAATAAGTGTGAGCCTCTTCCCTAGTGGGTATAGAGCCCAAATCTATAAAGTAGCATTATCTGGATTATACCCTAAGCCAATATAAATCTTATCACTAGCTTCATCCGTGAGCTGCAAGGTTTTATTTTCTCTTCTCATGAAATTGTCAAAAACTATAGTTGAACTAATATCCCATCTTGGGGGAAGCATGACCCCAACCTCCTATAGCAGCTCTTGTCCTCTTTTAGGGGTGATATTTTTCATTTCATTGTCAACTTCCTCTTGTAATTCTTTTAGAGCATCATCTTCTTGCCTAGGGTTAATTTCTTTCATTCTCTCTCTTATTATTTTCCCTTTGTATTCATAAATGAATGACTTAAACTTTGGGGTTTGAACAAAAGCGTCATCTGAAATGAACTCTTGACTCGCATGATGTCTCACATCATCAGAGAGTTTATCTGAGGCTTCAAATGACACTATACTCCTTTTTGGTGGTAATTCATATTGCAGGATGGTAGGAGCAGTTATTTGTGCAACCTCATCCTCCTCTTCAATGTCATATTCAACTGTAATGGGAGTTTCAATTAAGAAATTAACATATGAGGTGGGTTGTGGTGATGCATGACTTAAAGGCGCTATATTTTCAGCTTGTTTCCTAGAACAAGCACCTCTTCTTTACTCAAAGTCTATGAGAGCTACATCCTTGGTCAATTCTTCTTCATGTAGAATCAATTGCCCAGCTCTTTCCATATGGTCTTGTATTTCATGAAAGGCTTTTGAATATAGTGTGTTATGGCTTTCTCTCCATGCCCCTACCATCATTACCATGTTATATGTTGCCTTTATTATCGTTGCCTGAGATTCATCATAGTTTCTGATTACATCATCTACAAAGAACTCATGCTCATATCTTTTCAACTTCTATGTCATTTTGGCACTATGAATGAAATGTTCAAGATCAAAATTTTCCCTCTTATTTCCTTGTGGCATACCATAATAGTCTATCTTGTTGGCAACAAAATTGTATCCCTTTTTAGAAACAATAGTAAAATCACCAAAACATAGAGTTGAAGGCATAAGAGATTGCTTTCCATAACTATTAAGATGCATATAATCTGAATAAGCCAACTACCTTACTATCTCTAAATATGCAATCCAGTCAGGAACTATTTTAGGCAAAAGGAATGGAGCTGCCTCAAACCCATACACTCTGATCATAGTGCAATCCTCATAGATGCACTAGTCTCCCCAATTGTGGTTTACCTTTCATGTTGGGTTTTTCTCTTTAGGTCTAAGAAATCTTTGTATTTTAGGGGACAAATTATAATCACAATGATGACCAAATAGTTTGTATAAGGGCTTCACAAAGTGTTCTTCAAAGTACAAGTAATGAGACCTCCACATCTACTATCCCAAATTAAAGTCCAAATTAGTACTAGCCTTATGTTCTCACCTTCATCCAAATCTTTAATTCTTAGTTCTTCTCCCTAAATCCCCATGGATTGTCCTTCATTCAAGATCATGTACATAAGCAAAGAATATTGTCTGAAATTAATTGCATCACTATTTTTCTTTATTGAAGCAAGTGATGTGTTTATAATTTCTGCCAGGTATTATGCATAGTCAAAAGGTCTAGCATCTTGGTTATCAACATCTACAACTAAGATCATAGGGGCTATAGCCATTTCAATAGGAATATCTATTTCCAATACTTTTCTAGCTGAGTAATATGTATATTGATAATATTCTTCAAATAAATCTACAGAAAAAGGAGGTCATTCATTACTTGAAAATATTTTGAGTTGACCCCCTATGTCTTAGGGTCTATGTAAAGGCAACTTCCATCTTTTATAGTTCATGTCCATGGTGCATAATTCTTCCAAAATATCTATAATTCTAAGTGGCATTTTCATCGATGTATCCAATTGAAAAACCATAGCAATATAATGTCTGGTGATGGGGAGAAAGTGTGACCCATCATGCGAATGAATAATCCTAGTTTTGGGGTTATACATTTTTTTCAAAATCTTGATTAATTCCACATTGATAAACACATTAGGCATCATGAGATTTCCTAGATTCATATTCCATGGGTTTGACACAAGCTTATGCATATATTTCTTTTTGTAGTGGTATATGAATATGTCATATCCTCATTGTGGAGTCCATACATCTCCTAAATTATTGTGTTTATCTTCTAATTTCTTGCAGCTGAAGGATTTAACTGGGTTGTTCATCTATATTTTGGTCCAAAATCGGGTCATTGTTCGATTAAATCTTGGTTTATTGGTCTCGTCTCTATTTTTTGTCTTTTCACTTTGGGTTTCTCTAGTGTTCCTTCCATGTTTTAAAACCCTAGCTCTACTACAATTCAAACAAACTTTGATAAAATATTCAACTGAGTCTTGAGTACTTACTTGAACCAGTGTCTCCTTTTCTGAGCTTCTCACTATCACTCGATCTCTCATCCTCAACTTTCAGCTTCAATTCATTAAGATTCTAATATCTTACAAACAAGATATATTAAGATTTGGCACACTTCTATCGACTCTAGTTCATAAATGTTGTCCCTGCCAACTTTCTAATTGATGGTGCCATTAATGTTAGTTGTCTCTTCGAAAGCCACACCAGTCATGTTAGCCAGGTGAGAAATACTTTTCTGTTGTGTCAAAGAGACTTTATTTATACTCTCATCAATATCTTGTTCTCCCTTTAACAAGCTTGTGCCCTTGTTTTCTTTTCAGAATTTTGAAGAGACATATGATTACTTCTCTTCGATATCATATGGTATTTCTAAAAACTTTACCTTAGGTTTTACCACTTTTCATATATTCTTTCCTTCTTAGTTCTCAGATTTTTGGAGAGACTTGCAACCATCTCCCTTTGCTATTTCAATGTCCCTTCGATAATCATCTCCCCATTGTTTATCAAAGTTTTGGAGAGAAAAGATTTTATTTCTCTTCAATATCATACCTCGAAATCATTCCCTCATTGTTACTTTGTTGCATTCTTTGTATCTCTCATCTCATTTTCAGAGTGATCGAAGAGGCTTTTATCAATGTCCTCTCGATATGAGCTTGTCTCTTCAAATTTTTTTCTCAACTATTTTTGTAGTGTCAAAGAGACTTTTACATTTCTCAGCCCGATATTTCAATGTCTCTTCGAAGTTGTTACTATGTCTGCCAAGTCTTGGATTTTCCAGTTGTCCATTATCTATTGCATCAATCAGTTATGTCTGACAGATGTTTTTTTGTTTCTTGAATGCCAAAATAATTTAGCATATTTAAAATATTAATATTTCTTTGACACCCTGCATTTCGGTTTATCAGAGAGACTAGCTATCTCTGAAACACTTCAATGTGTTTGAAATATTCTTTTTTCGTTTGTTGAAGAGACTTTAGAATATGTCACTTTGAAGAGTGGTGATCTCCTCGATATTTTGTGTTGGCTTATTTTGTTGGTTTATCGGAGAGACCGCAGTGTAGCTCTCTACAAAATGGCATTGTCTCACCAAAATGTGTTTCAAGTGATGGACTTAAAGGGATGTTAAGGTAGTGGCTATGGGGAGGGTGATTTTGAATAATATTTTAGTGGAACAGATTTAGGGAGATTATTATTATGGCAATTCTAAACTTATTAGGAAAAAATGATAGTTTCTGAGGTGGTGTAAATTTAATGGCTATATAGATGTAGCGAGAAATAGTGAAAATTTGAGGTTAAATTTTTGGTTCTAACACTCAATGCTCTTCTTCTTCTTTTGTTGTTGTTGTTTCCCCACCTGTTGCTTCATCTCGCCCCACTACGACATCATTGTATTTTGCTCCTAGCTAATTGCTAGAGAATTTGATGGTGCCCACTTGGCAGAAGCCCAAGTGTCTGATGTTTGAACTTCTCATCTTACCCACGATGCCTTAGCCCGCTAGATATGGTAAGAGGCGGTGATAACTTTAAGAACCCCTCCTCAACAAAGGTGTAAAATCCTAGCGAATCTTTTATACTTCCCACAAAAAATATTAATTTTATTGGCAATTTTTTTTCATTTTTTGAGAAAAAATAATAATCTCAATTGGCGAATATTTTGTAATCACTAGAAGTCTGTGGAAAATCCTAGCAACTTGCAATTTTTTTAAAACCAATAAAATATTTTCATTGGCAATTAAAACCTATTTTCAAACCAATAAAATATTTCCATTGGCAAATTAAACTTGTTTTCAAAACAAAAAATATTTTGGTTGGCGATTGAAACTTTTTTCAAACCAAAAAAATATATTTTTATTGGTGAATTGAACCTATTTTCAAATGAATAAAAAAAGCATTGGTGAACTAAAAATAATCTCAAACTAATAAAAAATTCCAGTGGTGAAACAAACTAGTATGCCAATAAAAAATCACAGCATGGATGGCGAAAATATCAAATGCTACAATTACATATTGTTCTATTTTGGGAGAAATTTTTCACACATTGAAATTCCTTCATAAGGTGTCCAAAATGGGAACAAGTGTCAACATATTTATTATGTCTGAAGCCAGATCTCAACGCAAATTAATATAACCCACAACCATTCGATGAATTTTTGATGGACGGCTATAGTTGCATTTCGGAAGCAAATCTCTGAAGCACTAGGCTTGCGAATTGAAACCTCTGGAATAAGACTAGAACGGTTAGATGCAGACACGTGGTAAGATCACAACCCATCGTTCCTTACCTTCATATTTCCCATCTTAGTAATTGAAATAAACAACAAAAATTTTCTATGATGGCACGATATAAAGGAGAAACTTGTGTTCATCTCGTTTCGCTGAAGTGGAACCAAAGAACGAAAGATCTTCAGCAATAAGAGATATGAAAGGAAACAAGCATATCGCTCATTGTAGAAATGTGACATGGAAACTATAGACATTCAAATTATCCTAATTGATATCGCACACTTGATTCTGATTCACTAACACCAATTCTTCCTTAATCACTTCTTTACTAACCAATTAATTGAATAATTCTTATTTTAATTCATCAAGATTCTTCTTTAAATTGAATAAATCAACTTTATTTGATTAAATCTAATACTCTTCTTTTAATTAAATAAATCATTTTATTTAATTAAATCATAATGTTCTTCTTTTGATTAAATAAATCATTTTATTTTATTAAATCTTAAAGTCATCTCTCTTAATTAAATAAATCAACTTTATTTAATCATTTCCTAATGTTCTTCATTTAATTGAATAAATCAAATTTATTTAATTAAATCACTAATCTCCCAAATATCCTCTCATTTGATTTAAATAAATCTAAATATCTAAATCAAATGTCATATCAACTAAATTTCATTTAGGTTAATTAAAACCTAATTAACTCCTAACACTAATCCTCAAATCCTCTAGCTTTTACAACTTGCACATATAAATCAATTTATTTGATTTATTAATTCCTCTATTTCCATTCAAATGTGGCATATTCTTAGAATATTCCACCAATTTGAAATCTCCCTCCCAAAGGACTTTTTTCCTCCAACATGGCATTTAAGACTCTTACATGTCCTTTTTCTTGAGCCAACTTGGCATTAACTCCTCTTACAACTTTTCTTCCACAAGCCATCTTTTGAATTTCAAATTTCACCTACATGCATTTAACATGCACATTGTTCAAAATGTGCTCTACTCTCCTTCATTAGCATGTTGACAAGTGGCACAATGTCATTGGTTCAAGTTTAATCCCACATTCTTCCTATTTCTCATTCCTCCATCATTCTTTCCTATAAATAGAGGGCTTCTCTATTGATTTAGGATCCACAATTTTATGCAAGATTACTATCTACAGATTTGAGCAAGTTCATCCACATTTTCATTCAATTTTTCTTAGATTTCATCATCCATAGCTAGGTTATTGACAATTTTCACCAAGGAAAACAAAATCATCATCAATCTTTGCAAGGAATTGGGAAAGGGCTTCTTTCCACATCAAAGAAGCACCAATTCCCCCATGGGATGCTAGTTTGAATTTTTTGAATAAGATTTCATTAGCTTCTATTGGATATTTTATTTTGTTTTCTTGTTCATTGTGTTTGAATGAATTTCATGGGAATGTTTGTTATAGACTTGTTTATTGACTAATGTTTGATTGTTTGATCATGTTGGAGTAGGTCTAGACCAAGCATTCATAGAGACCAAACACCTTCTGCGATGTGCGATACAAGAGAAAATCAAGGCTCATCAATCATCATGTTAATGAACCCGATGGGTTGAAGGATTTTGGTGATGAGCGATACAAGAACTTAAGTGGTAGAAATATGCACATGCATAAAGTTTGTTTTAAAAGAGGGACTGCCTAAGAAGAGCATAGGAACAAGGATTAAAAACTTAAGAATGTTTTACGCAAAGGATGTAAAGGCAAAACAACGCTGAATTATCAACCTTATAAAATGATAAAATAATAAATGTTTGAAGTTTCATTCTAGAAACAAATGTCTGAAGCTCTAGACTTGCAAATTCAAACCTCTAAAACAACACTAGAACCGTTAGATTTCCAAAAATCAATGGTTGACATTCTAAATGGTGGATATAGACCTGCACAAACACAAACAAACAACACAATATTAGTTCATTATGCAAATCAAAACCATCATTCCCCATAAGATTCATTTAAAACATGAAGAACAAGAAATAAAGTAAAGAGCACAAATGAAAGCCAAGTAAATCTTATTCAAATGCTCAAACTCTCAATCCCATGGGGGAATTGGTGTTATTTTGATGTGGAAAATAGCCATTTCCTAATTCCTTGCAAGCTTATTGATGATCAATGATGCTCCTTGATAAAATTTGTCATAACCTGGCTATGAAATTGATGAAAACTATGAAACTTGGATGAGGATGGATGAAATTGCTCAAAACATGAAGATAATGACTTTGCATAAGTTATGGATCAAATGCCTAAGATTGTGGATCACAAATTAGTAAAAGAGTCTTCTATTTATAGAAGAGAATGATGGAAGAATGAGCAAAAAGGATGAATGTGGGATAAAATATCAACCAATGACAAAATGTCACTTGTCAACATGTGAATGGATAGAGGTGGAGCACATTTTGATGAATGTACACATAAATTACATTAGGTGGAATGTGAAATTAGTGAAGTGGCATGTTGGAGGGAGATGAAAGAAGACTTAAATGCCACTTGGCTCAAGAAAAAGGACATGTAAGAGGCCTTTAATGCCTTGTTGGATGGACAAGTCCTTTTGGGAGGGAATTTTCAAATTGGAGGAATATTCCAACTTGATGCCTTTTTTGAATGAAGTAGAGGAATTTATAAATCAATTAAATTGATTTTCATGTGCAAGTTACAAAATCTAGAGGATTTGATGGATTAGTGTTAGGATTAATCATGATTTGATTAATTTAGATGAAGATTTCGCTAATTTGACATTTTGACTTAGATAGTTGGATTTAAATAAATCAAAATGAGAGGAATAATGGATATTAGTGATTTAATTAAATAAATTTGATCTATTCAATTAAATGAAGAACTTAAGAAGTTAATTAAATAAAATTGATTTATTTAATTAAAGGGATGACTGTAGGATTGATTGATGACTGTTGATGCAAAAATTTGCAAGCAACATCCTTATGGGAAAATTAGCTATTGGGGGACTTGTGTGTGTAGCTAAGTGACCTTTGGTATTTTATCGAAGCCGGATCTTCGATTTTTAATGGGGGGAAGAAAAGGGAAAGAAGATAAACATAAAATAAACATATCTAAGCTAAGGCGATGCGCCAGATCAGTAATGAGATAAGTAAGCACATTGTAGAAACAAAGGCTCAGGTAGTAATTAGCATATATCAAATAGACAATTCCCAGTACTGCAAACATAAGAATATCAAACCATTTTACATAATATAACCCATTCAGCATAAGCTAACACAAAAGAGTAGCAACATGATTTTTATTATACTAAGATTAATAAAGATTATAAAACCTTGAAATAGATGTTCGTATATTTCATAAAATGCAAGCACAATTTAATGTCCTAGCAAATGCTTGAAAACAAAGAGGCCAAACAGAATGTCACAGTCTGCAAGTTCAGATTTAATATGAAACACTATAGAGGCTAATTCTCAACGCTAGGAAATTTTTTCCATCTAATAACAACCACAAAATGAAGAAAGGGATGCTTAAATAAACCAGCCCACTGCCTGGAGGCTCCAACAAGAAAGATGCTCCAATGAAGTCACCAACGAGAAAGATTCCCCTACGTTGACACCAATAGAAAGATGGAAAGATAGCATACCAACAAGGACATTCTGAGGAGAGATGGGCCATACAGCAACAAGAGGAAAGGACACGCGACAAGAAAATGGAAACAATTGCAACAACCATTGAACAAAAACAATAGACCCCCGAACAATTGCCATGCAGGAAGCTCCTAGAAAAAGTAACTGTGGTGTGGGCCCCATCTGAACAGAAAGCAGGTGGAGGCGACGTGTTAAGCAATCAGAGCCCAGTAAAAGGAAAGAGAAGCATCTTGAAGGGAAGCTCTAATAGGATGCCATGTGGCAGAGGTCAAAAAGCTGCGAGCGGTATCAAAGAAAAAGGTGAAGCCACAAAAGGAAAAAGGACCACGAAGGAAAAGAGCGGTGCGTGAATAAATATTCACAGCTTGGCGACTCATAGGGACATTTCTCCCATAGAATGAGAAACTCTAGATCATGGTCTCATAGACCAGTCCTACCTCCCAGACTAATTGTTCACAGCTTGGAGAGGGCAGCCTGAAGGGATGTCCAGACCTCATCCGATGGTGCAGAGAGAGTGTGCAAGTTTTCAAGAGCGACGTTTAAATCAATAATTTCCTTAAAAGGCAATCCACCAAATATTTTCACCTTGGACTCAAGCTGGAAGAAAAGTTGCACCAACTGATGCACCATGTTCTTGATATTGGCGGCAGTCGGAGGCTAGTCGAAAGACTAGAATACAGATAAATCTTGTTTTTTCTCCTTAATCCTCTCAATGATATGTTCTATGTCTGCCATTGTTTGGTCAACCAAGAAGGGCGATGGAAGTCCTGGCTAAATTAGTCGGGAAAATTTAGCCCACATATCATAGGTAATTTGAGTCAACTTTTCTCTACACTCACCGACATGTTGGATGGCTTCATGCATAGAAATGAGAACATTCACGCTCATGGTCGTCATTGTTCAATCTTTAACCCCCACACTACTCAACGCCTCATTGGAAGCTATATACGATTTTCTCAACAATTTCCTGGCCTTCAGAACTCTATCAGAATTCATTTCTTGCACCCGAACAACATTGTTTCACCAACCACCCCTCATAAGTTGGTAGCATGCACCATAAATTTGAGAGTGGGTTGCAAGGTAAGGCATAGTGACTTAACCTTATCTAAGTATGATGCATGCAGTTCTTTGGCTATCTCCAGCGAGTTCATTTGGGAAGAAGGAGGCTAGGATCTCAAAAGGTCCACCTCCATAGCCTTGCTACTCAATTCTACTTTCAACTCCATAATGCTTCCCTCCAGGACTGAAATTTGATTCCTTAGAGCAGTATTTTCTTCCTCCTCCTTCAAGGCTAACTTAGTCTTTTTTTGCTTTTATGTTTCCTGCTCCAATGCAGCATTCATTTCATTTACCTCATCATTGGTACTCTATTAGAGCTATTTCAAACCATCACTTGTCTACTTCAATTCATCACAGAGGGCTGCCTCAGTTGCCCGGGATTGCTCAATTTCTCTCTGCAAGGTTGGAACAACCTCTGCACTCAAAGTGTGAAGTTCAGTGACTTTACACTCAAAGGAATTCCTTTCATCCCATAGCCAATTGATTTTAATTTCCTAAGCCTTATGCTTTTTTGACCAAATCTCCACCTTTCCTCTCAGGTCTTTCATTTTTTCATCTTTCTTCTTCATCTGGTGACTAAGTTTGAGGAAATTAGTTGTCACCACCCTTTGGGTTTCTTCCATTAATTCTACTTTGTCTTGCAAACAAGCTTGTTGTAAATCAAGTCCTACAACATTGACAAAATAATCATTTGGTTGCCTTTCTCTGAACGGCTTAATAACATTGGGTGTCACATTCGCAAACATCAACAAATTTTGACTTTTGTTGAACATAGTCTGCATAAGGGATTTTGCAAGTTTGTTTGCATTCTTCACCCTTCTTTTTTGTATTTGGCTAGCCCGGGCACTTTTGGAAACATCCACCTATGAGAAATACTCTTGGGGAAAAATACCTAATCCACCAACGAAAGGAAACTCTGAGGGAACTGCTAATGGGAATGACGGCATGCTTAACGTATCAGCAGATTTGCTAGCTCTCGTAATAGGTATCGAGGAAAAAGGTAGGATAAACTGACTGCTCTAAGATGGTGAAAACATAGCAGGGAACAAGGTCAAAGAAGTAGCCACTTGACGCTGAGGCATCGAAGATACAAACTATTGACTCAGTGGGCTAGGATGTGTTGCCATTACTTGCACCTCCAGGGCAGTAGACATAGGAGGAGGCGAAGGGGGACCCCTAGGGGAACCAATGTTGACTTTCCTTGAGTGACCAATGAGAAGCATAGCTAACACAAGTGACATGGCAGAAGCAGACACGGAGGAAACTAAAGACATTGAAGAGAGAGAAGGGGAGAAATATACTTGAGTTTCCTAAAGATTAGTAGTAGATACAACTACCTCTTTGCACTGTTCTTCACCTCCTCTTCTTGCTTCCTCTGTTCAAGGTCTCTTCTATGGTGGGGAATCATCTAGGTTTAAAATAACCCTTCAATGGCGCCTAACAGAGCCCGACCTCTTCTTCCCCGATCTAGAGGAGCTAGTTGGCTCCAACAGCTATGTATTTGAAGAGATCTCATGTTGCAACTGTTGTCCATTGACCGTCTCTCCTTGCAAGGGACCTTCTTCAATCATTGGAATCTTTTGGGCTACTTATTCTTCATGCTATGGGGCTACACTTTCTGCCTCACTGCACCTCTCAGACTCTAAAGGACTAGGAGGATCATCACCGTCTAAATGCTCGTGGCACCAGGCATCATCAAACTAGATGTCTGAGTCCTCTTCCTGAAAGAGCCTGTTTGTCATTTTTATCTCTTATCTATAAATCCAAAAATATTTAATATTTTTAGGCTTCCAACCGAGCCTTGCTAAGTGGTTGTAGAGGAATTGATTTATTATATGGTTCAGACTAGGTTTGGCCACTATATGATAAAAATTCAGCCAAGGTGGTTGACCCAAGCTAGAAGGGATGTGCTCGAGGCCAATGTATAACTTCTCATTTCCCTCATCTACATTTCTCTCAGGGTCCCAAAATGACTGAGGCTAGTGAGGGATCTTAATGCCTACCTCTTCCAAATTACCTACTAGATTATAGTGTCATGTATCATAGATAATCACCAATCTAAGGTGACCTAACTTGGAATACAACACTTCAAAACTATTCACCCTAAGACTCTTCTTCTTGACCAATGCTACAGAGCCAAACATGATTGGAAGCATCAAATAGGAAGTCAAATGCTTTCCTCCCTAGTAATCATTTTTAATATTACACAACTTCCTAAAAACCTCCAAGGCCAACACCCTATTTGAAACAAAACACGGGAGCTAAAAAGGCTCTCGGATGAACCCCTGCATGCGGAGCATTATAAAATCTAAACCAAAGAACCAATCGCAAGGCAGTACAAGGCCTCTCATCCATGATATTTGACTCTATGTCAAGTGCTCAGACCTCTTACCTCCCATTTAATCCAAAGCTCTTAAATTCGAAGCTAGGAATGCGTCTAAAAAAGTGTAATAATCAAAAAAAAATAGAGGACAGGAGTCTAGGTCAAAACTGGCTTTCTAGTGCCATTTTTGTCAAATATCGCCAAGGGAAAAAATTGTTGGAAATAATCTAGGTTCTGATGTAAAATCATGTAGGCCAAGAAATAAAAATACCTAAACTTGGAACCAGGCTCAAACCCCTTCAACTATCGGCACATCCTTTCCATAATGACTTTCACAAAGTCCATCAGTAGAGGCTCTTTATTCTTTTTCAACATAAAGCCTATGCTCATCTAGAAGTTTGAGACTTCCTTATTTGTATCCAACCCACACACTAATGCCAACATAGAGAAGATAGAAGCCATGCCTGTTTTAAAAGAATCCAAACTATGAGGAAAGCTAGGAGGGATGGAGTTATCTGCTGGCTTACTTGTTGCAGCATTGAAAAATTGTTGTGCTGCTCTCGGCATCCTCCAATAATTTTGCAGCCTAGAAAGATCAAAATCCTCAACACCCTCAAGAGCATTAAGAGGGATGGACAACATATCCTAGAGAGCTTGGTGACTAATTACCACCCTAAAATTATGGCTGCTTATAATTCCTTAATCAATGTCAAAACTTTTAGCATAGGCAGCCACAATCTCTTGACAGTAGTGCACCAAAGGAACCATATACTGAGGGAGACCGCAATTCCACAATCAGCTAGGAAAAGGATCACTAATGTTTTTCATCTCTTTGCATGTATCCTCTCTTAAACCTTTGGGGTTTTGAGATAACTTTGGATCTTAGACATTATCCTAATCCTCTAAAACCAAAGCTTGGTTTCTAAGAGAAATTTTGTTTAACATTTTTTGATCCGCTAGCTTAGTGCAGGGCCATGAAGGTTTAGCTGGAATGCTCGAGGTTGCATAAGAAACCTAGGGGTAGATATTCATGCAAGGTTCCTACATCCTTCATTCCTCAATGTCGTTAGTGGTGACGGCCTGAGTTGAGCTTTCTGCAATTTCAGCCATTTTTCCTGTATTTCAAAAGACTGCTACTTAGTTTTTGAAATCCTTTCTCTGTCTTTGCAAATGACTAAGGTAGTTACATGCTTTACCAACCTCACACATTTATTTCCCTCCACACGATGCTCCTATCTATCTTTTTTATTTTCAAAAATATCAAATTAGCAAGGGTACACACTATCTTTCACAGTGATTATTCCATACACCACTAACCCTTTTGTGCGTGCGAAGAGGCTGCCAACTCGCCAAAGCATTCCACATGTTAAGAGACATGACCTCACATATGATAGCTCTAATCTTTCTTGGAAAAGATACCAAAACAATAGCGCCATATCTTTTCATGAGCTTTTGCATTTAATGATTACTTGAACATAATAAGGCACACCAACCAATGACTTCACATTAAGAGATTGCTTTGATTTAACCAGGACAGAAACATTCCTTATGGTGACAATTGGCTCCTTCTCTACCTTTTAAAAAGGCTTAATTTGAACACATTGAAACTACATTTGATTATCTTCATTATTTCACACACCGCAACACAGCTTGTCAGGGCTCCTTCATACCATTTGCCTCTAACATAAACATACCTTGCTCAATTAGGGAAGCCTCTCCCTATCTATAAAAATGACCCCTTGGCATTTTGGCAATCCATATTTGCACTTAGTATTTCTTAGCAACTAGCCCTAGGATATAGTTGGTAGCTTCATTACTTAGCAATAGTAGTGGTAGTCATGGAAACACTAATTAGGCTTACGTGCAAGAAGATCCAAGTTGCCTTAGGAAAAATTAGGTGTAGGTGACTAAAACGCATGACTAGCATTAAGAACCTTCTGTATTTGAAATCCATAAAGTGGGTTCTAGGTAGAGACTGCATAGAATATGAGGACCAGTATAGAGTGAACACCAGTATTAGTTCCCACTTTGTAGCTTCTCTATTAGACATTGGAATTTCTAAGAGGAATATTTTGAGGCTGACAAAGCAGGTATTTACAAAATGCTACCTAGGGGGACTAGAGAACATCATGAGAGTTGTCGAGATCACCACGGAATCCCATCTGTTTGCAACATGTGCCAACTTACTGAGGGAGGAGGACCTATGCCGACTAGGCCCTTTCTGCGTGACTTTGAGCTTGAAACTCATGAGGAACATCGCCACAAAGTTTGTGTCGCCTACCATTTCCTGATGAGGATGCACAACATCAAACCCTTTTGCGAGGTGCAATGGTATGAGAATTTTGAGAGGATGGTGTTTCCTCAGCATGCGCCACCTGCTACCATTGTTGGACCCTCGAATGCCTAAAGAGATATCTAGAATATCCCTCTTCCTTTTTGTATTTGAAACATTCTCTGCAACACTTGTTAGCGACAATATGTGTATTTTTTGGAGCATGGCTATGGGCCCTGTTACATCAATATGTATACAAATGTAAATATCTCTATAATTAATACAATACATATATTTCCTATATTCTAGTTCTTTTCTTCATTTTATCTCAATTCCATGAATCAATGTGGTTGTTGATTTAATAAAGCACTGAGAATGACCCAAAAACTAACAAAGCAGGGAAAATATATACATATTTACACACTTACTGCAAAAGCTGAATTAATTGAATTTCTTGAGGTGTATTCCATTAACTGGAATACCCAAGGCCTCACCCTCCGTTGTTTCCAACTTGAATGAGTTGTGTTGCTTGCACTGTGTGATTTTGAATGGTCCTTCCTAGAGACTATCGAACTTGCCATGTTGATTGGGCTTCACTCTGTGCTCATTAAATTTGAGTACCAAGTCTCCACATTGCAAACCTTGGTCAGACGTTTTCTTGTCAAACCATTTCTTTACCACCTGTTAGAGGTTAGTCATTGCCTCAAGAGCATGCTCTCATTTTTCCTAAACCTCAAGTAATTCTGCCAACTACACCTCCATCGTTCCATTTTGCTTGATTTCAAGAGACTTGAGTAACTAGATTGCAAGGATTTCCATAGAGATTGGCAACAGCGCCTCCTTCCCGTATACCATCTCATAAGAGGATGTTTTCAATATTTTCTTGGGCGTGATACAATCTACCCATAGTGTTGTCCAAAGGTGTTTATGCCACTCCCTTTGATGTTCCAAACCTATTCTCTTTATCAGTCGGAGAAGATTCTTATTTGTAGATTCGGCAAGGCCATTTCCTTATGGATAGTAGTTGGAGGATGTCTTTAGGAAGACTCCATATTTTAGTTCAAATTGGCTAATTTTGGAGCCGAGAAAAGCTCTAGAATTATCTAAGATAATTGTCTTTGGTGGGCCAAACCTGGCTACCAGTTCTTCCAGGAAGTTCAAAATTTCTACCTCAATTGCATTTTTCAAAGGTACAGCTTCAGTCCACCTGGTGAAATAGTTAGTTGCTATCAGGATCCATCTATGTCTGGCTAATGAAACCAAGTTGATCATGCCAATGAAGTTGAGACCCCATTGAGCAAGTGGCTCCTCCACTACAATTGGTTTCATTGGCATGCCAGCATTTTTCCTTTTCCCAACAAAAAATGGACACTTGTTGCAAGACCTCACCAATGAATACGATTCCTTAAATAATGTCAGCTAGAAATAACCATCATGCATAATCTTGATTGTAGTGGTTTTTTTTGAAAAATTTCCTCCGGATGGGCCACTGTGGTACTGCTCCAATATCTTTTTTGCTTGCTCTTGTGTCACACACCTTAACAAGACGCCATTGAATTTTCTCTTGAAAAGAACTCCCTCCAAGAGTACATAACCATTATTATGCAGTCGATAAAAATAACTTTTAAATGAGGAGAGGTCGGCTGGGTACCTTCATGTTTGCATGAAATTAATTTTGTCATCCAACCAATCGTCTCTAGAAATCTCTTCATTCAGCAACACGGGTTCCAGTACTTCAACCTCAGTCATTGCTTCGTTGTTTCCAGCCAAATATTCACACAGTCCCTTCTCTTTCACAGTCTTGATTGGCTTGATCTCAATGTCATACTCTAGAATCTTGGTTATCCAGTTAGCTCGCTTCATAGTGATTTCACCTTCCATAATATATTCATGCACGCTAGGGTGTGGCACACAAACAATCACCTTGTTGCACGATATGAGGTGTCAGAATTCTTCAACCCCTTTACAATAGCAAAAGCTTATTTCTCCAAAAATTTGTACTTCACCTCATAATATTTTAGAGTGCACAAATAGAAGGAAATGGGAAATTCTCTTTTATCTTCATCATCTTTTTGCATCAGGATAGTAGCGGTACTTGTACTATCACCAAAGACGTACATGAGGAAGTCTTTCAACAAATCCGTATTAACCAACACGTGAGTTAAAGAGATGACTTCTTTAATCTATTCAAAAGATTTTATGGCTTCCACTATCCATTTGAAAGCTTGGTTCTTTTTCAACATAAATGTGATGGTCTGAACAATCCCTGTGAAGTCTAGTATGAACCGGCTGATGAAGTTAACCTTGCCCAAAAAAGATTGAACTCATTTTTTGTTGACGGGTAGAGGGAGTTCCTTGATTTCCTTAACCATTTCTAGGTCAATATAAAACCTTCCTTTGAGATGACATAACCCAACAGTTTCCCTTGTGGGACCCCAAACACACATTTCTTCAAGTTCAGAGAAATCCCGAACTCTTGGCACTTTTGGAAGACAAGCTCGAGATGATCAAAATGATCTTCAGCAGATTTTGAGAAAACCGTTAGGTCATCTAGATAAATGAGAATGATCTTGTGTATCAAATCCATGAAAGCAATGTCCATAGCTCATTGGAAAGTGGCTCTAACATTTGAAATTTTGAAGGGAATTTTAGCATAAGCATATGTTCCCCACTTGGTGGTAAACGTCATTTTGTGATGGTCCTCCTCTTTCACCTGAATCTGATTATAGCCGAAGAAACCATCTAACATTGAAAACATCTCAGAACCAACAACTATTTGCATAATTTCCTCCATGAAAGGAAGAGGGTAGTGGTCCTTTAGAGATGCTCTATTTAGGTCTTGAAAGTCAATGCACAGTCGTATATCACCATTCTTCTTCCGAACCAGCACTAGGTTAGACACCCAAGTATTATGTTTGATCGGGAACACTATCTAGGATGCAATCAAATTCTATAATTCCTAAGCCATTAATGACTCGATCTTTGGATTTACTGGCCTCTGCTTTTGACACACAAGTTTTTCTCCCTCTAGTAACTCAATGGTGTGTTGGATAATCCCAGGATCATATCTCTTAAGATCATCATATGACCATGCTACCACATTTGGATACTTCTCGCAAAAATATTTCAACCTTTCTTTGTTCTTCTGTGAGACTCCTTTTCTGACCTTAAGCTTTTTATCCTCTCTGATGTGCAAATCAGCGTAATCACCTTTATCAGCTACAAGCTTTTTCTTGTCTTTTATCGCATCATTGAAATCAAACAGATTCTCAAGAGTAACCAAACCTTTGGGAAGCTTGTTTGACTTAAGCTAGACCACTTGATTTTCATAGGCCTTAGTAATCTTTGGCTATAATTGATCGGCAAATTCTCTGGACAACTAGAGAAATGATGCGATATGTGCATCACTATCAAATACTTGCCAATTTTGATCATTATTTGGGACTACAGGTTGCACGATCACCCACACATAATGTTTGTTATCAATTAACTTGGAAGTTGGCTCAAACTAAGATATGACAATTACCATTCAGTCTACTTCAGAGTTCTACTCTCTAGGTATGGCTTGGATGTTGAATGCCTTGAAGCCCTCAATCAGGTCCTAGACCTTGTGTCAGTATGATCGCATACGGAAATTTTTGGCAGCTAATAGCCCTCTAATTTTGTTAACCACCAATTTTGAATCTCCAAACACCTGTATTTGCTTTGCACCCATTCATTCCGCTAAACTCAAGTCATGGACAAGGCCCTCATACTTTACTTCATTGTTCGAGCATGTGAACTGGAAATGATATGACCTTAAGGTCTTTTCTTTGGATGTAGATACCAAACATATTCTGACATTGGCTCCTACTCTACATCTTGCTCCGTCAAAGAGCAAGGTCCATAACTCTAAGGTCCCTTCACTCCCAGACTCTTTAGTCACTCTGGGCATAATCTGATCCTCCTCATGTATAACGTATGTTCCTAGCCTAGTTGCATGATAGTTTCCAAAAGGGTCTGAACTTATAAATCCATTCAAGAGAGCTTCTTCATTCTCAGTTCGAGAACTGCTTGCTTCTTCATCCTCAAGGAGTTCAGCATTGGGCATCTCTTCTGGAGTAATTGAGGTATGTGTTGCCTCAAAATTGATCATGGCTTCATCAGCCACATGCTCATAATGTAAAGGTTTCGACAATATCTTCATCTTAGCTCCATGTTTGGTTCTTAAGATCATGTGCAACCAGTGCAAAGAGAGGTAACCTCCAACATTTGCAGTGAATTCTCAGGATAGGCATATCCCAAACATAAGAGGGACATCAATGAGCATAGTGTCTTGGTTCACAGTATTACTGGGGCAAGCAAACAATGTCATAGGCAATCCTTTGATTACTCTGATGGTTTCAACCTTGTTCTCATTGATTTGCATAACTCCCCTCTTAAGAGGCTCGTATTTGAGTCCCATAGTTTCAGCTACTTGCTTGGGCATGATGGTGGTGCTAGCACTAGAGTCAACCATACAATTATGCAATAATTTTTACCAATGATAAGTGTTAGAAAGAAAGGCTTGGGTTTAGGCTTACCCTCTTTTTTGACCTGATTTTTTGTTGGTTGATTTGTCAAAACTTTGTCCAGTCCTAGATTGGTTGTCTTATCTTTTGAGGGCTACTCAAGTTCTTCTCCCGATAATGCCTTTTGTAATAGAATCTTTTGCTCTAGGATGGTCAGGATATCCCACAAAGAAACATTAGCAAAAGATTTATTTAGTTGTTCCACCACATTGAATGGCATACGAGACTAATGAGCTATGGTAGTTGGCTCCTTCTACCTCACAGCTAGTACATCCAGCTATTTGGCAATTGCTAGGGTGGTCATGGGAGCTTTTTCTTTTGGAGGAGGTGGATTCTTGGATCCAGGAATAGCGGCCCCAAACTACTGTGAAACTAATGACACAGTTGCTGATAGACTGGGTGTTGGATTAGGTGACCCTTTAGTTTCCAAGGATGTGAATTCTCCAATGAGCCTCCGCTTGGAACAGGTATTGTATTCTAACTATACTTGTGGTTCCTAGGTCACTGGAATGTCGTTCGGGTATGTCGACTCCTCTTCCTCCATCCAAGAAAAGAGTGTCTGGTCTGAAGCTATATCAAGCTCCTACTTGATAGAAATTCCTTGCATTTGAGTGGTGAGAACTACATTCTCCATTTGCTAAGAAGCATATGCATGACCTCCAGAATCAGGCATGATGCCTTAACTATGTTGCTCTGCTATCTTCTGTTGTAAATTCCCTCGCGGGAAATTTCAGGGCATGTGTGCATCATTGCCAGGGAAGTACCATGGATTAATCTCCTCGGCAAGATTATTTTGTCTTGCTAATAGCTCTTTACTCGAACTAGGATAGACAGTCTGCATCGGCATAGTCACAGGAATGACCTGATTGCTCTATTGAGCTTGGGTATTACTGCGCGATCTATCCTACCATTGATTCTGTTGAAAAGGAGGTTTCCCGCCTTGGTGGTTTTGGTAAGTAGGCCTCTAGTAGGCATATCATTGCTGCTTCATACTGGTTAACTTATCTGTCACGGTTCACAACTGCTCCCTAATGTTGTTCACCTCAACCATCAGGGAGTTAGGCACTGGAGCCATGCTCGGCATCATTCTTGGGTACACATACATAGACTGGGGGGACACAGGAATGTTGGTTGAAGCTACCTCTATTTTTGTTGTGGTTGATTCCAAGAACAATGGCATGATGGGTCGCAATGCCAACTTTCTGACAGTAATAAGATTGTTATCCATGGTGACAACAAGGCTACATCGGGTAAGGTATTTTCGCCGAGAGATTGTAGCATCACCGAAATATTAGAATTTATAGACTTTAGATAGAACATGAATGCTAGATCTAGAGGTGGTCGACTGCCGACAAGGACCCTCTACCAAGTCGAATGAAACTAAGCATTGAAATTGGTCAAAGCTTCATGAGGAGCCTACTTTATATTAGCCAGTTGGTGATATAGCAAAGATCTATTGCCATTATTTGAGAAGCGCTCATAGAAAGGATCTCTGAGCTGATCCCAAGTGCCAATTGTATTAGCTAGAAGAGTATAATACCAGTCCAACGCCTTCCCTCTGAAAGAGGTTGCCAGCAACCACAAAGACACATTCTGGTTAGTAATGCCATGAACCAGACATACATCAGCCACATCTTGCAAGTGCTTCACTGGAGTTTTTGAATCGTCCCTAGTGAACTTTGGGATAGCCTTTAAAGCAGAAGTTGGGATTGGAGCCTACATTGCGGGTGGTACAGGGGCTATCAAAGGGCTACCAGCATATCAAGCTACAAAATTTCTAGCCATCTACGCAAGTAGTGGAGAAGTCAAAGGAGGAATCAGAGGTGATGTGTTAGCCTGTTGACTTCTCGCCTTGATTGAAACTAGTGGTAGTACAAGCAGGCCAGGGATTCTTGTGGTTTGAGACCTAGTGACGGGCCTATGGCTCATACACTCTTTTGGATTGTGAACATTTTAGTTCATCCCACCAGGCGTGCAAGAAAAAGAACTGTTGGTGCAAAAATTTGCGGGCAATAGCCTTATGGGAAACTTAGCTATTGGGGGACTTGTGCACGTAGCTAAGTGACCTCAGGGATTTTATCAAAGCCGGATCTTCATTTTTTTATGGGGGGAAGAAAAGGGAAAGAAGATAAACATAAAATAAAAATATATAAGCTAAGGCAATGCGCTAGATCAATAATGAGATAAGTAAGCACATTGCAGAAACAAAGGCTCAGGTAGTAATTAGTGTATATCAAATAGACAATTCCCAGCACTACAAACATAAGAACATCAAACCATTTGCATAATATAACCTATACAGCATAAGCTAACACAAAAGAGTAGCAACATGATTTGCATTACGCTAAGCTATATAAATATTATAAAACCTTGAAACAGATGTTCGTATATTTCAGAAAATGCAAGCACAATTTAATGTCCTATCAAATGCTTGAAAATAGAGAGACCAAACAAAATGGCACAGTCTGCAAGTTCAGATTTAATATCAAACACTACAGAGGCTAATTCTCAATGCTAGGAAATTTTGTCCATCTAACAACAACCACAAAATGAAGAAAGGGATGCTTAAATAAGCTAGCCCACCACCTGGAAGCTCCAACAAGAAAGATTCCCCAGTGCTGACACCAACAGAAAGATGGAAAGGTAGCATGCCAATAGGGACATTCCGAGGAGAGATGGGCCATGCAGTAGCAACATGAAAGGACACGCGGCAGCAAAATGGAAATAGTTGCAACAACCATCAAACAAAAACAATGGATGCCCGAACAATCACCACGTGGAAAGCTCCCGGAAAAGGTAACTGTGGTGTGGACCCCATCTGAACAAAAAGTAGGTGGAGGCAACATGTTAAGCAACCGAAGCCCAACAAAAAGAAAGAGAAGCGTCTCGAAGGGAAGCTCCAATAGGACGCCACGTGGCGGTGGCTAGAAATTTGTGAGAAGTATCAAAACAAAAGGCGAAGCCATGAAAGGAAAAAGGACCACAAAGGAAAAGAGTGGTGCGTGAATAAATATTCACAATGACTTAATTAAATAAAATTGATTTATTTAATTAAAGAGGAGAATATGATGATTTAATCAAATAAAGATTGATTTATTTAATTAAAAGACGGCATTAGGATTAATTAAACAAAATGATTTATTTAATTAATAGAAGATAATAATTTAATTAGATAAAATTGATTTATTTAATTAAGATATGAAATATGATTAATTTAATTAAATAAAGATTATTCGATTAAATGGTTAGTAAAGGAGATGATTCAGGATGAACTGGTGTTAGTAAATCAAGATCAGGTGCATAAGATCAATCAGTATATTTTACGTGTCTACATTTTGCCACTCTTTCAAGTGATGTGCCTACTATGTTGGTTCAAAGAATAACCTTGTCGAGATCAAAATTCAAAAAAAAAAAAAATTGAATGCCCCAATGGAAAGAAGTATACTGGTACACTGCCCCCTCGAGAGATCGGGTGAAAAGTTCGATTTTAGGGTCGATCTCGTGACAAAGAGAATCAAGATGGATGTATGGATGGTTATGATGATGATGCAAATGAGATGAACTAAGATGTTGAGAATAGCAAAACTATATTATCCTAAACATCTTAAATGATGATGTAATGCATGTGAGATAGATGATGTGAGATACCATGATTATGATATGTATGTATGCTAATGGTTTGTGGATGCATGATGGGCATGATATTATGCTAGCATGAAAAGAGGATAGAAGAAATGAGATGATGAAAAGAGGATCCAACAAGTCCATGATCTACCAAGACTTTATTAGATATAATGATGAATGATGATGATGTATTGCTTATCAAGAATTGGGATTTTAAAAGGGATTACTTACCTTATGTTTGATAACAGACATGGGCACGATGCATCAAGGTATAAAGAACCAGGATGGTGTTGCACCTAGTGTGATGGACTTTGACTTGACAATCAGATAGGAGTACTCTTGTTCACACCTGACATATGGAACCTTCTTCAAAATGTAGTTCAAATATTCTAAACATCTTGGACCAAAACATAGGAAGGAAATACCTCCTATGTGGTCAACAAGACACCTAAAATACCCTCCCTACACCCAAACAAAGCACGCATGACCAAAGTTATATTACAAGAACATCCAACAAGCATAGAAAATAAAAAAGATAATGATCGTTGCCCCATTCCTTTCTTTCTAAATCCCTTTGTTTGGACATCATCAAAAGGTCATTGGAGTGATCACAATAAGATAAATCAAAAGAAAAGATCAAGTACGCAAAACAAGTCAATGTTCTTCATACCTCTAGCCAAGACTAAACTACAGTGATGCCTGATGTTGATGTCCATTGTAGGAAGGATACAGCCTAGGACATGATGTTATCAGATGATTTGGGATTGATTAGATGATGGGCTATTAATACCAAGAGTTGACCAACTTTTTTACCTACTGACCTAGACTTGAGACCTAGACATTTGAGTTTTCACTTTTAACTTGCTAGACTTATTTCTGACTGTTTCACCAAAGGTTGAGGGTGATGATTAATTTATTATGAGAAAATGTTTATTTTGAGTTATCATGAGGTGGGGATGGATAGATTTTTTCCAATATTTAGATGTTTTTTTAAATGTTTTGAGGTTGTTTTTGGTATTTTTAAGATGTTTTACAAATGTTTTGATTTTCAAATTTTCTAATGTTTTTGTGTTTTATGAGGTTTTATGAGATTTTATGAATGTTTTTGGATTTTTTGTTTTTTGAATGTTTTTGTGTTTTTTTGTCTCGGGGTTGATCAAATATTAGCCTTTCCTACATTTAAGCTCAAAGACAATGTTGGATACTATGTTTTTGACATTTTCTATTTTTATGAATGTTTTTGGATTTTGATATGATTTTTGATGTTTTTGGATTTTCTTGGTTTTTCTTAATGTTTTTGGATTTTTTTTCCTGATTTTGATGTTTTGGATATGGACATGTGTGATGATATCAGTTCTCTATTTGGGATTTTGTTGAAAACCAAGCTAGGGTTGATTGATCAGATTGATGGATTGATGATAACATTGTTGAAGATACACAACAATGCAAGGATAGTGTTAAGCAACACAAGGATTAGGATGGATATCCCAAGATGATGAGGGATTGATGATGATAAAATTGTCGAGGATACACAACAATGAAAGGATAGTGTTAAGCAACACAATGATTGGGAAGGATATCCCAAGATGATGGATTGATTGCATTTGATTGATCAGGATTTTGAAGCTTGATTTGGAACAAAAGTTGGTTTTGGACGATTTGATACGAAATTGAAGTGAAAATTAGATGTGACTGATATTGACTATTTGGATTGATGTTCAATGAAAGATAAAGCTTGATAAGGAATATCCTCTTGTCAAAATATGCCATGGGCTAGTGATTTGGATTTTGGCTCACAAATGCTTGACCAATTTGATTTTATGTTTGCCAATGTTCAGATCACCACATAAGTTGGAGGATATAAATCAAAATTTATTCCCAAAGTGAGATTTAAATATCTACCCCCAATGTCTAGCAATGTATGGAATTCCATGGATGGATACCTTGATAGGTGTGTGGATGGATGGATATGGTAAGCACGCAAAGGATGCAAAGGATTATCTTGCGATAAGATAAGGTGTTTGAACTAAGGAATGCTTCATGGTTTAGAAAATTTTGGGATAGGATAGGATCCATGAAAATGACTCATGTCAAGATTTTTACCATAAACATGTGTAAAGTGTACACCAAACTTTGTCAAGATCAAGATAATGTAGATAGATGGAAATGGGTTCGATAAATGGTTCATGGATGAATGGATTTATTATGGATAAGATGGATGGAATGTTGGATTTATTATGGATGGGATGAGATGATTCTACCTGAAGTGGTGCACGTAGATGCTCAATTCTACATGACACCTATTTTCCAGGTTTTCATCATGGTACCTGCCCAAAGCGCCACCCATGCAGTTTTCACTAGAGGATGATTTCTATCTTTACTATTTTCATGATTTTTTTTATTTTTTTATTTTTTCTAAAATATTTTAAGCTCATGTTGAACCACCTGGTGGTTTTGATGTAGATACTTATGTCATAATGTGCCATTGATATCCTACCTAAAGAAAAATTTTTTAAGATACGTGCACTTGAATACAACTTTTGAGATTTTTGATCTACTTTGTTGATACTAGAGTTAACTTTGTATTTGTGCACACGTCATGATAGAGTGCCTTTTGAATCCTTATGGTGAGGGGTGGTGGCCAATACATGGTCAATTTGAGAATTATATATCATATGTGGAGGCATGGATGGAGTGTGTTTAGGAATAAAAGATGGATTGGTTGATAGTTTGGAACCTTTGACTCTCCAACTTGGGAAGTTGAGCAATAATGGGTGGCTATGAAAGTGTGTGTGGAATTAGGACCAACTGCTTGATATACTTGTATGTTGATTGAGAAGTCTAATTTCACCTTTGTGGACATATTTGATGGATACTTTTCCCTTTTTTACTTTTCCCCATAGTTTATTTGACTAATGGAGTTTGATAGGGATAATCTTTTTTCTGTATTTAGTGGTATCGATGTGTATTTAATTTTTCCATTATGCTTCTCAACTTCTTTTCCTTTGATGATGTTCTTCTTTCTTTGATTCACATCCTTCTTTTTATGTTGGTCCCAATTTATGGATAGGGTGATGGGTGGATGAAGATTCATGATGTGGCTAGTTGTAGTATTGGCATCAGTTTCATCATAAGGATTCTTCATGCTCCCTATGTTGATACTTGCACTAGATAAAGTTGCACCCAGTCCTAAATAACCAAAACCTTGATGCTTAGGATTTCCAATAATTTGCATTGGTTCTAGGATACCTTGTTCATGTAGGCCTAATCCTCTACCTTGATAATTCATTCGTTGAAATATTTTATTTTTAATAGGATATGATTTACCTTGGAAACAAGGTGCTACTCCTTCTCTTCTTTATTGTGGATCTTCAAAAGTGATAACTTATTCATTGATAAGATAGCTTTCCCTAAAAAAGGTCAGTGATCCAAGTTTATAAGTGATAGGATCCTCCATAAGTAGGATAATTTCTTGATTCATATCTTTGGCTTAATCTTGTGAAATATCAGATTTTAATGCTTCTTCAAGAGGTGTTGATGATTCACTGTCTACGTAAAAGTATTCCTCATGATCCATTTTTTATATGACTTCATAGGATGCTTCTGATTCACAACTTCTATAGAAGTCTTCTTTGTGACCCATTCTCATATGTCTCTAGATTTTCTATGTCTTGATCATGTGTATAAATGTTAAGAGTAGGAGACTCTTGTCCTTGGTAATGATATCAAGAGTATGAGACTCTTGTTTTTAATAAAGATCATCTACATGTCCATTAGGAGTAAGCATCTCATGGGTAGATGGAGGAATATGTGCTATATGGATATGATCATTATTTGCTACATCTTGTATAGATTGGAGAGTGTCCATTAGATCATTGTAGTATCTTGGAGATACAAATTCTTGATCTTGGTTAATTTTGAAATTTCTTGACATGCTTTGGATCAAGTTCTTGACATAGGTCAATTTTAAAGGATGGATTGCTTACAAAGGGTTCTTGGATCTCTTCATTAGGAATGGGAAGTGGCTCAATATCCTCTTGATCTTTGAGTGGACTTGGATAAAATGTTGAGTTGAAGATTCCTTCAATATCTACAACCATGAGCTCGAAGGATGTCAATATGTCTTGGAAAGGACCATTGCTAGACTTTGGAGAAAGATGATGATCATGCTTTGGAATAAATTCTTGAGATATGTCCTCTAATTCATTAGGTGATGTAGAGACATTTTCAACATCAGGATCACCGATTATAGGATCAAATAATGTTAACACTCCTTTGAATAGATCATTTTTGGATATTGTCGAGGGATATTTATCATGATCAAAAAGTGACTCTTGATGTATGTTGAGTTGATATTTGGATGAGGTAGAAACATATTTAAGGTGCTCATTGACGGATAGATCTTGATCATTGCTTTCAACAATTGTGGTAGAGAGATTGTCAATGTTATCACTAGTGGTTGAATCCTGATCATTGTCCTCAATAGTTATTATTTTTTTATCAATAAGGTCTTGGATGATATTTTTGAGTCGAATACAATTTGATGTTGTGTGTCCCTTTATTTTGTGAAAATCACAAAGGTGCTTCTCGTTATACCCTGGTGGTTTAACTTGAGGCTCTTGATAATTTTCATAAACAGGGATTTTGATGAGATTTTCTTGTACCAACTATTGCATGACTGATTCAATTGGTTCCCCAAGTGTGTATTTTCATTTGTTACCTTGTGATATTTGTACTTTAAATTGACCTTGTGGTGATTGATTTTGGAGATGTGGTGATTGATCTTTGAGATGTGGTGATTGATCTTTAAGATGTGGAGGTTGGGTTTGTTGTTGATGTTGTTGATCTTGATATCCAACCTCTTGACATTGGAGATATTGTTCTTGATGTGGTTGTGGAAACAACTCAATGCTTTGATGACAAGGTTTAACCAATGGAAGAGTGTATTGATTTTGGGGTGGAGATGTCTCTTGGTGCAATGAGTCAATTATTTTGGCAAGTGAAGCAATTTGATCTTGCAAAATTTGATCTTGATTTTGATCTTGACACCCTTGATATAGTCAATTTGGTTTTTGTTCAAGCATATTTGGAATGTCTACTTGTGGTGATTGCATTGGATCATGGACAAATTGATTTTGGACAATGTTTTTATTTGGGATGATGTTCAGATTTGGCATTATAGGTTGAAATTGATCATTATTGTGGTTGGGAATCACATTGCCTTGATTTAGGTAACTTTGATTTTGCATGGTGTTACCTTGACTTGGATCAATACATGGAATTGTTAACATATTGTTTGGACTTTGAACAACATTGGTATGATTCAAAAACATATCTATCCCAAAGTTTACCAAGTGTGGATTTTAAATGTTCATGTTTTGTAAACTTGTACTTGGTATATTCACATTGGCATGTATGGATTCAGTGGGATAATGTTGTTTTATTGAAGACTCATGCATTGATTGTTTGATTGATAGATTTGTTGGTTTGGACTTTGATTTAAATCTACCATAGAGAAAGGTGTTCTAAAATTTAGATTGGGAATAATCACATTTTTTGTACCATTGAGGTTTGTAGGAGATAATGATGCCATGTATGGATTGCATAAATGTGAGTTTTGATAATTAATTGGCATTGTAAGGCTTTGATAGTTTGGTTGATTTAGATTACTCATGATGTATGAATCAAGTTTAAATTCTATGTTTTTCTTGTGTTTTAACCTTGCTGGCCTCTAAGGAGTTTATGACCAATGATGAGATGAAAGATGAAAGAGGTGAATGATATGGGTGTTGAACTTTTAGGAACCTTGGAGGAATACTGGATTTTAGGACTTATGGATTTTTTATTTTTTATTTGATTTGGATTTCATAATGAACTCATAAACTCCAAGAGGTTAGATGTTGTCTTGGAATAAACTTGTCCACAAGGTGATAATATAACCAAGTGTATGGAGAAGGATTCATCTACACACACCTAGTCAAACAAGATGATTTTGACTTGATTTAAAGGATTTTCCAAAAGTCTAGTATGAATGATTTTTCCAATGGTTCAAAAGCTGTTTGTGAGATGGGATTTGATTGATGTTTGAGGATGGATGAAAATGTTGATTTTGATCCTAAATGAGCCTAAGGAGAACCTTGTTTACAAGACCAAGATATTGAATAACATGCTTGACCCTATGAGTAGTTCAAACCAAAAGATGAATGTTTTGCTTGGAAGATCATAAGGCAAAAGATAACAAGTACATGTGTGAGGTTCAATTGATTTAATCTTGGTTAATGAATTTCTTTTACCACATCTTCTTGTCTTGCTTAAGTTTCAAACTAAATGTCTATGCCAAGGCCTTCTTTCATTCCACAAGGTCCATTATGTGAGAATCAAGAAGTCAAATCCATAGTTTCCTTAATGTTGACTTTAGAGAGAAAATTAAGAAATAGGCCCAAATACTTAGAAGCCTCTAAGGATGAAATCCCAAGGGACAAGCAGTAGCACTTGGATTCTTTCAAAGGTGTTTGCTTCTACTAAAGGGTTTGAAATTTGATGTCCTTGTTGAATGTTTTTTTTCAATATTTTGGATCCAAACAATGTGTATAACTAACTCAAAATTGCACGATCCTAGGATGGAAAAGAAAATATTTGTTGAATTTCCACTTGGATAAATTCATTTGCGCTTATTCAGAGCAAATGATTAGAAGCTTGACCACACTGGCTCCCCTCCACAACACTCACTTCTATAGGTCAACCAAACTTCAGTTCTCGTGAATCTCCCATGACAAAATTTTCATCTCTACAAATAACCGCAAGTATGTGGGACAGCTCCGGAGGTCCGACCTCCTGACGCCAACAAGTATTGGGATTTTTGGCTACTACACAATGGTTCATAATAAAGGCATCAGGTTCATAAGACATGATGATAAACTCCCTCAAGAGGTCTCCCAACCTTTAGAACAAGGGATTTATGCATCATAAAGATACTGGGGGAGAGCTATCATGCTTCACTACGTTGATTGCAAACTTTCCTTGCAACCAAAAATTTGTATAGTAGTTTAGAAGAGCCTGATTTATGCTCATTACCGCTTGGGTCCTTCCCTTGGGGTGAGTACTTTTTCCCACCAAGGTAGGCCCTCTATAGGTAAACAAAAGTGAATAAGCACATCTATAGTTCGATCAATATTTGTTTGTGTGAACAAACAAAGAACACACGCAATGTACTCACTCACACTCGCAAGATTTTGTTCAATTTTTAAAAGCCCAAATTGAAGTGTAGAGGAAATATTTTAGACAGCCTAATATCACCAAAATACTTTTGATTCTCAAGATCATCGTGAAGCGCAAGAGAAGTGCATATGCCCTTTAAGCGATATTAACTTGTAAAAAAAAATACAAAACAAAAAATACACATGTTCATTTTAGACCCCAAAAGCAGTAATGGATTCTTTTTATAGCATCAAATCAAATGTTTGAAGTTGTTTTGTTCAATTCTTAAAACCCAAAACCAAATCTAGTGAGTTTCTAAGGTTCTTTTTAACCCTTTGTTTGTTCTTTTTAAAACCCAAAAGAAATTTATTTGAGTCCTAAAACTTGTAGATAACAAAGCCTTAAGAATGGGATTATAATTGCTCTCGTGTTTAAAAACACTTGTTACAATCATGTGATAATGCTTTTTCTTTCACTTCCATGCTCCATGATCCTTTAAAAATTGCAATCCAAGCTCCAAATGTTAGATGAAATCAAGAAACAAGAAGATATGAGGGTTAGATAAATGATTAAGCATAAAAACCCTAAAATTTAGACCAAGTTTCATTGTGATTTGACATTAGGTGAAAATTTAAAAATTTTAACTCTATCAAAGTTGAGAAACACCAACACCATTGGATAGCTTATGAAATTCTACCCCATTTCAAAAGAAAACTCCAAAAAAGACCAAAATATGACCAAGATACAACCATTTTAAGATTGAGTGAAAAAACAAGAAAGAAAAGGCATCGCCCTTTGAAACACAGAGGCAGTAGCCCTATTTGAGTGCAAACAGCGACACTGGAATGATAGTGGCACTATTTGAGGATTTGAGCGGTGCTCTAGTGAAACAAGCGTCGCTCTGTGGAAAAACAGAGACTGCATATGCGTCGCTATTTCCTCCAGTGGCGCTATTTGACTTGGAAAGACAAAAATAAAAAATGACAGAAATGGCCAAAAAAATGTGTTAATTTCTTCATATTCCCCCTCCCTCTAGTGTCAAAATGTGAATGGTGGATCTAAACCTGCACAAACACGAACAAACAACACAATATTAGTCCATTATGCAAATCAAAACCATCATTCACCATAAGATTCATTTGAAACATGAAGAACAAGAAATAAAGTAAAGAACACAAATGAAAGCAAACTAAATCTTATTCAAATGCTCAAACTCTCTATCCCATGGGGGAATTGGTGCTATTTTGATATGGAAAATAGCCCTTTCCCAATTCCTTACAAGCTTGGTGATGATCAATGATGCTCCTTGATAAAATTTGTCATAACCTAGCTATGAAATTTATGAAAACTATGAAACTTGGATGAGGATGGATGAAATTGCTCAAAACGTGAAGATAATGACTTTGCATAAGTTGTGGATCAAATGCCTAATATTGTGGATCCCAAATTAGTAAAAGAGTCTTCTATTTATAGAAGAGACTGATGGAAGAATGAGCAAAAAGGATGAATGTGGGATAAAACATCAACCAATGGCAAAATGCCACTTGTCAACATGTGAATGGAGAGAGGTGGAGCACATTTTGATGAATGTGTACATAAATGCCATTACGTGGAATTTGAAATTGGAGAAGTGACATGTTGGAGGAAGATGAAAGAAGATTTAAATGCCACTTGGCTCAAGAAAAAGGACATGTAAGAGGCCTTTAATGTCTTGTTGGATGGACAAGTCCTTTTGGGAGGGAATTTTCAAATTGGAGGAATATTCCAACTTGATGCCTTTTTGAATGAAATAGAGGAATTTATAAATCAATTAAATTGATTTTCATGTGCAAGTTACAAAATCTAGAGGATTTGATGGATTAGTGTTAGGATTAATCATGATTTGATTAATTTAGATGAAGATTTAGTTGATTTGACATTTTGACTTAGATATTTGGATTTAAATAAATCAAAATGAGAGGAATAATGGATATTAGTGATTTAATTAAATAAATTTGATTTATTCAATTAAATGAAGAACTTGAGAAGTTAATTAAATAAAATTGATTTATTTAATTAAAGAGATGACTTTAGGATTGATTGATGACTTAATTAAGTAAAATTGATTTATTTAATTAAAGAGGAGAATATGATGATTTAATCAAATAAAGATTTATTTATTTAATTAAAAGAGGACATTAGGATTAATTAAACAAAATGGTTTATTTAATTAATAGAAGATAATGATTTAATTAGATAAAATTGATTTATTTAATGAAAAGATGAAATATGATTAATTTAATCAAATAAAGATTATTCGATTAAATAGTTAGTAAAGGAGATGATTCAGACTAGTGTTAGTAAATTAGGATTAGGTGCACAAGACCAATCAATATATTTTACATGTATACAGACACATTATTTTTTAAATGATTTAAAGTCATGACTCTTTTTTTTAAATAATATTGTGACATCAAGTGGTGAATTAAATGATAAGTGTTGAGTATTTGATGTCATTGTCTTCATTCTAACTTCTATATATACTTAACCAACTTGATGTTCTTCATATCATTTATAATATATTTGGCTTTGATTTCTTTCTTCTCCATTCTTAATTTAACTATGATATGGAGTCGTCATGGCATGTCATGCTACCCAAATGTTTTTGGGAGAAAAGAAGTGATGATGCATATGACAAATGAAAGTTGGGTATGGTTTTTACAATTCCTTGTGTGCAGGTTGAGGATACTATAAGAATAATTGTGGGTAGACAATGGCTTCAGAACAACCCCTGTGCTCTATATTCTGAGGTAGCTTCGACTTTCTTGTCCAATTGCATGGAAATTTTGCTTGATAAAGATTTGGTGAAGACGTTGGTAATACGTTATTTTCAGCCTTTCATTTACTATATTTCTTCATTGAAGTTGGCACTGGAGTATTACAATTTTGAAAGTGGGTTAGCGCATGTTGGTGGAATCTTCTGAAAAGTAGAATTGCATGCTTCTACAGCATAGGATCTTGCCCTGGTTCATATGAGATGTGGTCTGCTATATGATATGAAAAATGAATCATTAAAGAGTCTAGAGTTTTGGAGGAAGGTTTTGGGTGATTCACTTTTCTTTTCTGTTGTTACTTTGTTAAATTTGATTCACCTTCTACTCAAACACCCAATTGATGGCCTCAGTTATTGTTACAAAAAAAATTAGTAATGAATTGTGTGACGTGTCATGTGTCTATTTTATTGTATAGTGTAACAGTTCTTGTAATATGTATTTTGTGACAGGTTTTTTGTCATAGTTAGTGGCCTTTTGGCCAGGCTAGCTATGTAGTATTCACTTCAATCTTTAGCTACTTAAATTAAAATACTTTTTCATGTCTCCATTTTTGTAAATCCTTTTTTCTTTGTTCAATATAAAAATGTGGCTTTTAAAACTAATAGTAATTATCAAAATATAGTTCTAATCATAAGTGAGCAAAATTTATTGACTTATTAGTGGGCATTGATGATGATTAAGGTAAAACAAGCTATTTAATTCTCTCTTTTTATTGCCTCGAAGAACTCTACCTTTCATTTAATTCTCAATCTTTTTGAAGAAAGTGTGGTTGTGGTATTGTGGGCGATGGTGTAGATTAATGCCATATGTATATCCAATGTGATTGATTGGATAGCTTGATAATAAAAACTACATGACATACTGTAGATGATGATATCATTAATCCAATGATCAATTGAAATAATATTTGTAATGATTTCATATCATTTGAGTGGTGATTTTGATAGCTTGTTAGCTTGAGGTACAGTTTTCATGTAGCCAGACGTCAATCAAATTAAACATTTTAATTGTAAATGTAAGGCTTAAGTTACACGAATTGATTAAGTTGGTTTTTTAGTTTGTACAAATCATGATTATCATTATACCCAGCCTCACACGTGACATGAATCACAAGTAAACAAGGATCTGGCTACTAGTGGCACTGATGACCCATAAATAGGGATAGTGAGCACAACTAAAATCATTCGTTGAAGGCTAAAGGCTTTACTATTGAGTGCAATGTTCTAAATTTTCACAAGGGTTTTCAGTTTTTAAAGTTAATAAGGATTTAGGAAGAAAATGGTGTGATATTATTGGGGATACTCTACATTCTCATGCCTTCAGTTATGTAGTTATAGAGTGAAAGATCAATTTCCTTCAAGTTCAAAATGGGTGGAATTAGAAAGAAGTTGATCTGGTTCACTTGACTTCTGAGGAAAATTTTGAACCAAGATGAGGACTTTTGATGGAGATAAGTGTTATCCCAGTGCATGGAAACTGCATGCAAAAGATGGGAGCAGATTTACTACCCCTCGGCTTTTGTATGACTCTAGTTCTCAAGGAGAATAAATACATTTTGTATCTTCACATCTCCCATTTCCCCAGCATGGTTGGTCTGGCAAGCCCCATGCATTTATTTTCAAAGCGAAATTTGTATTATGTTGTCACCAGCAAAAGCTTGGAATCAATTTGTAATCCATTGTCATGAGTAGTAGCTTCGAATCAACTGTGTCTATGTAAAGTGACATATGTCATTTATACAAAATAGGAGCTTGCATGCTCTACTCATCTTTAAAAAGATATGTAATAATGTAACATTGTAATTCAGTTGTAATAAAATAAATGGTTGTGTTATTCTTTGTTATTCATTAAAATTTATAGTAAAGAATTATTTTTTGAGTTCATTGTCTATGACTCTATTCAAATCATTTTTTTCCTTTAATAAATTAAGTATTATCTATTTATGAAATATTTGCATGTAGATTTAAAACATAAAGCAATACAAATGAAAAAAGAAAGTTGTCATCAAGTCACATATTCATTTGTCACAAATTTGCATTTTATTTTTGTCACTCTTGCTAGGGTTTACCAAAATAAATTATTGATTTCTAATTTGTCATTGACCTTCTCCCCCAGTTCCCAGTATCATTATTCTTTTTACTAAGTCCTTTGCAACGTTAAGTTATCGGCCCCTTGGCCTCGATGTCAATCCTAGTGCACTAAAGTTTAAAACAACTTTAAAACACATATTTATTATTTATATCATAAATTACTCAACCATTCGATCAACATTTAATGGATGGTTGTAGTTGCATTCCAGAATGAAATGCATAGAGTGTTAGGCTTGTGAACTCAAACCTCTGGAATCACCCTATAACCGTTAGATTTACAAAGATCAATGGTTGAGAATTTGTTTGAGAATTTATTTCTAAGTGTCATTATGGAAATTTAATGTACTAATTGAGTAATCTAGTGGCAACACGTTGACGTTTCATTCACTTTAATATTCAAAAAAAATAAGTGAACTCAACTTTCTATTGCTAAGTTATTTTATTTTTAAGTGATAGAGTCAGCACATAGGGAGATTTCAGATTTCTCGTTGCAGTGCACTAGGGAGATTCTGGGTTCCAACAAAGCCAATTAGTATTAATCTTTTCAAGAATCAAAATCCAAGTGAAAGACGAAATTCCTATGGCATCGTTTCATTGTTTCTTAAAATCTTATTTTGTCAAACTTTGAAGTTTGGGTTTAGGGTTGAAAGACTTAAGAAAAATTAAGGAGAACTAAAAGGGAATTCACAATTTCACATTATATAAGCATGTCTACCACCAATACCACTAGCAAACCAAAGAAATTTGTTGGGAAAGGTAGAGAAAAATTAGATTAAAAAAATACATTATGTTGGATTGCTTAAAACCCCAGGTTTCACTAATGAATACCATGATATTTATGATCCTAAAATCTATGGTAGGTGTACCTTGCATCTTATATTTTCTTCTAAGAATAATGTTGCAAACCAAATGCAAGTTAATAGTTTCAGTGCACTATGGGTAAGTGGATTAGGGCACATGATGTTACATGAGGTTTTCCCTTGCCCAAAATTTATCATGGTTTGTGCCCAAAATTATGATGATAACAAAAGAGCAATTGTTAATAAATATAGAAAAGAAGAATTTTTATTTGTTACTACAAAAGAACTTGGAAAACTGTTAAGGTTTACAGCCAAAGAATTTGGAAACATCCACATTGACCTACAAAAGCTTGCTAGTGATTACGAAGCAGTGGATGAAAGGGGGAAAAAATCTTTCATAAATAAAATAGTTTAGGATAACATACAAGTTAGAAACAAATTGAAAGGTAATCATAAGCCTCCTTATTATTTTAATATTTTTAAACCATGAGTTCAGGATACTATTTCCATGCTAGCATTTTGCCTCAGACTGGATAGTAATTAGGAAGTGGGTGCAAGCCTCCTTGAAATGGTATATAATATCCATCATGGTGTTCCACATGTCAAATATAGCTTTATTGAGCACATTATAGAATCCATGTATAAACAATTTTTAATGATTAAAGGAGGTTCCACTAAGACATTTAGGTTCACAACTTACTTGTGCTATTTTTTTCTATTCAAATTTAGTAGAATGTTTTAGACCAACAAGCTTCAGATTCAGCCCTATAGTAATGTTGAGGAAAAGAAAATGGCTCCAGTATATGATTGGACCATTGAGATAAGGATGCATGATTCTTGAAGGAACTACAAGCATTTTGTAGACTACTTTTTGGCTCCATTGCATCAAGCACTTACAAATACTCCAATGCCTAGATTTCCTATGTCAAGTAGAAATTGCATTCAACTAGGAAAAGAAATACAATTGGCTTATTGGAAATTAATGGAAGAATATACTGTGATAAGATTTTATGGATTGGGAGTAGAGCCATACAAACTTCCAATACATGTGATAGAAAGTTTTTTTGCATTGGAATATGTAAGGCAAATGCAAAGTATTGATGAACTACACTGTCAATCAACAAAAGAGGACCTTATTTCCTTCTTTACCTTTTTCATGTGGAGGGTTCATATTCGAGAGAAAAGCATTTAGTGTGGCACATGATCTTTTGAAAAAAAAAAAAATTGATGTTGTTTGTCACTAGCAGTATGATCCATGTAACGCCATTAAATCAATTATTGTGGCCAATAGGAATGTTGCAAGTAGAATTCAACATCAAAGTAAACCATTGCTTGAAAACTTGAGAAACAAGGATTCTTGGGATGAGGTCAAAATAGCAATGGAGAAAAGTGTTGTTGAGAAAGGTATTTCTTTTGAACAATTGTTAACAAAAATTATGGCATTACATTGAAAGACAATCAGGAGGTACGACAATTTTTATGAAAAAAGTGATAAACCATCTAGTAGAGTAAAAATGTCAGATTCTCTAGATAAGGAAGTTATAGGTAAAAATTGGTCACGATAAAAAATTACTACCTTTTGGCCTATGAGGAAGGTGCTAGGTGATCCAAGAACTCTTGCAGACTATGGAGATAACGAAGAAGATCGTGAGTTTAGCAAATTGTGGAATATAGAGCATCCCAATGAGCATGAAGATCAAGAAAATAATGATGAATATAATGATGATAGGAAAGAACAAGGCCATGTCAAATTCAAATCTAGTTTAAGTGAGGCCACAAAAGAAGCATATACTTCAGGAGCAGTGTAGCTAAAAAAATGGGTTATGAAGGTGGTGGTTTGGGGTTCCAAGGACAAGGAATTTGTACAGTAATAGATGTAGACCATATAAAACCTGTTGATAAGCGAGGCCTTGGAGCTAATAAAGTAGACCAAGGGCATACAAGTATAGCTGCAATAATTCATTTTGTTAGAGCTTCAAATCCTAATCCTCAAGGTTAGATACAATCACAACTTAAACATGCCCATGGTGGAGAACCTAGTGCAACTGCCTCAACCATTGGTGGTGATGGTATGGGTAGTAGTACTAATAGTGGTCAACATGTGCTACAACAATAAATCACAAAAGAGGACAACAATACAAGATACCACACAAACACTAGGTGATCAAGGCATACAAAAGAGGCAAAGGATTTGACATGCCCAAGTCACACTACCATTTCCACCATAAAGGAGTTATTTCCAAGCACTCCCCCATTGCCAATTAGTGTGGCTAAAACATCATTAGCAATTGCAATTACTCCTATTCCTTCACCATTCAAGCATTACATTGTTCCTATGTCCCCGAGTTTTGATTGCATTGAAGACTTTAAAAAGAAATCAGAATTGTATAAAAAAGAAAAGAAGCAACTAATGGAGAGTGCTTCTGCTATAACTTCAGAGCATACAACAACCATGGTATTACCCACATTTGAAAAAAA